>CM065383.1:21152500-21310000 GCA_033060915.1 Euryodendron excelsum | reverse complement strand
TCAAACCAACAACATTTCCCTCCCTCTCGAAACCATCCCCCTTTGATGCTTTCTTTATAATATTTTACTTATCAAAAAGGCAAAATATACTCCTTGATTATTGACCATTCAAAAGTTGAGAACTTGTAATTAAATCTTAACATGGTGTATAGTAGAAAATGCATTAAAAACTACTCATTGACTTTTGATTGTAGACAACAATGTTTAGGAAATTCAGAGAAGGAAATACGAATTGCTCTTAATAGATTCTTACCTTTTTTAAAACAAAGCCCTAGCTCCAATGCACTATACTTTCCATTGGAGCATGAGATAGCGAGAGAGAGAGAAAGGGAAGTGAGATAGCAAAAGGTGAGAGAGGGAGAGTCAAATAGTGAAAGGGTCTGAGGGAGACTGAGATCCCGATTGAATTGAGCGCTCGAATGAATCAAGCGCGTATTTGAAATGGTATATAACGTGAACAATAACGCTTTTCAAAATAGCATTTTCAGGAGAAAAAAAAGGCTTTTTTCAAAACCAAAACACTTTTTGAATTAGCGTTTTATCATTTTTTTTGCCATACGGCATATAAAGACAAATAAAACGTTTTTTCTATTAGCATTTTCATTTAAAATACTTTTTCAAAAAGCACTGAACCTAGATCGCTGAACAAAGTTCAAACAGCGCCTAGGTTAAGAATTAATACAAAAAAATGCCTTTGTCACAAAAATTACCCACCCTTATAGAGCTTCAGAAGTTTTATGTCCTGAGGGCCAGATTAGACGTCCTGTATATATATATATATATATATGTATGCACATATATTCTTTGCTTGGGATGAACGAATAAATAGCTTCTTGGGAACTACATCGAGAAGACTTGCATTTTGGACGATGCTAAAGAGAATCAAGTTACATTGATTCTATGCATCAATGTTAAATTTTCACCGGCTCTATACAAACCATAGGAAAATGATGTATCTTAAGTACAATTGTCATAGAGTAATGCTATGCATACAAAATTTTTATACAAAATAATGTACATGATTTTTTTTTGGAAGTCTTTTCATTTCGAACTGAACTACCTATTGATTTGGTTTATAATTTTAAAGACATTACTGCCCTATTATTTTGGCAAGTTTTTTGAACAAAAGTTTTACAAGAATAGAATTTTTCATTCTTCTCTAATTACTTTTACCAAATTGAGAAGAATTTCCAATAAGCTCGTTCTGAATTTTGCGTATTCATAAGCTTATATTTATGGAGGAATTTTTTTTTTTTGGATAGTCCTCCTGTTAATAGCTAAAGTAGCCTGCCTTGCCTATTGTCAAGACCAAAGAAATGTGGCTAGTTTCCCTGACATAAAAGGAAAACTCAAGTTAATGCTGTCACAAGAGTCATTTTTAACTTAATTCTGCAACCAAAGTTAATGTTATTTCGAATAGTGCTATTTCCTCTCTATTGGCCCCTAAACGTGTTAAAATTTCCTATATAAAGATTGAATACGAAATTGTATAAGCAACAATCCAAATAGCACATGAGATTCGGAGATTATCAAATTTGATCAGAGGAGCCTTTGCGTTTAATGCTCTGAATCTAAAGCGCTTTTAGAAATAATGCATTCAGAGAATACGTTATTTCATAATAGCACTTTCTCTAAATGCGCTATTTTTAATAGCGTTTTATTGTGTTTGTATTTTATATATGCCCTCCAACAGAGGCTGTTCCAGCCCTCCTCCCTCTCTCTTTCTCCCCGATCTGCTTCTCTTTCTCTCGATCTCTAATGTCTCTTTCCCCAATACCTCTCTCTCTCCCGATCTCTCTCATTTGCCACATTCCCATCTCTCTATTTTCTCGCTTATAAGGTTTCCTATTTATTAATCTTTATACAGGGAATTTCAACATGTTGAGAAAAAAATGAAGAGGAAATATCGCTATTCAAAATAGTTTTTTCCTTAAAAACACTATTTGAAATAGTGTTGAACTCGGGTAGGCCGCAGAATTAAGTTAAAAACGGTTCTTGTGACGATATTAAGTACTTGAGTTTTCCTTTGTGTCAGGAAACTAGCCAAGAAATGTGAAAGAATAAAAGAGCCCTTCAAAATTCAATAGTGTACTTAAATTGAAGGGTATTTTTATCATTTCAAAAAAATTTTCCGCAAAAAGTCAAGATTGTCCTGTCAGCATTTCTTTTTTTTTTTGTTAATTAAGTGCCGTTAAATTCCTTGGCAGTTACATTCCCGTTGGTCACAGTCCAGGGTTTTGTCACTTGTGGTGCCCTTGCTTCCATTCTCGCCTCTAGATAATGGGTGGCCAGGCCAGACTTGAAAATTGTCGGCTCAGCTGAAATATATATAAGATAATATATTTTTATATTTTAATATTATTTAACATTAATTTTGATATTATATTTTATATTACTTAACATTATTTTAGAATAAAAAATATTTATTAAAACTATTTATAAGTTAAATAGGTAAGTTTAAGTGGGCCTAAGAATGATAAATTTTACTTGAAATTTAATTTTAAACTTAATAAAAAATTTTGTTGTTGTAAACTTGCTTGAGCTCAACCCAGCCAAGCCCACCCCAACCATTGTGCACCCTCGAGATAATCGTTTTGCCTTTTTCACTATGTAGCCTGTGATCAGCTAGGTGCCTAGATGAGCCGTAAAAAACAAAAGCGGCTTGAACGTGCCTACACCTTACATCCTTATATGGCCTCACCCAAACTTCCAGTCTCTTTTTGTCTTTTTTCTTCAAAGAGAGAGAGAGAGAGAGAGAGAGAGAGAGAGAGAGAGAGAGAAGTACATTCTGTAGAAGCCCGTGATAATAAAGCAAATTATAAGCAAGAAGCTCATCTGTATGGCTACTTCGACGTGTGATCTGTGATGATGAATAGAACAAAGTAAGATGAAAGTTATGGGATGAGAACATATGATTAATTTGAATATATAAGATGGTGGTGGTCGGTGCACAGCACATGGTGGGTGCTAATACAGGAAAGTAAAAGTAGCTATAACAAATAGCAAAGGGATGAAAAGAAGATGACAACCAAACATGGCAATAAAATTGGGGGAGGGGGGGTTCACGGGTCGGAAGGAATTGTTTTAACCACTAAAGAGACAGCCTTCTTTCTACTACTACGCATGCCAAACAATTCTGTAACCAAATAATTCATTTCATGCCCCACGGTTCAAATGCTGCTATGAACCCGCATTTGATTTGCCCCATATGGCCTCACCATACGACGCCATTCCTTTGAACCCAAAGGCTGCAACCCTCTCTCTCTCTCTCTCTGTGTGGGGGTATGGTGGGGTTTGGGGATTTGAAATGAGCAAAGGCAACTTTCATCTTCCTCTACATATATATATATGCCATTATATGCATGCTAACTAGAACCATAGAATTGTCGCCTAGCTAGCTAGAAGGCGTTTCTTTTCGTTTCATCTTCAATACCCAATTTCTCCATGTCTTCACCGCCGTATTCATCATCATCATCATCTTCTTCTTCTTCTTCTTCTTCTTCTTCTTCTTCTTCTTATGGTTTTCGGCTGCAAATGTTGTTGTTTGTTACCTGGTTCTCCAGTAATACTTTTGGGCCTCTTGAGGGTGTAAATGCTGCTGCTAGTGTGAATGTTGGTAACATTTCTAAGGTTGAAGATGCTGCGTATTTCCACATATACTACGGCCAAACCTTCAAGGTCATAAAGAATAGCCTCGACGGCAAGAGCTATCTTCTCATCCAGGTACTCTCTCTCTCTCTCTCTCTCTCTCTCTCTCTCACACACACACACACACACACACACACACACACACACACACACACACACACACAAACAGTCAGTTTACTAGCTATTTCTTGAATGAGCTACACGAGTAAGCAACCGTATCTATACATCTAGAAAATTTAACTAAAATTTCTGTACAAAATAATAAGATTGAATATGAGTCTCTCCCTTTAAAATAAAATACTCATTACTCTTAATTGTAAAGATATTTATATAAATTTTTTGAGAGGATTTTCTTTTTCATAATTCTTGCTTATGAACGGTAGTTTCTTATATGCAAGTGGTACAAGAAAAATTGCCGTATGTGCCCGTTACATGTGCGACAGTCATTACGATTAGAGTATCTACAGATCTATGTAAGATCTATTGTGAATGCTAAAATTATAGTCGCAGTCACATATAATTTCTAGTGATTTCTGGGTACAAGCCATTGCGAGTTGCCAATGTGACAATTTTGCCCACTTGCGAATAGTAGCTTTAATGGCTAGGGTTATAATTAAGCTTTGGATGTAATATATATATATATATATATATGACAATCTTCTGACGGCCCTTTCTACTACTTGCTTATAAAGAATTGCACTTAATAATTTATTATAAACCCCCAGCTATTTGCGAGCAAAAACGACATAAGCAATGCCAAAGTAGAGCCTGTTTTGTCGTGGCATACTCACGTCCAAACAATGGTCACGGGTCCAACAGTTGTATTGTTTAGGTTTAAGTTGAACAACTAACTTTCAAACATTCAAATATAAGAGGGAGGTGGGTCATCTTCGTGAATGTTCACTCCATCTTTGCATTATGCATTGCCGACGAATCTAGCAAATGATATTCTTTGAATGTATATATATATATATATTTTAGAATCTTATATTAAAATAATACGGCATTGGCAGTTTTATAATCACAAAGCATCTTTATTTTTTTTTTTTTTACTTAAGAGTGATATGCCAACAACCCAACTACATCATGTTGTATACTTTTTAGTAGCATGCCAGTCAAAACAGACGGAATATTAACTTAATATAATAATATAGATTTGATCTAGTGGTCATAGCTACATTATGCTCACTAAGTGTGGGAGAAAATAGTTAATGCAATGGTGATACTATATCATTTGACTGATGTGGTATTACAAGTTAATCAAATCATGTTAAATAAATATACTTTTTATCTAATCATCTAAAATTAAGAAATTTTCTCTAACTATCCCACTGACTGAAAATGTGTCACGGTGATTAAAATTTTAACACGTGCATTTAACATAATTTGATTAATTTATAATACCACATTATCAAAATAACATGATATCACTATTGGAGTTTGAACTCTATGAACTCCTCGCTCGTCCTAAAACAAAGTGGTACAGATTTGACAATATATGGTTTATAATCAATTGTTTGGTTGACAGAATAACTCGAGAATGGCATCAAGGACGAAATATTGCACCACCAGAATCAAGTCATTTGTCATCCCATTGTCAAACTATTCTGTGGATACCGATTATTTTCCAGGTACATACAGGTATACATACATAAACATATATATATATATACACATATATATACATACATACCTGACCATCCCTCATAACAATTAAGACAAGCAGGGCAGCTCAAGGCTATTTGTGGCCTAAGCAATATTTTTAAATGAGCCTTTTTACAATTTTTAATGTTCTTGTAAAAAAAAACTTTTATTTAAAATTTGCTTTTGGTAAATCGGTGTGTTTTTCTTTCAAAATTAACTAATGTATTGATTTTAGGCCTTTTTTTAATAGAGTTTTTTTTTAAAAAAAAAGGGAATAGAAAAGATATAGACACTTAATAACATGTAAGGCTTAGGAGCCTTTGAAAAAAAATTTAGGCAATGTTTTTTTTTAAGTTAACTAGTGTGTTGATTTAGGCCTTCTTTTCTAATGGATCTTTTTTCTCATCTAGAATGGGGCTTCTTTTTTTTTTTTTTTTGTTCAAAATAAGATGTAAAAACTATATAAGGTCTAAATTAGCATTTCAAGTTTTCAAAATTCTAGGCTTTTAATATTTTTTTTGGTGCTGATGTTTTTTCATTAAAGGTCACTATTATAGTCGATTTTGAGTCTTTTTCTCATTTGAATTAAGACTTTTTTTTAAAAAAAAAAAAAAAAAGATGTAAAAGGCATGTTAAGTTTTAAAAAATTTGGGCCTTCAAAAAGGGGCCTAAAGCAAAGGTTTTGTTGGCTTTATGCTAAAGCCGGCCTCTTAGACATCACACATATTTTGAAATCCTATATTTTGTTTATTTGTACTTATTACAATTTAGTAATTTACCTAACCAAACCATCCTTCCTTTTTTTCTTTCTCTGGGTTGATCTTCTCTTCGTGAAATTGCAGTTTCCTTTTTCGAGGTGAGAACTCTTCGGCTTTTATAACTCATCATTCCATATTTTGACTGGTTTTCTATCCTCTTTTCCTTTTCTTATTAATATAGTTTATATTAAAATATATTCGTTGACAGCTTCTAGGCTTACTAGAGAACTTGAAGGGCATTACATCAGACATTGTGGCTTCTCAGTGCGTGCTTAAGCTATACAAGCAGGGACAAATTGAGTTTATTAACAAGAGTGAGCCACAGCAACTAACCCAATTTGCAGCACACTTCATCAGCAACACTGATCAAGCTCAATCTTGCAATTTTGCTACTTTTCTCCCTATTGGGGAGGACACTCCTCTCCAGGTAAATCTATATATATATATATATATATATATGCGCAATATCTGTGTTACGTGTACCCATGCAACAATATATGTGCAATATCAAAGACCAATTTTTAAAATTATGTTATATATGTTTTTTTCATAAATTGGGCTTAATATAAAAAAAGGGGGTTCAAGCCAACAAAAGTTGGATCGATTCAACTTTGGTCTGCAGATTTTCTCTGGGATTCATGAAGCTTGGATTGATAGTTGAAATAGTGTTGGATCGATCCAACTTGGTTGCAGACGTAACTCTGAGAATAAGAGAGTTTGAATTGATAATTGGATTGGACAAATATTAAACAGATAAATGGAGCCATCTTTTCAACTCAATTAGTCCTTTGCTTATTCCTTTCCTCGGTAATAGATACTAATCAAGGTCGAAAAGAAATTCCATAACTTTTACTCTCACTTAATCTGACCAAGTAGGCAAGTGAAATTTTCTATTTGGCCATTTGTATGGCATGACATTTTTTGGGATATCACGTTTTAGGTATGTAGTTAGATTGACTAGCTTTTCAAATTATCAACAGCTAAAAACTTTCTATGAATGGTGTCACATATTTGCACAATGCTTGACTGGATATATATATATATATATATACACAAAGTGATGATCACTTATCTGAGCATTATCCCTTTTATTCTCAGCGAGCAGAGTGGATCAAGTACCTTGGAGTTTTTGCTAATATGGAAGTCCGAGCAAATCAAGTCTATAATGCTGTAAGAATAACATAATTTTTCTTTTCTTTGAAGTAGTCGTCTTAAATGTGGAAAGATATTGGTTTACTTCATAAAACTGCCAAGAAATTACTGCTTTCTTCGTGTTAAAATTTTAAGCAACTATCTTACAGGTTAAAGAAAACTATATGTGCTTGACGAAAGCTGCTGCAAGCAAGACAGCGTCATTCAAACCGATTGTAGCTTGGATGGAGTACAGTTATGTATGTTATGTGCAGTAAAACTCTAATTAAGAAGTTATAAATAAAATAAATCATTGTGATAAGTTTGACTTAATCCATTTCTGTTGTCCTAGTGATTTCAATTCAGTTGATTCAATATCCTTATAAGTACCACTGTTGAAGGGTTTGCACTATTTTCCTTACTCCAAACATTGGAAGTGGACAAATAAAAGATAAAAGGAATGAACAATAGTGCAATACTCCATTTCAAACTTGCTCTTTACATTTCTCCCTTTCATTTTGCAGGGTGTATGGTCTTTTACAAAGGACACATACAAGTTAAAGGTACCAAATTCCTAAATTGCAAACATTAGGAGTAAATCCTCTAATGTAACTTGGAATCTTATACATATTAACGGTTGCACACAATTTTTCTGCCATCATTATTATCGAGTATTGCATCTTTTCCTGGGAAACAAACAACTATTTTCATGCATTCTAAAACTAAAACAAGATTTCGGCAGACAGGTTCTCAAGGCATTTGAGATGTCTTTCGTCTTTAATTCGTTTGATTTTTATTAAACTTGGAGGCAGCTCATAGAAGATGCAGGTGGAGAGAATGTCGACAACTCCATCAATAAAGTCACCTACAACACCTCTATCCCCGATGACTTGGATGAATTTCATGCCATTCTGTGTGTAAGTTAACTCGAAGTGTGTACCCAAATTCTTTCTAATTTGATTTTGATTGCATTCTTGCTTCGTATACTCTTAGTCACGCTGAAAGAGGAGTTTAAAGTTGAATTTGATTTAATAAATTTGTCAGAAAATAAAATTTTCACCTAATGATTGCGTTCTATTTTCCAGTATATGTGCTTATTCAGCTTCTGTTTTTTTTCTGTAGACTGTGGAGGTAGTGATTGATGAAACCTATACTACTGATCCAGTAAGCTATACTCTGCCCACCTTTCTCCAAAATATTAATGTTGACGATCAATCTTGTTTTGCTTTTCTTACAAATCAAAGCCTATGGAGATACGATAAGAGGATCCAAAACAGTACTACTCTTGGTGAGCCAGCATTCTTGTCATTTCTTCATCATTGTCCTCATCATACATAAATATATATATATATATATGCATAATTTTGTTTTGCCAATGATTTTCCATTGTTTTCTGATATGTGAACCACCAAGACTGGTATGATGGAGCAGTGTCCCAGCCTCAACTGGTTCTAGCAGACCTAGTTGAAGCTTTCTTTCCATCAGGAAATTACACCACCTGGTATTTCAGAAATCTTGCGAAGGTTGGAAACTTTTTGATTTTAGAAGTTCGGAACATTTTTCTTTTCACTTCTAGTTGATCGTATTACCTTTTTTTTTTTTCTTTTTTTTGGGGGGGGGTGGATATTATGATCACATTACTAACTTATCTCCTACAATGCAGGAGGAAGGAGTTATAAACATCAGTCCAGATATGTGTGATAGGGATAGCTCCACTGCCATGGAGCCTACCATCATAGCTTGCAAGTAATGTTTTGCAGTGATTCAAAGATTTTTGAGTTCCCAAATGTACATTTTACACCATATTGTCTCAGCCTTGTGATGAATTATGATTGCCATTGAATGGAAGACATGAACCAGACAGCAATTTCTAAAATAGAAATAGCCAAGTTGATTTATGTGAACTTTAAGCTAATTTTTCTATCCATATCATGAATTATTCTCTCTCTCTCTCTCTCTCTCTCTCTCTCTCTCTCTCTATACATGACACGAGGAAGATCATCTTCCAAAACCTTTTGTTCACATCGAGAAAGCATGAGTACTGCTTAACAGTTACTCCTCAAGAGCTAAAATGGCTAATTTATGACCAAGCCGGGAACAAGTAAAGCATGATTGCACTCACAACTTCAATCCCCTCCACAAATATTACCATTTTTCTTCTTCTTTGCTAGGTCTACATGAACCTCTAGTACGTAAAATTGAGTTAATATGCAAGCAAAAATGCACTTCATAATGTTGAGGAAGCAGGTAGCTCTAACTGCGCTGCCCACTTTTGCCATTGTCCTCTACATTTTCCTCATCCTCTTCAGCATCCGCGTAAAATCGCCTCTTGTATCCTCCTCCAACAGCACCATTGCACCAAGAGAAACACCTCGTTTACATACGCGGTTTAGCCTCTTAATCGGTGTCCTCACCCGCCCCGACAGCCATGGCCACCGCCACTTCCTCCGCCTTCTCTACGGAATCCAATCCTCCCCTATAGCCGACATCGACGTGAAGTTTGTATTCTGCAATCTCACCAAGACTGAACAAAGGGTATTGATAGCTCTCGAGATCATAAGATTCAACGACATTATCATCCTCGGCTGTCCGGAAAACATGAACGGTGGCAAGACCTACATGTACTTCGCTTCGCTCCCGCACATCCTTCCGCGCCGTTACGATTACGTCATGAAGGCCGACGATGATGTTTTCCTGAGGCTGGCACCACTGGCTCTGTCACTTGAGCCCTTACCAAGGCTAGATTTGTACTACGGCTTTGTCATTCCCTGCGGTAGCATGAACCCGTTTGTCGAATACATGTCAGGGATGGGTTTTCTGTTATCTTGGGACCTCGTCGAATGGATCGGGAATTCTAAAATTCCAGCGAACGAGGTGTACGGGCCGGAGGATAAGTTGGTCGGAAAATGGTTGAATATGGGGAACAAGGCAAAGAACAGGTTTTCAAATAAGCCTGCAATGTATGACTACCCTGGAACTAATGGAAGGTGTTCACATGATCTTATTCCGGATACCGTGGCAGTTCACCGGCTTAAGAGGTGGGATCAATGGCTGCATGTACTCAACTTTTTCAATGTAACCAAAGAACTCAAGCACTCCAGCCTCTACACTGTTTAATTGAATTGAGAAAACATACCTTTTAATAACAAGAGCTTCATGTCCCTGGAGTTAGAATTGTATAGGATATTGGTAATGGGCAATAAATGATGCATATCCCAGAATATGCTTATGAATATGTGTATAGGTATCAGCTGATATTCTCAAACCCCAAAGAGCGATAATGAAATACGCCAGTTAAGTACCAGCATAACAAAAACTAATCTGTGAACTTAATATCCGATTAATGGATGGGATATCGTGTTCTTGGAGGCGAGGTGAGAACCAGCTGCAAAAACCCGTGTTATGGTTCTATACCGTCAAAAGTTTTTAGATGCACCTGATGCCTATCTCAGAAACCACTCTGGCAAGTGCCTGCAGAAACTCAAGTCTGAACACTAGCCTCAAACAACAACTAAAACACCGCAGTAGGAGAACAACGACAACACTAACGCTGAAAATCAGCGTCTTTCTCTTTAAGCAACCAAGGATGTACAACGGGTGGTTGTAATAGGAAAAATAGAGCTGAAAAATAGCGTGACTTACAGGTAGCATTATTAACAATTAAATAGTGTTTGTTTTGTTGTCTTCTTCTGCAGATATCTATGGAAAAACAAGGAAGAGAAATAAATAAACTGCAACTCCATCTCGCACAAAACCAATGTATGCCATTGCACTAAAAAAGTTAGATACAAGAAAAGACCATTCAGTAGCAGCACTCTGTACACTAGAGTCTATGACCATAAAAGAAGTCAGCAGCCAAAAAGGTAAAAAAAAAATCCCCTGGGGAGAAGAAAATATTGGAGAGAAGCTCAGAATGGAATGCCAGTGCAGAAATAAATGTCATAATTGGGGGGCATATGTCCTGAGGAAGTCCTAGTTCGAGCGCCCGGAAGGATTTATGTTCCATGATAAGAAGGATGGATCCCCAAGCGGCCTGCATGAACAGCATGAAAACCAGCTAATATCAGCCTTTTTTGTCCTCTTTTAAGCGCAGATTACAATTGAACTCTCACCCCAAAACAAAATGGGCAAGGTTTAAATACATGTGAAACTTCTTACTCTACAGAGTCTTTCATAATCTCTACACAATGGAAGCATCCTCTTTGATTTTTTGTTTTTTTTCTTTCTATATAATAGTAAGGGCATATAAATGCTGGCTCCAGCAAGGGTTCCCAAATTGAATGACTAATGGGGTAAAATTCCCATCAAAAGCCCAAAGAAAATGAATAAATCCAAGAAAACTGATCTATTGAAACAAGCATTGATCCACATTTTCCAACAAGAACACTGAAATGATGCGTCCTGGACCACTACAAGTTCCCGACACAGAGATATGCAGTAAGGCAAAATGTCCCTCACATTTGACAATGTCATCCTACATAAACAGACATATACACTTGGCATGGCATCAGAACCTTAAGGTCCTTCAGTCTCTACATGGACTGGATAACTCAAAAGGAGTTGCATCCACTAGGTACCAACAGTACTCAGATGTCCTTAAACACATGTACCACACCTAGGACAATTAGAGGTAGCCTTTCTAGAATAGAAAAGGAAAATTGTAAGAAAAGAACACAATGAAGGTTTTATAAATGTTTGACCAATTCATTAAGAAGAAATGAGATATCATGCAGGTGAATTATGTTGAATTAGTCCGCAAGCCATGACAATGCAAAAACCCTGAGTCTTTCTTGCATAACATTCACGTTAAAAGTGAGAAACTCAGCATATTTAGTAATTACAAAATACTGTGTATATATGCAAACATACACATTGAAATTTCTTCTCTTAAGTAAAGAATAGTTGAAGAAAAATCACTTTGATTCAAATCAACCAACGTTAGTCTAGTCTCAGAAGTATTAATGAGGTCAAGTAATAACAATAACAGCTCAAAAATGGAAATTATGAGGCCAGGGCATAAGGCACGATTAGAATAAAAATAGATGAATTAGGGAATGAAAAAACATGAGTCAAAAACATTTTGAGAGCTGACTTCCAAATGCAAGATCCTACTGATGGTGACAGGAGTCAGATAGGATTCTATCGAGTTGAGTACTTGATTGGGAATCGCCAATCTAGAGTATAGAATAAAGAATGATGAGACCTGACAATACAGATAAATAGTTAGCAACCCTTGCTACCCTACTGAGAGCCTCAGTAAACCCGGAAAAAAAAAACATTATTTAATTTAGTAATACTACAAGAACAAAAGGTTCAGAATGCAATAATAGCAAGCAAACCAGAATTAAGTAAATCGAAATTAGCAAGACTCTATGGGAATCTTTTCACTCACCTTGGCTTGACAACGTACAAAAGTATGAAGCTTATTGCCATAAATAAGCAGAGTCCTCCAACTGTAAGATATGCTATACCTAGGAAATCATTTTTTCCACCAATCCAACTTGTCGTTGAAAGAACCAGCTTCTTTTTACCCCCAAAGCTATATGTGTTATAATTGTTCTGTATTACAACTGTTATATTCTGATTAGCTTCAAGATCCACCTCTATCTTGCCATAGAGCTTTCTGAAAGTTGGTAATGCCGCAGTTCGCATCCAAACAATAAGATCCACTTGCTTGCTCAACTGTTACATGCAGCATAAAGAACAAAAAAGGGGGAAAAAGAAAGGGGGAATAAGAAAATAAAAATAAATAGAAATTGAAAATAGGCAGCAGTAATTTTATTTAACAAATAAAAGATGTACAGGTATGCTCTCGTTGAGTCTTGCACCCCCAATTAAACCTCCACTCTGAAAATTTTTAGGGTAGACATTGGACCCAAATTTATGCTCTTGATCGCTTTTCCATACTATGTCCTGTTTACTGATTTGAAGCGCATTGTCCTGCAACGAAAACCCATACGTATCGTTGAACAAACTCCAAGCAATAAGGCCACATGGAACAATTGGACCTCTGTCTGTCTTTGCTTCAGGGGCACAGTCATCTGTATCAAACTCGTATGCCCTGCTGCGCAATTGCTTGTCACTTCTACTCTTGACATATCTGGAAATTCAGTCACAAGTCCGAGATCAAAAAGTTAGTTCAACATTCCCTCAGAAGTTGAGTGCAGCATCATTACATAGTCACAGAATTTGATATGTATACCAGCATTGCAAATAATCCATTGCAGTCCTGAGTTCTATACATATAGCAAAGAAGTATAGCACAACTTTGAGGAAGATACTGCACTCTTTTTTTTTTTTTTTTTGATAGGTAAACAATTTTTATAAAAGAAAACGCCTAATCAAAGGCACAACCCTTGTACACAAGCCGTATACAAAAAGCAAAAACAATCAAGCACAAAAGAGATATTCCACAAAATCAATCAAAGCATAAGAAGACCGACACAAATCACCTTGTACCCAAAAGTGAAGGCTATGCAACAAGGCTAACTTAAGACTATGAACTGATAATCCTACATCGTCAAATGTACGCCTATTACGTTCCTTCCAAATACACCACATTATGCACAAAGGAGCCACCCGCCAAACCTTTTTGATTCTCTTTACACAACAACCACTAGCCCAACATTCCAACAGATGGAACACCTATCCTAGCATCACCCAACTAGTACCAAAAAGCAAGAAAACAAAAATTCACAACTTCCGAGCAACCTCACAATGCAACAACAAGTGATTAACTGTTTCCTCTACCTTCTTGCACATACAACACCTATTAGAAACCATCTTTCCCCTCTTTTCCAAATTATCAGTAGTTAAAATAACCTCTAATGCTGCCGTCCACCCAAAAAACGAAACCTTCAAAGGAGCCCCTGCCTTCCAAATACTCCTCCAAGGAAAACTACTACACAGACCCCCTCTTTAACAATTGGTAAAAAGATTAAATAGAGAAGTTACCACCATGGTTTGCCCATATAACCTTATCTTCACCATCACTTAAATGCACTCCCTCATATAAAAGCAGAAACAGTCCTTCAACTGCCTCTAATTCCCAATCCTGCAAAGCTCTACAAAAAAGTGGTTCCCACAATATACCATTCTCAAATATCTTCAAGTAATCTGAAACCCAGACACTCTTTAAAGAAGTAATATTGAATAAAGCTGGACATGCCACAAACAAAGGAATATCCCTACACCAAAAGTCATGCCAGAATTTGATCCTACTACCATCACTGATGCTAAAGTGCACATAAGGAACAAAATATGACCATCCTTTCCAAAGACAAACACTGTAAGAATCCCGAGCTTCCTTAGTAAACCAACCACCATCGTCTGACCCATATTTACAATGAATAACCCTTCTCTATAACCCTCCAGTCTCCGTGGCATATCTCCATAACCATTTTCGCAATAAAGCTTGATTAAAGCACTTTAAATGTCAAATACCCAAACCAAACCTCCAACTGATAAAGGATTACAAATAAAATTCCAGTTAACCAAATGATATTTATACTCATCCCTAAGGCCACCCCATAGAAAATTCCGTTGAAGTCTCTCCAGCCTTTCTGCCACCAACACCGGAATAATAAAATAAGTACGAAGACTTGTTAAAGTGCTCTTGATTAACGTCAATCAGCCGCCCTTCGAAAGATATTGCCTCTTCCACATAGCCAAGCTAAAGTGCTCTTGATTAATGTCAATCTGCCGCCCTTCGAAAGATATTACCTCTTCCACATAGCCAACCTTTTCTCCATTCTTTCCACAATACGATCCCAACCTAAAGTAGCCTTAAAGGATTACCCCAAAGGCAAGCCCAACTATGAAGAATGCAAAGAAACAGTCTTGAATCCTAGCACTACTGCCAAACTCTGCATATTAGGGACAACCCCAATGGGAATCAACTCACTCTTCCCTACATTTATTTTCAAACCAGAAACCACTTCAAAAAAAAATCAAAATACATCGAGGTTCTCAAGTTCTTCGTCCTCATTCTCACAAAAAATCAAGTGTCATCTGCAAATAACAAATGAGATGCTGTAACTGATTCGCCACCTGAACCACCCACCTTAAACCCATTAATCAATCCCCCAAGAACAGTTTTACTAATCATCCTGCTCAAAACTTTCATAATCAGGATAAATAAAAATGGGGATAGGGGATCCCCTTGTCTAAGCCCTCTTGAATTGTGAAAATAACCTATCGGGGTACCATTAACCAAGACTGAGAAATGAACTGTGGAAATGCAAAAATGTATCCAAGATCTCCACCTCTCTCCAAACCCCATCCTCTCCATCACATGCAACAAAAAATTTCAATTGACATGATCATAAGCCTTCTCAATATCCAACTTGCACAACACCCCTGGCACCTCAATACGTAGTCAAGAATCCACAACTTCATAAGCCACAAGCACAGCATCCAAAATTTGGCGACCTCCCACAAATGCATTCTGAGATTCAGATATCACTTTTCCTACCACCTTCCTCAATCTAATAGCCAAAACTTTAGCTAGCAACTTGTGTAAACAACCCACTAAGCTAATTGGTCTAAAATCTTTAAGCTCCACAACTCCCCCTTGCTTAGGAATCAACACAATGAAAGTAGCATTAAGACTCCTTTCAAAGGATCCAAACTCAAAAAAATAAATAAACATAGCCATCACATCAGCTGTCATCACATCCCAGCATGCAAGTAAAAAAGCCATTATGAACCCGTCCGGACTTGGAGCTTTGTCACCATTATAGTCTTGCAGAGCTATGAGAACCTCCTCCTTTGAAAACACACTCTCCAAAACTTCTTTATCTGCAGCCAGTAAAGATAAGAATTCCAGCCCCTCTAACCGAGGACGGTAGCCCGAATTTTCTGTATACAAATGATCATAAAAATGAATCACCTCCTCCCGAATATCTGACACACTTTTTGTCTCCACCCCATCCACTAACAAACATCCAATGTGATCGAACCGCCGATGCGCATTGGCCATTTTGTGAAAAAATTTAGTGTACTGCACTTTGAAAACGGATACATGGAAACTTTAATAGCTCTATTGGAAACAAGGTGAAGACTGAAAAAACTAGGGTAAATAAACAGGCCAGATTCTAATCTCAGTGAAATGAAACTCAGGTCAGCCTCAAGTGAGAGAAAAGAAATGAAAAAGTGGATCTGGGCTTATTATTATGCACAAAACTTGGAAAAAAATAACTGGATGGCTACGAAGATATCCTCCGTTTCTTATGTAAGGTTATAATTGTGACGCAATGATTGATGACTAGGAATTTAAGTTAGCAACTTGAATATTTATACATTCTGTTTCAATTCTTTTTTTTTAACCACCTGCAATGCATCAACGAAATAAGATATTAAGTAGTCCAGAATGGAATTTTGAAACAAAAGACTACCAAGTATTCTGGATAGATGAGAAAAGTAGAACCCAATTGGAGAGAGAGGAGGGAGGGAGGGAGGAGGAGGGGGAACCAAATAACAAAAATAAAATAAAATAATCAGCAGACTTTTCTCTGTCAGTCTGAGTGTGAATTACTAGAAACTAATAGTCATAGATGCTGATAAGTTACCGACATAATCTGTTAACACTAATCCGGAAAACTGGATAGGGGATCTGAAAAGGAGAACAAAAAAAGAATAAAATAAAAAGATTAAAAAGTATTTGTACTGTTAAAGAGTACATTATTAGAGAAACTGGACACAAAATTACAGATGACTCATTGGCGTAATCTGTTAAGACATCAAAGCATACCAGAAAACTGCCAGCAGAAAGCCTGCGATAATCCTTTTTTGAAAATATATGTTTAGGGCAGTTAACCAAACACAAAATTCAGCGTGACTGACAATTTCCTCATTATATTACTCTAGTTTGCTTCAATTGTGAGAATTCTAATTCCATACACATCATTAGAAATTGGGAGTAGGAGAATCCAAGCTTGCTCAAGTAGATGGTGTCAATGGGAGGAATTTGAGTATTCCCCCTTGATCTTCTTTGTACATAGAACCTTCAATGAGAGGAAGCAAGCCACCTTACTAATAAAGGTGCTTGTTGAGTTCACAACTTGTTATCACGTTGACAATTCCATGATATTGAAAATGATTGTTCCAATTGCAATAAAGGGCGCCTCAGAAAAGTCACTTCCAACATCTTCTAGTCTTGCAAAGCTTACAAATGGTCAAAATCTCAGTGAAATAGTACCATTAGCTTCAGAAAAGTTACTTTTAGTTCAGTTCAAGTTTTACAAGAAAATTCTACGCATTAGCATAGGATATCTGTAACAATACCATATACTGTACAGCCCACAAGTTCCCAACAATAAGGGAGTTGTCCAGAAGAAGAAATCTCTTTAATAATTTAGAGAAGGACCACCTAAATTTGTTTCATACAAATCAACCAAAGTATGTAACTTACCGGCGATGATTCTGGTAGAAGTTGTCAAGCTGATAATATATGTAAACTGGACTTTTCATTTGCCTTGGAACCTGAAAAACATACAATTAATGCACTTTGGCACATCTACAAGTTGTTAAGTGTAGAGGAGAACTCGAAAAAAACATAAACAAAAACAAAAGACACTCAGACACAAAAGAAGTAGAAGAAGCCAAAAATAGTTGGAACTCATCAGTACTAGGGCAGTGGACTAACAGTTAAACTCCTGATACAGGTCTTGTTAGTTTGGATGCTTTGGATATATGCAAGTGTATCATTGCTATAAATTGAAGGAACGCAATCCTTATCATAACGGTCTACAATTTCCACCACCTGCATGTCAAACAAAGAGTTCATTTACAATATCAAACAGATGCTGACTACAAACTTCACCAATCCCATCATAAGAAAGAATTTAATATATTACACGTTCTGACGCAAACAAGGAAGCAAGGCCAATGGGGATGAAGATCACGCTAACAGAGATGAATACTGTAACGACCTGAAACCAATAGAAAAGAGAGCATTAATTACAAATTCTAGGGAGAAATTGGCTTTTTACAAAAAGCAGATTCAGAAAGATCATTAATATACTCCACATACCCATCGAGGAGTTAGAATTGGTTTGCAAGCAGGAAGCTCTTGTTGTGTAAACCTTGAATCTAGAACATATAAAAAGTTTAAAAAATCAGCCAAATGGTTCATTCATGAAGACACTACAGAACAAATACAATTAAAGGGAACAGACATTCACTCTGCAACTAAAGTAATCACCCCTAATACTGGAAAGTTCAGAATACTGAGATTGATAAAAGTGAGATCACAAGAATCATTTGCATCTTCCTTGTTGAACTCTATATGATGGAAAAACATGATTAATGTTACTAACACAATATAGTTGGGAAATCTAGTGACAGTCTCCAACATTTGCAACAAAAAATCTCTGAATTTTTAAAAAGCACAATTGATGTAGAACACATGGGTAATCAGTATATGGAAAAATGGACTGTCAATATTACGATTGTAATTCTCTCTCCTTTTTGTGTTTGATAAGTATAGTAAATTTTCCATAGCAAAAACGCCTTCAAAAGGGGGCAAAACCCTGTATAAAAGCTTAATATATAAAAACCTAAGCCTATATATCCGTAAGCACATACGAGGTCTCCAAAATCCCACAAAAGAAGAGATATAAAACAAATGAATAAATAAAAGTAGGATCTTCTAACCAAAAAAAAAACAAAAAGGAAACAAGAATAATTCCCTTTAGACAATGGATCGGACTCTCCATCCCTTCAAAAGCCCTATTTCAAGCCAAATAAACCACAATACATAATAGAGTGAATAAACAAGGTCTCTTCACACCCCTTGTCAGACAACTGCACTCCCAACAAGTTATTAGGGCATAACCAGAGGAAGGCATAACTCATTTACTCCAAGTAGGATAAATAACAGGTTCCACAACTCTCTAACCACCAAGCAGTGAAGAAAAAGATGATTCACTGACTCCCCCCTAGAATTGCAAATGTAGCACCAATCCAACATAACCTTCCTCCTTAGTCTTAGATTGTTAAGAGTAAGGATAGCCTATCGAATCATTGGCCATACAAAAAAAAGCCACCTTTGGAGGAGCCTTAGTACGCCAAATCCCTTTTCAGAAAAAACCAGACTCTCCCATGCTGCACAAAGCGTTATAGAACAAAGGAATTGAGAAAGAACCAGTTTTGGAAGCTTGCCAAAAAAATAGAGTATCCTCTCCTTTCCCTTTAACTCAAGCATCATGTAATAGGCCAAAAAACTTTCTTATAGAGTCAAGCTCCCTGCCTTGCAAATTTCTCCAAAAATAAAGAGACCGAACAATCTCACCTGAAGCTGCTGAGAAACAACTTGCCATAATGGCTTCTTTATCACTAGCCAGCACAAACAAATCCAGAAAAATCGCCCCCGGCTGCTTATGACCACACCTATCGTCAAGCTAGAACCTCACTCTACTATTATCCCCCACCTTAAAGGGGATCAACTTAAAAAAGTAATCCCATACCTTCACGATACTTCTCCACACCCCCACCCCATAAGGACCCCCATAATGGCCAAAAGTCCACCCTCCCATCTCACACCCATATTTTCCCGCCACAACCCACCCCAGACCTCCATAGCCATTTACACAACAAAGCTTTGTTAAACAATAAAAGCTTCTTAGTGCCCAAACCGTCCCCCTTAACAGGCTAACACACCTTACCCCACTCTACAAGATGATACTTAAATTCATCCCCCACCCCACCCAAAGAAAACCCTTGTATAACTTCTTTAGCCTTTTCACCACCGAGCAATGATTAGAAAGAAATGGTAAAGCATACATAGACAAGCTAGAAAGAGTACTTTTGATCATCATCAACCTGCCACCTTTCGATAAATACTGTCTCTTCCACAAATCCTCCTTTCTCTCAAACCTTTCCACTACCCCATGCCACATAACTTCAGCTTTGAATGAGGACACAAGAGGCAAACAAAAGTACTTTCTTTTATTCTTATTTCTCTTTTATTTTAGGGAAGTCGAGATTGTGAATATTTTTTCTCTTTTAGGAAGCTTCTAGGAAGTTTACTCATGTTTCCCTATCATTAGCCTTATATAAATCCATTATAATAGCCTTTGGCCTATTACTTTTGGATCAATAAAGGTTCTCTTCATAGTTTTCTCTTATTTCACTCTCCTTGTGGATTCAAGGACCCTCCCCTAGTGGATTCTAAGATTTTTTGTAGGTTGAAAACTTTGGCTTCATTGTTCACTCTACATTCTTTTCCAACAATACAACACATAACTCTTTCATTATTGCCCTATCTAGGTAGCCTCAAAATATATAAAATTGAATGTCATTTTCCAGTATCTAAGACCTAGGGAACAAGAGCCACCACTGAAGTGCACCTGACAAAAGTAGGTTGTTTCTTTTAAGTACAACAATTTTTAGAAAAATGGAATAGCATATTGTGTGAGACTCAAATATAACCTACTGAGAGAGAGAGAGAGAGAGAGAGAGAGAGAGAGAGAGAGGGAGAGAGAGTCTTTTGTTTTCATTTCCTTAGTTTCTTAACATCTGAAATGACGGAAGAGATATTTTTACCAACTATATCCTCTATAATTCAGTAATTTCACGAAATTATAAATATCATAAATACTTTCCAAAATACAGATGAATTCTCATTGCCCCTTGACAAATAATTGGTGATAGGCCATGTATAACAGAAAAAGAACCCCAATATTAACACCTTCATGAATTTTTTGTTGACTACCAGAACTAAAGCACTTTGCTTCGCTAAGGTACTTAACAAGTGACAATAATAGTTTGAGGAAATGATCAAACAAATGCAACTAAACCAGGACACAAAGTGCAATGAAGAAAATTGATGCTACTATTGCACTATGGTAAAGATGACCGAAAAGGGTCTGGATGCAGTTGGCAAGAAAGTTCTCTACCATTGAGAACAACTTGACTCAACCTATTAGATATTGTTACGACATTTTAGATCCTCATAATATCCTAAGTGTCCTACATGCAGTGATCAACAGTTAACTCACATTTTAGATATCATCCTTAATTTACATTGAATTCACATGATATCACACTACTGCATAGATATCCCATGGCGAAGAGAGGTTCAACTTTCAAGAAAATAGAAATAAGAACTACAGAACCCTATATGCATTCATTTTAAGTGGATGCCATTTTTTGGCATCTATGACGGATCTTCCATACATATATAGTAATGGCGTATACAAACCACAAAGTTGATGGTAATACCACAAATTTCCGCAGTACCAGAATACCCATTCTGGATTCATAGCATACAGGTTCTTGCAGACAAAATAACCCTGATTAGACACGCACATAAACTTTGCAAACAAAACATACAGCAACGACCCTGTATAATCCTACACATTATTGTGAGAATTGATTCAAAGAATACAACCCTGAACACATACAACGCAGAACTGCCCAGTAAAATTTCACAAAATTTGAGTTAAAAGCAATGATAAATTGAACAAAATTCAAGACTAATCAAGAATAATATGTGCAGAACGTAAAAGTTGAAGAGAAGAGACCAAAATCACAAAAAACGTTAAGAACATTGAGTTCAAGGAAATGCACATTTGGGTTTTTTGGAAAGCTTCTTCGCAACAGCAGAAGATGTTTCAGTGGCTCCATCAGTGCCACCCGGGTTCATCTTTGAAATATTTCTCTACAGAGAGAGAAAGATAGAAACTGTGAAAATTTAGAGAGAGAGAGAAATTGGGTAGTAGAAACGAAAACTGGACTCAGAAGGGAAAAACTTCTACCCAGAAAGTGATGAACTTTTATTGGGTATTTTTGCCCTGTTTTGATGGTTTTTTGGTCCTTTTGGGTGGAGGTTGGATTGTTTTATTTTATCAGATTGAGTTAGTTGGCGACCTCAACTCAACAACAATTCATCGGATCCCGAGGGCTACAAATCACGCGTTGTAAACCCCAGTTGATTGTTTGGTTGGTTGGCTGGCTCAGTGTGAGCCTACCGGTCTCTCTTAACAAATATCGAATCGGATTTGGTGGACGTGGAACTCCCCGGCTGCCCTGGCTCGGTGGGAACCTTCCGTTTGGCTACAGTCTTTATTTTTTGTTTTCGTTTTTTTAAATTTGACGAAATCACATTTGGTAGCTTGATTTTAAAAACTATTTCTATTAAAATCACATTTGATAATCTGGTTCCAAAACTTATTTTTCATAAATTTTTCAAAAAATATTCCAGTTTTAAAAACTATTAAAAATGTGTTTTTTAAGTTTTCAGAGCCGTTTTATATGAAAATAAAAATAATATGAAAACAATGGTATTTTTTATGATTCCATTTGTTTTTGTTTTTTAGAACAAGAAAAATGAGCATTTTCTAAATTTTTTAATTCCGAGAATACGAAAAACAGAATCGAAACTAAAATTGAGACTAGTACCAAACAGAGCCTAAAAACTGATTCTCAAGAACTGAAGCGTGAATAGTGTTCGCGTACACACTACACACATATATCACTATAGTTAAATATACAAATACATTTATTTAAATAATTTTTAATTTTTTTAAAAGAAAAACCTACATTTATAATATTTAAAATAAATATAATAATTAAATTAGTTATTTTTTTGGTTTATTACAAATTTTTAATAGAAAATCTTAACAAAAAAATGTTTTTTTGTAATTTAATAGTGTGGGCCCAATAAGAGTCAAACCCAAGACAAAGAGAAGGTCAGCCTAAAAAGGTAGGGATAATGCCAACTTGGGGGGCTGGGTAGACGCCGATCTGGGGCTAGGACCCAAAGAGACTGGTCCAATGATTCTAATCCAAAAGGTATAAGGATTAATAGGTTCGGAGTAAAAGTCCTATTCCTAAATGAACTAAAACAATGAGAGATAAGTCACATACATTAAACCGACTAAGAAAGGAAGATTCCTAAGGAAAAAGTGATTCCAATTCCCGAAGGAAACATGGCATTCTGAAACTTATAAATACTCCGTGCACCAAAAGAGCAAAGTACATTCACTAGAGCTAAAGTCAGAGTCTTTTGTTCAATTCATTATGATTAAGCTTGCTAACTTAATCATTAGAGTGTCATCGATCCAAAGAGGGTTGATGTATTCTTATTGTCTTCTTCTCTTGCAGATTGTTCGTGCTTATCAATTTGATTTGAGAGTTCAACTAGGCCTTCTTAAAAATTTCACTTACAATTGGCGCCCTCTGTGGGAAGGTCTACACAATGATGAGTACCAGCTTTTTCAAAAGAGGAGTCGATCCCACTGACAAGGAGCTAGAAGATAGTCATGATGTTCGTAGTCATGACGACACTTACCTGTCAAGTTGTCACAATGATTCAGTATGAACCAAGAGATCATTTGATGAGATCAGAGATACAAGTCCCTGGAGGTAACTCGCGGGGAAGATAGGAGGGTTTACGACAGACTCCACAGTATATCAGAAATTCGAATCGCCAAAGGAATTATTGCAGGAACTTGAATCCTTCACTCTCTAATGGATATGTGCCTAGTAATTTATCGTCTCGAGTAACCAAGTGAAAACTCCAGCAACAACACGAAGTGATCACCCACCTTAGGTCAATGGTTGAAACTATAAGAGAGACGATTGCTAGAAGAGATGGACGAGTACTCGACAGATCTCCAGATCGGTGTAGAAGGAGGAGGACAAATTCAAGAAACACCAATTCCCTTACCGCACGTGTGATTAGGAGCCATGCTTCTAGTACTGGGCACTACACAGACCAACGGGAAAATCAGTAGCACGGAAGAAATCGAACACCGGTAAGAGATTTGGCAAGGGCCGATCCAGAGTAAAAAAACTGGTACCGATGGTTAAATAAGAGCCTAAACAACAGGGATATCGCACTCCAACTTTTCGCACTCGAGAAAGACAAGTGAGAAAAACACAATACTCTCTTGTTAGAACTCATCCTCCTAGAAGAGCGAGTGCGACTAGATTTGAATTAGAAATTGATTTGATTAAAGGCTTTTAAAAAAGATTTAGAAACAGGGTTGAAGTTTCCTAACTTTAGGGTTAGAGTTGAACTAAGATTTAGGTCTTCTAAGGTTTAGGTTACCTAAGATTGAAACATGTAATTGAATTAGAAAGGATTTGATTTAGATTTGAAAAGTTCAATTTTAGAAAGTTGGATTTAAGAAAGGTTCAAATTAGAAAAGTTGGATTTAAGGAAGATTTGAAAAGAGATTTGATTTGATTTAAAAACACTTGACTTGGAATGATTTGGAAAGTTAGGGTTTAGGAAAGATTGGACTTTGGAAAGTTTTGAATTAGGAAAGTTTCAAAATAAGAAGTTCCATTTTAGGAAAGTACCAAATTAGAAAAGTTTTGATTTTAAGAAAGTTTCATTTTAAGAAAGTCTTGAATTAAGAAAGTTTTGAATTAGGAAAGTTTTCTTTTTAAGAAAGAGTTGGTTTTGGAAAGATTTGAATTTGAAAAATTAATTTAAGAAAGATTTGAGATTTAGAAAGCCTTAGAATTTTGGAAAGATATGGAATTTAGAAAGCTTTGAAATTTAGAAAGGTTGGAATTAGGAAATGTTTGAATTAAGAAATATTTTATTCCTATTTCTTAAAATTAAAATTTTGATTTTATTTCCAAAAAGAGATGATTTGATTTGGTTTCTAAAATTGGAGGATTTGATTTAGTTTCCTGATTTGAAATATTGGATTTGATATGAAATTGGAAAGGTTGAGTTTTGGAAATCTAGGATTTGAAAACCTATGATTTTGGTGAAAAAAGAAAATTTCGGAAACCTAAGATTTGATGTAAAAAAATAGTTTTTTGAAAACTTTGATTTGAAGCAAAAGTGGAAGTCATGTTTTTTGAAAAGAAAATTAGAATTTCCTAATCATGACATTTAGGGCTTGACTTAGACTCCAAGAAAAAGAGTTTTTGAAAAGTAAACCTTTTGAAGAAAGTTTCTAAGAAGAAGACTTGAAGATAATTTTTAGAAAGTGAATTTTCAAAAAGAATTTTTGGAAAGGAGTTTGAAAAGATCTTTTTGGAAAATAGACTTTTGAAAGGAGTTTTTAAAAAGCAATTTTGAAAAGGAGACTGAAGAGAGTTTTTAGAAAGTATTTTGAAAAGCAACTTTGAAAGGGGTTTGAATATAGACTTTTTGAAAAACCTTTTGAATGTCTCACTTTCCTAAAACGATTCTAACCATGAAGATTAGAACCACTTTAGGGTGGTGATTTTGAAAACAAGAAGGATTTAGAAATATGGACCATGATAGTCACATTAAATATAATACTTTCATAAAACAACCCTTACCATGAAAGGGTTAGAATCACCTTAAGATTGTGACTTTAAAAAAATTGATTTTAGGGTTTACACCAAAAAATTATGTAACACTTTCCTAAAACTATCTTAACCATGGAGAGGTTAGAATTATCTTAAGATTGTGATTTTAAAAACAAGTTTGAAAGAGAAGATTTTTAATACAAGTTTTGTAAAAGATTTTAATGCAAGTTTAGAAAACGATTTTGAAGAGATGTATGGGTATGATATGCACAATGCAAGTACGGTCGTAAACATACAAGATTGGTTTCACCACATAATTAAGAGGATCGAATCCACATGGTCTAAGGTTATATTAGAAGAAAGCCCCTGACACGGTGACTTTTAACCATCCTTCCTACACATGAATCAGGAATTCCCTTGTTTCAAGTATGCAGGAAGGGGGGGGGGGGGGAGGGAAGAAGATAGGGGGTTAAAATACAAGAAAACTCAAGTGAGTTAGAAGAAAGAAGAGAGAGGAGGAAGTATATAAACAAAGAAGAGAAAACCAACCTCATATCTTCTTTACTTTGTTTGCTTTGCTTTTCTTGGACTTTGGAAGCTTCGAACTTGCAGTACTTCAGTCTTCAATAGATGTTGGAGGCTTGTATATGAATGTATGAAGTGTATAGAGGCTAGGGTTAGAGTGTGTGGAGGCTAGGATTTGAAGAAGCCTAAGAGAGCTAGAGTTTGTAGAGAGTTCGAGGTCTGTATGCAGAGAGATAAAATTTCTAAACTTAGATTACCAACTCTTTTCACATAGGGGGAGGCTATGTATTTATAGACACAAGACTGACCTAGTGCCTGTTGCAGTAGCACCTAGCTAAATTTCCGTCCTAGTGGCGCTAGGCCAATTTTTGGCTTGGCACCACTGTTAGTAGTGCCAGCCACTTAGGAAAGTCTTAAGGTCGGCAAGCAACATATCTTTCAAACCTTGATATGCAAGGCAAAAAATTTGGGCGCCTGTATTAGTGACTACCGTGCAATTTTTGGCTTAGCTTTACTAGAAGTGACTCTGGAAGGTCCGAGAATGTTCTGAAAGGCCAAGAATGGTCCGAAAAGCCGAAAATGGATAGAAACCCTTGAAATAGTGTCTCAGGGGTAACGGACTTAAAAAACAAGATCGGAATTGTCAACAGAGCTATTAAGAGCAAAACAGTCAACTAAACTGAAACACCACTGGAATGGACTCAGAATGACTTATGAGAGGACTTGAAAGTTGGAAACACTATCTAGAGTGTTCTAAGGGAGTGCCGGTTTGATACCTAGAGCCGGTGTGGTTGAAAAAGGCGACCGGCCCACCAGGGGTAAAACGGTCATTTTGCACCAGGTTCGCCGAAATAGACTCTAAATGATCCAGAAAGGTATTGAAAAGTCAAGAATACTATTAGAAGCATTCTCAGGAGGTTACCGGTTTGATGCCCAGAGTCGGTGTGGTTCCCGCTCTGAGGTTACTTGGAAGCCTAAGGGTAAAATGGTTATTTTGACCGAATGGTCCCTAAATTAGTCCGAAACCAAATGGAAGGCATTTGAACATGCCAGATCATTTTTGGGATGATCTTGGAAGGGTGGACTTACCGCTCTGAGGACTTAGGTACTTTCTTGAGAGGTGTACTGGAAAAAGCCCAATGGACAATTTGATCATTTTTCATCGGAGTGGGCCTGGTGTTGACCTGGGTTTTAAGTGTTTCTGTCACTTTGACAGTCTGTGACAAGTTGGTTTCCAAAGGTATCTCGTCCTTTGGTAAACGTGTCACGGCCATGAGGCCAATTCGGTCTCGTGACATAGAGAGTTTGTTGGCAATTCCCAATATCTACCTGTTTATGAGTGTTTCCGCCACTCTAATGGTTCATATTCATTCCGGAGATTGCCTGATCTCGGGAAGCTACTAAGTGGACTTATCGTTTGAGGAATTAACTTTCTCGAAAGACATGTCGAATAACAGACATTCTTCATTGGTGGGCTAGTAGGAGCCAAAGGTGGACCGTTCTACCATCTTAGGGACTTGAGTTCCGTCCAGGTCGACGAGTTTGAAGGGACTTACAGTTCGAAAGAGTTTTCTCAAAAAACGTGCCAGATTGGATGGTTTTATTACTTGAGGGATCAACTTTCTCGAAAGGCATGCTGGCTTTTATTTGAATTGGAATTGGCCTTGACATTGAATTTGAGATTGAAATGGGAACTTACTGTCTCTAGGAAGACGTGCTAATTGGAATAGAACCAAACAATGCCCTAAGGGCATTTTGGTCATTTTGCCTTTATTGGGCTCGACAAGCCTGCAAAGCGATTGATTGATTGGATTAAGCTTGAAAAGTTGATTTTAACTTGAACGTGTCTATTTTGGTTTAAATGTAAGTCCGGACGGACCAGAGATGGCCAAGCAGGTAAAAATAGGGTGCTTACAAAGGACAAGTACCATAAGGGACGAACAGCCTAGGATGTCACCAGAAGGGCCCTCAACTAGATTACTTTCACCCCATTTGTATAAGAGATTGAGGCCCGTCGACGTCCTAAAAATTCACCCTGCCAACATATACTCCTTATGATGGGATGACAGATCACATTACCCATGTTCGACACTACAAATAATGATGGCACTATAGAGTGCGGACGAGTCCTTCATGTGCCGAGTTTTTCCATCAAGTCTAGGAGAGGTGGCCCTACGATGGTTCGACAAGTTGCTGTCCAAAACAGTTTCAAACTGGAGACAACTTGCCAAGCTATTCACCAACCGATTCATAGCAAACAGTAAGTAGCCTAATGAAGTAGACTACTTGCTGACCTTACAGAAGAAGGATGATGAGGGATTACAGGTGTATGCAAGGCGCTACTGGGAGGCTTACAATGAAATCGAGGATTGCAACGAACAATTGGCCATTGCACAGTTCAAGATCGGCCTACTCAGGGAGCACTGGTTTAGGCAATCCCTCATGAAGAAATCAGTCACCCATATACAGGACTTGATGCTAAGTATTGAATAGTATGCATGGGTGGAGGAAGATGTTACTCAGCCAATACAGAAAAGGATCGGCGAGAAAACTAAGAAGAAAAATAAGTGCGAAAACAAGAAGCCCAAACGCGAGGAGAATAACAACAATAGGGGCATAAAGACAATAGAATAGGTCAACACGATCTTCAACTACCCAATTTACAAGATTCTGCCTTAGATACGGGATAAGCCCTTCTTTAAGTGGCCCCCAAAGATGGGAAGAGACCCCACTGCCCGAGACTAGAAGAAGTTTTACTCTTGCCACAGGAAAAAGGGGCATCAGATAGAAAACTACCAAAATCTCAAGAACCACTTGGAGGAATTCGCAAAAGTTGGTCACCTTGACCAATACATCGACCTAGAGAAGACGAAGCGGGAGGCTGAGCAGACATAGCAGGAAGCCATTCCGCAGAAAGAAGCCAGAACAGAACCAGTCTGAGTAATCAATGTCCTTCATGGATCGGCAGAGTCAGTAGCAGTAGACCCTCAAAGATACTAGGCCGAGATCTAGAAGACTGCGTATCTCCGGAGGTAATGCTGTTGGAACCTCTAAATAAAAAGGCTAAGGTCTGCAGTAGTGCTCAGACTATAACCATCACTGACGATGACTTGGTTGGAGTACAACTACCTTATAATGATGCACTGGTGGTAACACTACAATTAGGGGATTGCGATGTGAAAAGGATGCTGGTTGATCAGGAAGCTCCTCCGAAGTCATCTAATACAACCTTTTCAAAAAATTGGGATTGAAGGATTTCGATCTCTAACCATCTCTAAACCCCTTAATCAGATTTAGTTCAGACCCAGTCTGGCTACTAGGAAATGTAACGATCTCAGTAATAACGGGAGGAATCACTATTCAAACAGAGTTCCTAGTAGCCAACGTGCCCTCCCTTTATAATGCAATCATGGGTCGAACATGGTTGCACCTTATGAAATACATACTGTCTACCTACCACCAACTAATCCGCTTTTAGACCCCAAGAGGAGTAAGAGAGATATGAAGAGACCAGGTGACAGCTAAGTAGTGCTTCATGATAACATGCATCACGAATGAAAAGCCGAGCAAGGTTCAAATGATAGAGCTCCACGAAAATACGGCCACAATTGGCGATGTCAAGCTATTACCAGAAAATAAGGTTTTTGAGGACCTTAAGAAAGTTTATATAGATCGGTATGACGAGGAGAAGTACTTCATGCTCGGCACTTCTTTATCCAAAACTGAGGAGAGATCATTGATTGATCTACTGACACATTATATTGAAATATTCACTTGGACACCTTACGACATGCCGTGAATCAACCCAGAAGTAGCCTGCCACAGACTTAATATAAACCCACAGAGCTGACATGTGGTCTAGAAGGGAAGAATGGCAACTACTCAATATGTGGATGTGGTGATCGAAGAGGTTGATAGACTTCTTGAAGCGGGGGCAATAATAAAAGTCTATTACTGACGCTAGCTCTCCAACACAGTGGTGGTAAAGAAGAAGAATGGCAAGTGGAGGGTTTGTGTTGACTTCACCAACCTAAACCAAGCATGCCCCATGGACCTTTTCCCTTTTCCTAAGATCAACCAGTTTGTAGATGCAACAGCTGGATTTGAAAAGATGAGCTTCCTAGATGCCTATCCCGGGTACCACCAGATCCTGCTCCATGAAGACAACCAAGAAAAAATCGCCTTCATCACCCCAAGGGACATTTTCTATTACAAAGTCATACTCTTTGGTTTGAAGAATGCTGGTACTACCTACCAAAAATTGGTCACCAAAATATTCAAAGAGCACATCAGTAACACTATAGAAGTATACATTAATAATATGGTGGTTAAAAGTAAAATCAGCAAATTCCACCTAGGCAATCTAAAGGGAGTGTTCGATATCCTTAAAAATTATAAGATGAGGCTGAATGCCTCTAAATATGTATTCGGAGTAAGCTCAGGGAAGTTTCTTATATTCTTGGTCACGCACCAGGGGATTGAAGCAGATCCTTATCGAAGAAGTCTATAAGTTGACTAGAATGGCAGCAGCCCTCAACCGATTCATCAGCCGATCTTCAGATAAGTGTTGACCACTTTTCCAACTTTTGAAAAAGCAAGAACGATTTAGCTAGAACCCCGAGTGTGACCAGACTCTTGCCAACTTAAAGAAATATCTGGCCCACCCACCGCTACTTTCTGTAAGCACCCCATTTTTTCCCGCTCGGCAGTCTACACTCCGTCCAGACTTGTTTTCAAGTCATTGTGGACATACTCCAATCGAAACCAATCCTCTAGGTCCAAATTCCATCTTTCCATCGCTTCGCGGGCCTGTCAGGCCCAAATAGAGGCAAAATGACCAAAATGCCCTTAGGGGCATTGTCCTTTCTTATTCCAATTCCAATCTTTCTCTCGAGACAGTTTATTCCTCGAGACGGTCCGAGTAGCAAAACTACTCACAAAACTATTAGAGTGGCGGAAACACTCACAAAACCGTTAGAGTAGCAGAAGTACTCATAAAACCGTTAGAGTGGCGGAAACACTCAAAACCCAGGCACGTCTCTTTGGAGACGGTAAGACCCCTTTCCATTCCCACTCTCAAGACAGTTTATTCCTCGAGACGGCTCCAATCCAGGCACGTCTCTTCGGAGACGGTAAGACCCCTTCCAGTCCCACTCTCGAGACAGTTTATTCCTCGAGACGGTCTGAATAGCGGAACTACTCACAGAACCGTTAGAGTAGCGGAAATACTCACAGAACCGTTAGAGTAGCGAAAATACTCAACCCCGTCCGAGTAGCGGAAATACTCACAAATCATCAACCCTGTCCGAGTAGCGGAAATACTCAACCCCGTCCGAGTAACGGAAATACTCACAAATCATCAACCCCATCTGAGTAGCGGAAATACTCCCAAATCATCAACCCCGTCCGAGTAACGGAAATACTCACAAATCATCAACCCCATCTGAGTAGCGGAAATACTACCAAATCATCAACCCCGTCCGAGTAGCGGAAATACTCACAAATCATCAACCTCGTCCGAGTAGCGGAAGTACTCACACCGTGAGAGTGGCGGAAACACTCAAAGCCTAGGTCAACACCAGTATCTGTTAGCTCACTTCGGTGAAAAATGACCAGACTACCCTTAAGACCTTTTCCGAGACTTTTCGGTCAAGATGACCATTTTGCCCCTAAGCATCCGAATGCCCCGGGAACCACACCGGCTCTAGGTATCAAACCGGTAACCTCCTGAGAATACTTTTTATAGTGTTCTCAACCTCCCCTTATCTTTCCGGATCATTCCGAGTCAGTTCCGGCCAACCCGGTACAAAATGGCCGTTTTGCCCTTAGAGGGCCGGTCTCCTTCTTCGACCATACCGGCTTTGAGTATCAAACCGGTAATGTCCCGAGAATAATTTTTATAGTATTCTCAACCTTCCTTTACCTTTCCAGACCATTCTGAGTCAGTTCCGCCCAACCCGGTACAAAATGGCCGTTTTGCCCCTAGAGGGCCGGTCTCCTTCTTTTACTACACCGACTCTGGGTATCAAACCGGTAATGTCCCGAGAATACTTTTTATAGTGTTCTCAACCTTCCTTTACCTTTCCGGATAATTCCGAGTCAGTTCCGGCAAACCCGGTACAAAATGACCGTTTTGCCCCTGTTGGGCTGGTCTCCATTTTCGACCACGCTGGCCCTGCGAATCAAACCAGCAACCTCTGGGAACATTCTAAATAATGTTTTCAGATTCCAAGTCTTTTCCCGGGACAATCCGAGTTCGCCCTAGCAGTTTTTCGGTCCGATTGACCATTTTGCCCCTAAAGGCCCGGTCAACCTTTCCGACCCACCTTATCTTTATTTTTCAAGTCAAATACCTCCAGGACACTATTTTAAGTGTTCCTGCTTCTTTCCGGCCTTCCGGGTCACTCCCAGCTCCTTCAAATCATTCCCGGACTTTCCGGAGTCACTCCTAGTGAAGCCAGGCTAAAGATTGCATGGTAGTCACTAGTACAAGTGTCCAAATCTAGTCAAAGATACGTTTCTTGTCGACCTTAATTGTTTCCTAAATGACTGGCGCCACTAAAATGGCCTGGCGCCACTCCTAGTGGCGCCAGTGTATAATTTGGCCTGGCGCCACTGCAACAGGTGCCAGGTTTGTCTTCCCTCTATAAATACAGAGCCTCGTTCAACATGAAAAGGGTCTGCAAACTTAACCTAAAAATCCTATATTTCGATATACAGAGCTCGAGCACCTCCAAAACCCTAGCCTCCCTAGGTTTTCTCAAACCCTAGCCACTATATACAAACCCTAGCCTCCTATACACTCATATACTCCCCCATACACTCATACACTAGCCTTCAATCATCCTTTGAAGACTTGAGGAGCTGCCATCCAAAGCTTGAAGACAATTCCTAAAGACTGAAGGTGAAGATCAAGACAAAGACTGAAGACCGAAGACAGCGCGGCGCGCAAAATAAACAAGAAACAAGGTAGGCTTTCTCTTTAATTTTCTGCACTTCCCCCCTCTCTCTTCTCTCTCTAACCCACTTGGGTTTTCTCTATTTTAATCCCCCATCTCTTTCCCCCCCTTTCTTTGCGTGCTTGAAACAAAGGGACTCTCGGTCCATGTGTAGGATTAGACTGTTGGAGAGTCACCGTGTCGAGGGTTTTCTTCTAGTCTAACCAAAGACCACGTGGGTCCGGCCCCCTTGATTATGTGGTGAAGCCTTAACCTTGTATGTTCATGACCCCAAATTGCATTGTGCATATCATAGTCTTGCATCTTCCAAAATTCGTTTTCAAACACGTTTTCAAAATCGTTTTCAAACTTGTTTTCGAAATTGCATCAAAATCTCTTTTTCAAAAACTTGTTTTCAAAACCATGATTCTAGGGTGATTCTAGCCTTTCCATGGCTAGGGTTGCTTTAGGAAAGTGTTACATTAAAAGTGACCCTTTTGGTCTATATTTTCAAACATTATTGTTTTCCAAAACCACTTTCTTAAAGTGGTTCTAGCCCTCTTTTGGTTAGAATCGCTTTAGGAAAGTGAGACGTTTTTCATGCTTTCCAAAAAACTTTCTCTTTAAAAATCTCTTCCTAAAAATCTCTTTTTCAACATGCTTTCCTAAAACTCTCCTCTCCAAAATTGTTTTCAAAAATTCCCCTCCAAAATCTATTTTTCAAAACCCTTTTTTTAACTCATTTTCAAAACTCTCTCTCTTAAAAATTCACTTTCCAAAAATGCTCCCTAAAAATCTTTCCAAAAACTCTCTTTTTCAAAATCTTCCTTCTAGAAATTTCCTCTATAGGATTTCCTTCCAAAATCTATGTTTCCAAAAACACACTTTCCAAAAACTCCTCCCTAGGATTCCCTTCTAGAAAACCTTCGTTTCCAAGAACGTGTTTTCCAAAAACTCTTTCCTTAGAGCCCAAGTCAAGCCCTAGAGCCCACGATTAGGAAACCCTAATTTTCTTTCCAAAAACGTGGTTTTCCAAACTTTGCCCCAAACCTAGGTTTCCAAAACCTTTTCTTTTCACATCCAAACTCTACACGTTTTCAAAACCTATTTTCTACGTCAAAACTATAATTTTCCAAATCTAGGGTTTCTAGAATCTCCCTTTCCCAAATCCTTGTCAAATCTCATCTCCCCGTTTAGGAAACTAGATCCCGTCCTCCGTTTTTGGAAACCAAATCCAACCTTTCTCTTTTCGAAACCAAATCCAATCCATTCCTAATCCAAACCTTTCTTAATTCAATTCCTTCCTAAACCATAAGTTTCCTAAACCTAAACTTTAAACCTTTCCTTAAATTACAAAATCCAAATCTTCTCTAATTCGAATCCTTCCTAAACTTCTACTTTCCTAAATCTTAAGTTTCCAAAATTTGAACATAAAATCTTTGCTAAGTTTTAAAACTCAACTTTCAAATCTTTCCTAATTCAACCCTTTCCTAATCTCAAGATTTTCTAAAACTCTAAGACTTTCTAAATCTTAAACTTTCTAAATTTTAAATCTTTCTAAATTCTTAAACTTTCTTAAACTTCAAATCTTTCCAAATCTAAGACTTTTCTAAATTCAAAACTTTCTTAATTCAAACATTTTTTAAACTGAAGACTTTCCTTTTTCAAACCTTTCCTAAAACAAAACTTTCTTATTTTCAAAACTTCCTTGTTTTCAAAACTTTCCAAAATTGAAACTTCCCTTTTTCAAAACTTTCTTAATTTTGAAACTCTCCTAATTTGAAAACTTTCCTAATTCAAAACTTTCCTAAGTTGAAACTTTCCTAATTCACAACTCCAAACTTTCCAAAAATGAAACTTTCCTAATTCGAAGCTTTCCTAACTTGAACCTTTTCTAATTCAAGCATTTCCTAAAATCCAATCCTTCCAAATCTTCCAAGCCAAGTCAAATCTTTCCTAAGTCTCTTCTCTTTCCTAAGTCTAGGTTTTCTTAAACTTTCTCTTTTCCAAAACAAGTCCAAATCTATCTTTTTAAATCCAAGTCCAATCTTTTCCAAAATTTCAATTTCCAATCTCCTCTTCTAATCCCAAATCAAATCCAGTTTTCAATTCAATCTCTTTCTTCAATTCAATCTCTCTATTTTCAAATCAATCTCTTTTCAATCGGATTCCGGTCCGAACTACGGCTGACCTGATTCCCCCAAAGGGATACGTAGGCAACCTTTATAGGTGCAGTCACAATACTTTCCAAACTTTCAATTTCACCCTCATGGGTGTGGTTTTCAAAATCTTTCCAAATCTCAAATTCCGATCTACTTTCAAATTTCAATTTCAAAATTTCAATTTTCAAAATTTCTACTTTTAATTTTCAAACTTTCCAATTTCAATTTCATCTCTTCAAATCTATTTTCAAATCGAATTAATCTCTTTTCAAATATATTTTTCAATTCTCTTCTATTGCACTTGCATATCATGCATCATGTTAGTTTTCAAACATTTGTTTTTCAAAGTGAATAAGATTGAACTATAGTCAATTAAAGACTCTCATAGGCGAATCTAGGGTAGATTGACATGTAGGTACCGAAAGGGCGGGGTAGGGTGATAGCTTAGTGCGTCTTCCGTACACGTAACCAACCTCCGAACTTAGGATCACTGATTTCAAAGACCAAAAAGGAGTTATTTTTCAAAAAAGGCTAAATGTTTTCCAAAGGTTGCCAAACAACCTGTTTTCCTTAAAAACCCTCTCTTGAGGAGATGTTTTTCAAAATCATTTTCCAAAACCCTAAGTGTAGTCTTCGGATTATTCTTAGTTTTTAGGTGACCTAACTCACCTTAATCAAGTTAGGTGGCGACTCTGAATCTTTTTCAAAAGCCCTTTATTCAAAAGCCCTTTATTCAAATCAATTTTTCAATTCAAACCTAGTCGCACTCATTCTTTTAGGAGGGTGAGTTCTAACGAGAGAGTACAGCATTTTTCCCGCTTGGGTGAGTATTCCTTGAGTGCGAAAAATCTGGGCGCGAGACTTTCTACGCCGTTCAAACATGAAGAGCTCTTTCTTTACATAACAGTATCAAAGCACGCAGTTAACGCCGTCCTACTCTGGCAATAAGATAAGCAGCAGAAGCCAGTCTATTATGTTAACAAAACTCTTCTGGGGACATAGAGTAGATATCTACCATTGGAGAACTGGCCCTAGCATTAGTAATGGCTCCACGCAAGTTGGTGCACTACTTAAGGGCCCATACCATCAATGTCCTTACGGATCACCAGCTTAAGCCCCTCCTCCGAAGAGCAAATTTTTCAGGCAGACTAACAAAGTAGGTAGTGGAGCTGGGAGAGTTTGACATTAAGTTTCAACCTAGATCAGTGGTAAAAGGTCAGGTACTTGCTGACTATATTGCTGAATTTTTTGTTGAATTGCCACAAGAAGCCAATCAGACACCTGATGCCGATTAACCAAATTACAACCCTCCTTTGGAGCTATGGGAGATCGCTGATCATTAAAAACTCTTCGTCGATGGAGCATCCAATGACAGGGGGGTAGGATCGGGCAGTCCTAATCACACCAGACGGCATGGCATTAGAGCAGGCCATAAAGTTGGAGTTCACTACCTCAAACAACGAGTCAGAATATGAGACTTTACTTGCCGGTCTACGCCGAGCTACAAAGCTCAAGATTGCCGAGATAATGATCTACTCAGACTCCTAGTTAGTGGTTAACCAGATCATATGCGAATCTGTGGCGAAGAATGACAGAATGGCACAGTACTTGAAAAAAGTAAGACAACTGCTCAACAAGTTCAACAAATACAAGTTCCATTAGATTAGTAGCGACAACAATGTTCATACCAATGCCTTGGTAATGCTCGTGGCAGCCCTAAAGTCAGGATAAGAGAACAATTCAAGTGAAGACACTACCTAGCCCGAGCATATTTCAAGAACAAGTGCAAGCTCTGGCTATTGAATAGTTAGGACCATCCTAGATGGACCTGATCATCTCCTATCTTGACAAGGGCAAGCTGTCGGAAAATAAGAATGAGGCTAGAAGAGTCAAGCACAAGTCATTAAAATACTGACTATCACCCGCTAAGGAACTTTATAGAAGATTTTACTGTTCCTTATCTATATTGTGTTCACCCAGACAAAGTGTAGGGTATTTTATTCAAAATTTATAAAGAGATTTTTGAAAGTCACGTCGGCGAAAGATCTCTCGCTCACTGAGCAATCTTGCAGGGCTACTGGTGGCCTTATATACAGAAAGATGTTGCCCAATATATGCTGAAATGTGAGAAGTACTAGAAGTTCTTACTAATAATTAACTAGCCTACTAAGGACCTCACAACTATCACTAGCTCTTGGTCCTTTGCAAAATGGGGGCTGGACATAGTCAGACCGCTGCCCCAAGCTCCAAGGAATAAGAAGTTTCTCATAATGGCAATGGATTACTTCACCAAGTGGGTGGAAGCAGAGCCTTTGTCGACTATCAGAGAAATTGACGATAAAAGGTCTGCATGAAGTACATCATCACAAGATTCAGGATATCCCATGCACTGGTTTTAGATAACGACATCTAGTTCGACAATAACATGTTGGCCCAAGAGGCAACCTAAGAGGGGAGTTGAATTGGGTTTATTAAAAAAATTAAAGCAATTAAGATTAATTAAAATTAATCTAATCAATGAAACAATAGCTCAAGATACATGCAATGCAATGTAGATAACAATAGAATAAAAACAGAGCATAAGAAAGCACACCAAGCATTATCGAGGTTTAATCACAATTCATAGTTTACATCCTTACCGCAAGATCCCCTTAAAGTCTCCTTCCACTATGCAATCTCCAATTACAAGGTAGATACTGATTTTCAAAGTGATCAGCTCACTTTTACACAAGAACTCTCTACACCTTGATTTTGATGATAACTAAACATTGTGTTAAGTTTACTAATGCATTTAACTAGTGTGCAGATTAACAAGGATTATAATTTAGACTTAAAGTTTGGATTAATGTCTAATTCAAATCGAAATGGATGCACAACATTTATAAGTTCAAGCAATGCACCAAAAGTCAAGCCATGCACCAAAACAGAGCAATTACACCCTCTTAAACTTCAAATAGATGATTTGCATTTGAAGAGATTGAAAGTACTCAAAGGAAGACTTCATTAAGTGTGAAAAGATTAAATGAAGATGATTTGAATTTGAAGAAATTGAATGTATTCAAGAAGAGAATTTATCGTGTCTGCAAAATCTTTATAAAGAATTCATAAGAGGATTACATCAGAACTGTGAAAATTCAAGAAAGTTGATATGCATTGAGAGCACTTACAAATAAACTTCATCCAGCCTCTAATGAAGTGATTCTGAAGAAGAAGATATTGGTATCATGTATATAAAGCTCTACATGAATGAAAAGAACATTAGTGGCAAATGAAAAGAGCTTGAAAATGAAGAAGAGAAGCTCGGCTTTAATGACAAGGAATTTGACTGCTCGGCAACAAAGAAAATATGATCATCAAAAAAATATTTCAACCCAAATTGAATGGAAGACATCTTTAAAGGATTGAAGACTTGGAACTATCATTATACCCCAAAGAGGGGACTCCTTGAAGATCTCAAGTGTTTTTGAAGAACATCCCCAAATTATTTGAAGCCAAACTGATCAAGAAAAGCATAAAAGACAGTTTCTGGGTGATATATCGACACATGGGTTTGATGTGTTGACACATGAAGATAGTGAACAAAATCTGGAGAATGCAAACTTGATGTGTGGATACATGGAAGGCAAGTGTCGACACTTAGGGACTAACGGCTATATTTTTAAACGTTATATTGAAGTGGGTGCGCATTTAATGAAGCTCTAACAACCTCCAACGGGTGAAATCAATTTAGGACATTATATATAAGCCTCCAAATGCATTTATAGATCAGAAAAACAACATTCACTAATTGATTGAGCTGAAAAATCTGAAAATTCTCTTTGTTCTCAAATTGGCAGTTGTGAGCTATTCAATTCCCATTTACTCTTTATAGAGAGTTTGTATTTCGTTTGTATATCCTTTCATATACTTGTAAGTGAAAGTTGGAGTGTATTCTTGCAAAAAAAAAAAAACACTTGTAAGTTGAAGTGGATCTTGGACAAAACCACTTGGTAGCTGAAATAACTTCAAAAGGAGTTCTCGTGTAAATGTGAGCTGAGCACTTTGGAAATTAGCATCTACTTTGTAATTGGAGATTGCATAGTGGAAGGAGACTTCAAGGGGATCTTAGGGTGAGGACGTAAATCATGAATTGTGGTTGAATCTCGATAATTCTTGGTGTGCTTTCTTGCACTCTGTTTTCATTCCATTATTGTCTACATTGTATTGCGTATATCTTGAGCTACTGTTTCATTGATTAGATTAATTTTAATTGATCTCAATTGCTTTAATTTTTTAATAAACCCAATTCACCCCCCCTCTTGGGTTGCTTATTGGGCCAACACAACATGTTCAGAGGATTCTGCAGTGAGCTTGAGATTAGAAACTATTATTCAATGCCAGTCTATTTGTAGTACAACGGCCAAACTGTAATATCAAACAAGAATATGCTGAATGAGATCAAAGACGCTGGAAAAAGCTAAGGGAAGATGGGTAGAAGAACTACCATGCATTTTATGGTCTTACAGAGCCACTCCAAGGAGATTTACTGGAGAAACCCCTTTCTTGCTGGTATATAGGGTGGAGGTAGTAATACCATTGGAGGTCGAACTTCTAACAATTAGATCGGTAGCATTCGACACTGGCCTTAATGATCAAACTTTAGCAAAGGACCTCGACCTCGTTGAAGAAAAGAGAGAGGTTGCCCTGCTTAAACTTACTGGATATCATCAACAGCTAACCCGATCCTACAACAAATGGGTTTAGCCAAGAGCTTTCACTCTCGGAGACTTAGTGCTAAGAAAGGTACTGGGGGCAATGAAGAAACCAGTAGATAGGAAGCTCAGGCCTAATTGGGAAGATTCTTATAGAGTTGCATCCTAGGTTAGCATACTGACTAGAAACTGTTGAAGAAATGCAACAACTACCCTGACCTTGGAACGGAATAGTTTTAGGAAATTCTACCAGTAGGAGTCTTCTTATTCTCAAAGGATATAATGGCCTACAACAATACTTTGTTTTATTTCAAACTTGCATATTATCAATAAAACTGAAAGTTATTTGGCAGATCTACATATCTGATAACATCCCAAAATGCAAGCAAAAAAACCAAGCGTAAAAACTTGGTCCTGTCCAAGTTGGGCAGGTTAGCCAATGAAGGTCACAAAAACTAAGTGTAAAAGTTCAGTCCTGTTCAAGTTGGGCAGGTCAACCAATAAAGGTCACAAAAACTAAGTGTAAAAATTTGGTCCTGTCAAAGTTGGGCAAGTCAACCAATGAAGGTCACAAAAACTAAATGAAAAAACTTGGTCCTATATAATTGGGTAGGTAGGCCAATGAAGGTCACAAAAACCAAGTGTAAAAATTTGGTCTTGTCCAAGTTGGGCAGATCAGCCAATGAAAGCCAAATGAAAGAAAAGCTAAGGTATAATAGCTTGGTTTTTATCAAAGACAAGGAAGCAAAAACATTCTACAAAGGCCAGAATCAAGAATTTGGATTCATTTAGAAGATTAATTTGATTAAAATAAAGAAATCTTCTTTCATTAAAAGCAACAAAAAAGATACAAGAGTTCAAAAAGCAAAAAACCTACAAAAAACTCTAAGGATGGGGCATAATGACTTTAGCAGGTTTTTCAGCAGCGTTGGCCAACTCGTCTACAGTAAGCGTAACTGGTGGAATGATAACTAACACATCCTCAAGCTTCGATGCAACATCTGCATCCCGAGGAACAACTACGCCCTCAGCAGTTTGGATGGCATCCTTAACATAACCCTCCACAACAGTCTCAAGGTAATTCGGGATATCCTTCCAGACGAGGAGGAACTTTCTACATTCAACTTCTTCAGAGCCCCTTGCCATTCTTGGACAAAAATGGATTGAGAAAGATCTATCATCTATTGCACAAAGTCTTACGCATTGTCAGTTACTCCTCGCTCATAGCTTTCCTTGGCCTCTACCTAAGCCTTGGCGAGAGAGACTTGAAGTCCCTCAAACTCAGCCTCAATCTTAGAAAGATCGGCTTTTAGACCCTCGACTTCAGCTTTTGCCTTGTACAGATCCACTAAAAGCACGGCGTTGTCTGCTTCCATCTTCAAGAAGTCGGCACTCTTCTTCTGTAGATCGGTGGTTACTTAATTTAAAGAAATCCTCACCTTTTCAGCCTCTTTGTTGGCCTGAAGTTCGGCCTTCTTCATTTCTATCCACTCCTCTTTGAGTTTGGCGTGCTTCCCAGAGACCTTAAAGGCTTCACTAGTTAAAACTCGAAAATGGCGTATGGCCTCTAAAGCATTAAGTAAGCCCTAGGAATTAGAAAGACTAGTCAAAGAAGATATTACGTCAATATACCAAAAAAAGAATAAAAGTAGAGAAACTTACTAGCAAGGATTCATGGAAGGCCCCTAGTAAGATCGATATGTCATTACTACTTTCCAACAAGTCAATGTCAACTTGTTGGAGGGTGCTTTGAACCACTCACATTGCCACCTCAGCCGACCTGATCATTGAATCATTCGTCATCATACAAAGACCACCGATGTCAGGTTTGATAACTACAAAGTCGCCATCATCAGCTACAATGCCACCTCTAGGACGGGGATTAGTCGGCGTGATCTTCAGCTTCTTAGCAACTAGCTCAGCAATAGAGACATCAACCGCTTTCCATTTTGCCGATCTCATCTCCACCCCTTTCTTCTCAGGTTCAGAGGAACTGATTTCCACAATAGTAGGAGGTGTTGGTACGGACTTTATTATACCAGCCTTTAGTCTCCCCAGTTTCTTCTGTTGTTTCATTGCCTTCTTCAACATCATTTCCTTCAACTTCATCTTGTCAGAGGAATCAGGCTCAGAAGACAAAGGAAAGACAAGCTTCTATTTCCTCCCAATATTGACTGTAGCTCGGTGATCAGGTACAATGTATAGCATAAATGTTGATGCCGAGTCGGAGAAAATCGACCACTCCGACGAAGCATCTTGGATCAGATAACTTTAGGTGCTAGAAACATTGGCTGGTGAGTCAGTAGGGATTGGAGGCAACTCGAACGACACCCAACTTGGAAAGGTAATTCCCGAGGTCACTGGGATGACATCTTTAACAACTTGAGTCCCTGCACCCTCAATTGGCAATAATGCATCAGTAGGTAGATCTGCAATAGCACTTGATTGCTAAGAGGTACTCGTTCAATCGTAATCCCGACGGGGATTTAAGCAAAGTCATCGACTGCACCCTTCTTTGATAGGTGGGCAATTACGCCTAGAGGAATCCTAGAGGTGACTGTAAAGGAAAAGACCTGGAGTGGGTAGTTCAACAAAATGTGGGGGGTCCTTGCAATGTCACGAAGTGACCAAAGCTTCGGTAATTCAAAACCTTGTGCAGGTCACTCAAGTTAACTACACACGTCACCTTCTTTGTGCTCTTCTTACAGCATTCTGAAAAAATCAAAAGAAGCAGATTAGAAGTATACAAATCAATCTGCACAAAAAAGGAGGGGTCAACACGAACCTAATTCTCTGGGGGTTTTACGGCATCGAACCAACGGCACTTGGTCGGTAGGAAGATTGCCAAATTCCTAGGGGCCAGAAACCCAGACTTTGACGTCATCTACGCCTTTACCCGAAGACGGGAGGTATTTAACTATTTCTCTATCCTTATCAGTTACCCTAAGGTAAACCTTCCACCTGTCACCTTTGACCTTACACAGAGTATAATAGAAGTCAAGCCCCGTAAGCCCTAAGTTAACACCCAGGATTTGGTTCAACTCAAGCATCCCTATGACAATCCTATAAATATTCGGGTGTACTATGGACGGACACACACTATGGTGATGGAGAAATTTTGCTAGAAAAAGTGTGTAAGGGAAACCTAACTCTGGCCTCTACGATGGCGATCATAGAGAAGGGCATCCCTTTTTCGGTATCATCCATCCTATAGTCATCAGGGGCAACCAACTCAAGGCCGATTTGATCAACAATCCTATACCTAGTCTTAAAGGCAGCAATAGCCGCCAGGCTATCCACAAGTTTCCTTAGGCGAGCCGCTATCAAGAGACAACTACGAAAGAAGAGAGTGGAAAAAGGATAGAGTAAAGGTTAGAAGAACTTCCAATGTTAGGGCAAGACTCATTCTCTCTCACACTAGAAATCTCAAGCCAAGCTCGAATGGTGGGGATGGGCAAGGAAACACCCACTTTATACTGAGCCCTGCCATCGATTCGGAAGCCGAAAAATCACAGCAATCATGTCGTTCAACCCAACCGATAGTCCATTCGATGCACCCCTTCAGTTGCAAGGCCGGTATGAAACTACCACGTGGTGCATGAACCCTCAAAATGATGGGAAGGTCAAGGGACATGTCATAAATGTTTATGTCAGCCCTTGTTCCCCATATCAATCTAGATAGGGCGCAGGGGCTGGGAGCAATAAGAGCCAAGCCTAAGACAGAGAGAAGGCCAGCCTTAGGAGGTCAGGATAATGCCAACCTGGGTGGCTGGGTACACGCCGATCTGGGGCTAGGACCTAAAGAGGCTGGCCCAGAGATTCTAATCCAAAAGACATAAGGACTAATAGGTCCGGAGTACAAGTCCTATTCCTAAATGAAGTAAGACAAATGAAGGAAAAGTCTTATACATTGAACTGACTAAGAAAGGAAGATTCCTAAGGGAAAAATGACTCCAATTCTCGAAGGGAACATGACATTCCGAAACCTATAAATACCCCATGCACTAAAAGAGCAAGGTACGCTCATTAGAGCTAAAGTCAGAGTCTTTTGTGATTAAAATTATTAACTTAATCATCGGAGTGGTATCGATCCAAAGAGGATCAATGCATTCTTACTGTCTTTTTCTTTTGTAGATTGTTCGTGCTTGTCAATTTGGTTTGAGAGTTCAACCAAGCCTTTCTAAAAATATCACTACAAATTGTATAACAAGGCATGTGTCAACTAATTATTGGTGTAAATTAGAATTTAAAGATGTGATCATTTGAGTTCGAGGGAAAAAAAAATCAAGTGGTTTGGTAGTATTGAGTTTTTCGATAATCTTACTTATTATATTGTCATGTTTTTTCTCTTAAAAATTACTCCATTTGCAACAAATTAATGTTGTTAATTAATAAAAGAAAACATATGTCCCAATTTAATAGAGAATAGTTGTCAATATCGTACCCGCTAGCATACCGTTTTTGTGATAGGTATGGTACATAATGATATCAGTGCAATATCGGGTTCCGCCTTGGATTTATCGTTATAAATTGATATTTATAAAAAATATATTTATTTCAAAATAAACAAATCAACATTAAATTATTTTAACGTAACATAAACGTGTTATTCAACCTAAAAATATTTTTAAAAATACTTGAAAGACATTATTGTCTCGTATATATCCAACACAAGTTCTAATAGACATTTATCATAAAAAAAAATTAAAATAAAATCATTTTAAAGCCAATTACACAAAATCTGGTACCGTGCAATAAATTTGGTATTGGTCAATACCTCCTGATTTCACCTGTATTAGCCGGTATTGAGTGGTATGAGCTGTTAACTTGACTGATACAGAACTCACTTTCATTGGTATTGTCTTATGTTCGGTACAACAATTTGGCGGTTTGAGTTGGAGAATTTGAGAGAAATTTGTTTCTAATTCGGCAATTTGAGAATTAGAGCATAGTTTTTTTTTTTTTTTTTTTAACAGCTGAAAACATAAATAAAACCACAGAAGAGCGACTAAAAGAATAATAAAGAACACTTTAGGGCGACAAATTGGAACCAAAAAGAAGAAGGCCCCTTTGCCTAGTAGAAGCCGTATGATTCGAGAGCCATCCCAACCTCCTGAAAACCCGAGACATACCCTTTGCAAGACTTCTGTTGTCTGATATGTAGGCTACAAAGTTGCTATCTCCCAGAGAGGGTTTAATTCCAAAATGCATAACTTAATTATCATATTGTTGTCCCCCTCCACGATTAGGTTAGAGTAGAACGCTATCGCTCCGAAAATTAGATGAAGCAAATAAATTTATTATGTGTTGGCAGCATAAAATTTGTTACTTAAATTTATGAATTAGAAGTCATTTAAGTTCAAATCTATATTGAGGTTGCTTGAATTTCAAATCCAAAACATAAATTTTTTTACCGTCAAAATAGTTTAGGGAATTTTAAGGCCTTTTCGCATGCATTACAAATTGACTCCTTTTATTGTTTTTGGTCTAACAGTGATGGGCTATTTGAGTATAGTGCAGCTTTTTCCTTGTGCCAGGTCTTGCAATTAAGTTTTGATAAGGTTGTTGAGGAGAATGGCATGGTTATGAGAGGGGAATAATTAACCGAAAGATTGAGATAGTAGTATCCCTATGAGTATAAAATCAACTGGCTTTTACAATTTAAACATTAGTTTGCTTTCAAGCAAATTTAAATATGAAATGCCTGTTGCAAGTTGCTATTGCTCTGATTGTTGGTCTGAAATATGATGCTCGTTGTCAATTTAGGGAAGAAAACCCAAAAAAACGTTGTCTTGAAAATAAGAGTAATGTGGCTAATTTTAATAGAAGTACGCAAACTCTTCCAATAATAAGTGAAAAACAAAGCATTAAATGTTGGCATTGAAAGCTGACCGATATGTCTTAACATTGGTGCAAAATTTCAAAGTAACAAATTAACTACAATGCATACACACACACACACACATATATATATATACAAATATACATGTGTATGATTCACTCGTCGAAATCAGTATAAGCAAATGGTATCTATGTCCCATTTCACTTTTTGTTTCCCTCTTTTAACTATCGATGCCAAATGAACACCTCCTTCTTGACTTTTGGGAGTAGATAGGTTATATAACGAGAGATGTTTTTAAGAAACAAATCGCAAGTAATTTTATTGTACTAGTATGGCAAAATTTGGAATCGTTTTCTAACAACTAGCACCATCACTCCAATGAATCACACACCACGTACGCCGACCTATCCAAAACATCTCCTATAGGATTAATTCCTTAACCACCATGAAAGTTTGTTAAGATTCATTTTTTGCTTGCTTTCTTATGATGTAGTTCCTCTTTTGGGGATTTCGTTTATTATTAATTATATGCTCTGATAATTACGAAATTTTGTTCCCTACCATGAAATGTAAATGGCAATAAAATTCGCTTCCAGTACGAAAGCTAGCTAGCAACACTTTTATTATCACATTGAATATTTTCACACAACAAAGAGTTGATTGAACTGCATCAGATCAAACACCAAATTCTCTTTCTTTAATTATGTATACAAATCACTGTCTTATTCTTGTAAATAGAAGAAAAGTCGAGAAAATATAGCAGGTAGCATTGATCTTTGTAGGCTGGCAATGAATCGAGCTGCCTTGTGTAGTGTGTTTGAACCTTCAAGCTGCGAACAACCTGGAGATTTGAACTTGTTTAAGTGAATTGTTACCTAAACAAAAGCAGAAGTGAAAACAATCAGTCAATTGGAATTGCACTTTTTACCTCTGTAACCGAGACTGTGTGCGCTTGATGCTACAAAAAAGACCAAAAAAAGAAAAAAGAAAAGAGTGCATCAATTAGTTGGCTGGAAAATTCCTAAATTCAATTGTGGAGATCGTATAGATGTTATATAGATTGCAGGTACAGATGTTGGATACGGGTGTATGGCCTAACGTCGAATTTATTTAATTCTCAATTTTTAGGACACGGGTACACAATAAAATATTCAAATTTAATAACTTAATTACTTGTTTGTTTATTGAATTCAAAGACAGGGATTGAAAGGTATAGCATGGTCATTGAAAATAATAAAGAGCCATCTTGCCTGTCAAGATATGTATGGGGTGTGAACATTGTTTTGAAAAAGTTAATACCTCAGTGAGGGCTGTGTTTTGGGTTTTTCCTTGGGCACTTGTTGTTGACCTTCAACCTTTGCAGTGGGGACACTCTTAACCTGTTGAGGGTAAAACAATTGGTCAATCCCTTTTCACATAAATAGTAATTTTGAGCACTATTAGCCATGTTCAATATAGCACCATACCAAGTTCCTGAATTGGAGATTATAGAACATTTCGATGTATCTTTGCTTTGCTTGCTTCTGGTCCTTGTTCAGCCGCCTCCAGAACCCATAGATACAACCCATATTCAACACCTTGTTTGCATAGATCTTCCAAGTGTAGCTGCCAAAAAAAAAACACAAAACAAAACAAAACAAAGTTTCACGTAGAAAAGACTATTTGATCGTTCCAATTAATTTAGAAAGCAAAATTCTTGTTTAATTACCACTCATTGATACGCTGTAAACCCGCTTCTGAAATCCTGTTCCAGTACCCAGTGTCCTCCTTGCACTTCTGGTAAAAATCAGCAATCTTGTTGCCTGCCTCATCTCCATTGTTAGGATCAATATGGAAACCCGAAACTCCATCAACAATGATTTCTGCAGGGCCTCCTTGATCGGTTGCGAAAGTGGGTAATCCACAGTTCATTGCTTCAATGACAGTAAGGCCAAATGCTTCGTACAGAGCAGGCTGCGCGAAAGCTCCTTTGGTGTCAGCAATGCAACGGTAAAGCTCTCCATTCCGGCGCCTATCAGTCTGTGCAGCTATCCATCTAATCTGACCCTTGAGCTGGTATTTTTCAATCAACGTGTGCATCTTCTTGATCTCAGCTGCTTCTTCTCTGTCCTTGGATTTTGAAGGATCAAAGAAACCGGCAACAATAACAAGATTAACCAAACTTCTCAGCCTCTTGTTCTTCCCGTACCACTCGGTTAATCCAGAGATGTTCTTCACTATATCGAGCCTTGCCATCGAGAAGAGGATGGGTTTCTTCTTGTCTTCTAGATATCCACTGATTTTGGAACCATTTCAAATAAGATGTCAGATACTTTAGCCAAAATAGTTTTATTGATAAACTCTTGACACTTACATGTGTTCACTGTTGTCAACTTTACTAAAGAGTAGTTCTTCGATGGCAGGACGAAATGATGTGAATCGCTTCTGTTTCTCTGTGTAAGGGAAGTAGACAGATTGGTCGGCCCCGGGAGAAGCAATGTTGAATTTGGGATCAAAGACATTGATGCCTGAAACTACTCTGCAAAGTCCTGGAAGCGTAAATGCGACATGGCTTTCATACTGCCCAGGCCTGTCTTTGCTGCAACCATAGAACATTCAAATTCAAAAATGTACTTTTATTTCTGTTCAATGATGATGGATAAGCCTTTCAGATCAGAAAGGTGCAAAATCTAAGAAGTTTTCCTTTGTTTTATGTTAGAATCTCGGATTTGATGAGGGAAATGGAAAAACAGAAACGAAATGAAAATTAGTAACCTTCCAGCAATTTCTTGGTATGTGCTTGTTATGATGAAATCAGCTGAATTCATAGCGATCATGTCAGCTGTGAATTGGCATGAGAAGTGATACTTAGGGTCTAACTCTTTCCATTTGAGGTCTGAATCCTCATACTTCGTCTTCTCCAAAGCATGCGCGATAGTTCCCTAGATCACGATACTCCACAGGTTAGTAAATATAAGACAATAAAAAGTTCAAAGCAACAAACAATCTGAAACTCATGGAGGCACCAGAGTTATCCCCAGTTTATTAGCCAAAAGCGATGCCACCAAATTCCCATCTGTGTAGTTTCCAATGATAAGATCCGGTTTCCCTTCCATCATTTCAATGATTTTGTCTGCAGCATCCTATTGATTGAAGAACAAACAAGTGAAATTGAGAAAAATTCCAGGAAAATTTTTGGAAAAACTGTATTTGATGATTTATGCTGCAGCACATGCCTGAGTAAACCTTTCGAGGTAGGGATAAATGTCAAAACGCGAAACCCATTGGGGGAGCACTCCATTTTCTGTATTGAATGGCACCCGAAGGATGTGGGAGTGCTTCGTATTGGCAATTGGTTCTATCTCCTGATTGCACTTAGTCCCCTTGGCATCGGGGATAAGCCTGGTGACCTGTTGTAACCAAGAACGAGTATGATTCATGTAATTCAAGATGATGTGCTAGTAGTATGCAATGGAATAGTAAAATCATTTTATTCATGTATGGCGCTCACCACAAGAATTTGAGGCTTGACGTTAAGGCCTTGCTGCTTAAGCCGGATGAGTAGTTCTTCTTCGAAAGCAACCACTTGATCCAAAACATAGACCACCTGCCCACCGGTGTCTGGCAAACCGAGGACATCCGCCTGGCCAAAGTACCCATGGACTGAGAATAATACAACCTTAAACACTGTCGGAAGCATGCCAAAGAACTTCTCCATGTTTAAAGGGTCCGGTGCCTGGAGTATCTCGGAAAGTGATCTCATTGTTTTCATTACTCTTTCAGCAGTATCACCCCATCCCTTCTCAAAGCCCCACTGCTTAAACCTGTAGAAGATTTGGTATGAGATGTCAAATTTGAAACATCTACCAATGGTACAAGAGAGAAGTAGAATCACCTTAGCTCGAAGTTCTGGTATGGTGTGTCCTTGGGTAGAGTTGAAAGGGCTACTTCAGCTACTATTAGTGCACTCTGAAGCTTCGAAGAGGTGTTGAGAGCCTCGTTGATCATAAGTTTCTGCAAATTTATAGCCAAAAGCATGATTGGAAAGAAAATACTTTGCTATGGCACATTCATATTATTTTTATTAAAATTCTTGTTTCCTTACTTCTCCATGGTAATTCAATGAGAGTAAGTAATCCACAAGAGGCTGTGCACCCTGTGTGCCACCATTCAGATTGGAAGTAAGGAACTTCGAGATGAAGTTGATTCCATTTCCTATAGAAGAAGATAAGGTCAGGCGAGGCACGGAGAAGTCCATGGCTGCAAAATCAACTTCCAATGCATTTTCATCTTTTGCCCTGCAACGTCAAGACAAGTTTCTGATGAGATTTTCAAATTGAATTTTGTTCTGCTGTTCATGCTTTCTGATGTCCTCCATGAACACCAAAACTGACAGATCGAGATGAAGGTGGAAATGATGGGAATTTAGATCTATCAATGATTCAGACTTATACCGCTTGGTTTACGTTTCTGTTTTTCTCTTTTTTAAAATTTCACCCAAACTAAGTCTAGTAAATCAGTTTCGCAATTTGTTTTCAGAAAACACCAGTTTTAGAAATCAAGAAAAATAAAATAAAATTACCAGTCCTCGTCAGCTATCATTTCTTTGAATTTCAAGTAGTCCGTAGTGGTTATGCCCTCTACTGACAGATCCACAGAGCTCACTCTAACGAATTCCCAGAATCCTGGATTTGGTCTAATGGAAAATGCAATATAGGGAGGAACAACAGCTGCCTCCTGCAAATTTCATGCCAAAAAAATAAGAGATTAGTGATTAGTTCTGTAATCTTGAAATGCTTGGAAATTTAAAAAAAAAAACATGAAAAAAAGAAAGTGAATTAAGAGCTGAAAATCAACCTGAGTGTTGCACAAAATGTATCCGAGCAAGCCGCTCAACACCTGCTCCCTTTCGGTCTTATCATCTATCACCTTCTCCATTTCATCCATTAAATGGTGAAGTTTCATCAGCCTCTTTCCCTTCTCAATGTATTTGGCAAAGCACCTCTTCATATAGTACCTGCTCTCTCTCAGGGCATCCGGCATGCTATCGGCCATGGTCTCGGACCGCTTTAAGGCGGGAGCAGCAGCCATTTCAGTACTGGTTTCAGGATAGATACAGAGATATCAATGAAGACGAAGGAGACTGGTTTCGTGAATCCCTTTGAGACGGTTAGTATATATTTATAGATCAATGGAGTCCTGCTTTGTCTATGCATTGGTAAATAGCTTGCTGGATAAAGCTTGCTTTTGGTTACGTGAAGTGATTGGTTACAGGAGGAGAAAGAGCATTCTTTAAAGCAAGGAAAGAGCAAAAGAAAAGAATCTATCGCACAGAAAGGAGATTCCTGGTTGGAAGGAAAGATAACCTATATCTCCATCTCTAGGATCATTCCTTTCTTTTTCTATTTTCACTCTTTTTTGTGGCCGATTATAGAAACTAACAGCCTGTTTGAAAGTTGGGGAAAGGAAAGGAAAGGAAGGGAAAGAAGAGGTAAGAGAAAATGAAAGAAAAAAAGAAGAGAAAAAGGAGAGAAAATTTAAAATCAATCTCTCTCTTTTACTCTTTTTTTTTTTTTTTTTTGCATTTTCTTTTTATTTTTTTTGCAAAATCAAACAAGGAAGGAATAGTAAACAATAATTTTCTTTCTTTTCATTTTCTTTTTCAAAATTTCAAACAGGAGAGGAAAAAGAAGGGAGAAAGAAAAGAATACCAAACAGGGGATATTAATAGCCTTTTCCATTGCTTTTAAGTTCTCTGAGATTCACTTCCATCTTGGGTCAGGTCAATATTCCTAGCTCGCTTCCGTTGGCTAGTTGTTAACTTGCTTCAAAGTCGATGAATAGTTGCTGAATTGTGAAAGACTCATGTACGCAAGTGCTTACTAATACAAGGGGAACTTGTTATGCTCAAGCTGGAATTAATCATCTTGAATTATGAATAGCACTGCCTTGTGGTTGAATTGGTTTTAGCAGTTGAATTTACAATTGCGCTATTCTCTCAATATTCATGTGTTTGAACTCGTTTATAGTCGTAGTTGTGTGAACTAGATATTGTTGAAAATGGGTTGAATGTCGCTTACACTTTAGTGTGGTTGCGATGATGTACTTGCCCCTCCCTGATTAATAATTATGGCTTGAACTGGACATTATGTGATAGGTGAGACCCTTTTTGTGCAGCAAAAAAAAAAAAGAATCATCTCTTGAATGATTAGTCCGAATATTCTTTTTCATAGAATGATGTGTGTGTTTGAAATGATCAATGTATCACAAACAGATGTATCCTATATGAAAATTTTGGACAAAAATTTTGTTTGTGTAACTTTAATGCCCTTTTGGTACATGCACTAATTTTTTCTCATATTATAACTTCTAAATACACGTGACCTAAACCCAAGTCAGATTTTTTTAGTAATGATGATCAAAGATAATTTTTGTATACAATTTCTAATGTAGAATGACATGGCTTTGTATGGTCTTTTAATTTCAAACGAAAATTTTTATCATTTTAGCGAATAATTTTAAAAATACCATTACCACATTATTTTGGTATAGATTTTTTATATAAAATTTATGCACCAATAGAAATTTTCATTTTTTTTAGAAATGGCACACAAGAATTTTAGAACTCTTAACATCATTTTGTGTGGTACTGTTTCATCATTTCAATTTGTATTTTTCAACTCTTTGAAAATAAAAGTAGTAAAGTTTTTTAAATACAATTCTTCTTCAGTGGCCTTGGTTTGCTTGTAAACTCTCATTTTCAAAAAAATTTAGTAATGTATAAAGGAAAAAGCTATTCTTCCAGGCAATTTATGGAGGAAATTCTATCAAAATGATGTGGTAGTAGCATTATTGCAATTAAGAGCTATTGTGATGGGAATATTATTTTAAAATGAATGGCTCTTACTCAACTACATCATTCTGATAATAAATTATGTATAAATTTTTTGTTTGTATAGCATTACCTATATATAAATGAGACATTTTTTAGATTTTTTCCAAAAATATTTTGAAAAATAGCTCCACCGATGTTTTTTCTCATTAAAATATTATTTTTAACATAACTTGATTGTATTCCTCACTTTTAGAAAATAGTTTTCAAATAGAATCGAAAGAGGCCCTAATTTTTTGGAGAAAAAAAAAAGGATTTGAAACTTTGAATAGAGGTAGCCGTGGACCGGTTCAAACCCAAGCTTACACTGTATGCTAAGGGATTATATGATGCCCTGAGCCCAATTGGCCAATATCAGGCATAAACTTTTCATAACACATCCAGCTAGTACTAAATTTTAAATAAATAATCTATACAAAAACTAAAGCTACCATAATTGATTAGTGGCTTTAAGTTTTATTCACTATGAGATATCAAGGATTCAACTCTTATTATAACTTAACATTTTGAAGAGGTTAAATATTTTAATGTTTACAAAGGATATACAATTATTTTGTTCCTCCAACTTTGTCTCAAATTTTAATATCATCCCTAACTTTTATTTCTTCTATTTAAACTTTCTAACTTTTAAAAAGAAGTCAATGTGGACTGACATTTTAAAATAGGCAAAAAACTTACGAGTTAATTATACTTTGATCCTCTTGTCAATATAACTTTCTTTCACTAAATTAAAAATTATTACATTTTTACACTATTAAAATTTAAAATTAGGGACTTGTCTAGCCAAAATTGTATATAATCTATCAAGTGAAGAGAAGTAAGATTTCATAATTATGAAATGTTGTGAACTCCCCACAAACTTCTAAGGAATGACCAAAATCATCCATAAAACTTACTTTTGTTGAGGTGTTGCGGAAATTACACTTTTGTTAACCAAAGACTAAAAAATATATAATATTGTATTAGAACACAAAGGTTAGAAGTGTCAATTTGTTTCTTTAATTAATAGTGTTAATACAAATTTAAATTCTAATAGTTTAGGGATGAAAATGCAATAGTTTTTAAGTTAGAAGTAATCAACGTGTAATTATCCCTTAATAGTTCTCAACTATTTTAAAATATTAGACTAGATTGACTTGTTTTTAAAAATTGAAGGACTTAAATGAAAAAATTAAAATTGAGAAATGACATGAAAATATGAGTTAAAGTTAGAGGCACAAAATTATTATTTATCATATATAAATCTTATTATATATATATATGCACAAGTCGTCCCAAAATTCAAGCAATAGAGTCCAGTTTGAAAAAAGTAATTGAGGCTTAAAATTTAACATGACAACCTACTGCCCAAAACAATCATTGTTAGAGATGACAAAATAATACGATATCTTGAGTTCTCGCGCTGCCCTTATTAGGACAGGTATACGATGATACAAATCAGCACTAGCAAATTTGGGGACAATGTGCAATAACTCCCCAACTAGAACCCGCCATGTTTATACATATATATTTAATGTTTTATATATAGATATTTTATTAAAATATAATTATTGTGATTTTATCTTTTGATTTGTTCATGATGTGTTTGAAAAAATCACTTAACATAAAGGAGGGGTGGATGTGGGAAGAGATTAAGTAAAGTGGGGTGGGGATGGGGGGAGGGGTTACTATTGTTGAGTGGAGATGGGGATAGGGTCTCCCACCCAAATTTGTTCTGTTGTCATTCCTAACCATTCCACGTCTCGTATAATTGGATTGTGCGGGCCACGCGACGATGGGCACCCCCAGTTTGAACCTGGACTTGAAACTGAGACAACCTACACATAAGATTGGATATTGTGCAGGCCGAATTTGGGCTGGGCCTACACAACAATAGTTCGAAGTTCGAACCCGACTTGTTCCCAAATCAAGCTTTAAGTTCAAACCCGGCTGTTTATCCCATATGGCGTTTAATGAAAATATGTTATCACTTTTTAAGACAAAGACGATTGTTTTAGTAGTTTGGCTGGAGCTTTTTGAAAGTGGTACTCATGAATAGTTTTTTCTTAATAAACTAAAGCTACATGTTTTAGTATCACAAAATAATTAAAAAGTAATATAAATAAACTATTTATATATTTATGTACCAAAAAAAAAATATTTATCATACATGTAAACTTTTGATTGGGCCAGGCCAAGGCTTCAAATATTCATTCGAAGATCGGCCACGCAATTACAATTAGCGCTTAATATTTTTTTCAAGCCCTAGCCTACGGCCTTATCCATCAGCCTAGTCACTATAAAACATGGGGCCCGCCCACCCCTAACAAAAGACTGACGAGACCGAGCGGCGTCGTATGACGCATTGACGATAGAGCTGAACGTAGGAAAGGAGGAGGAACCGTAGAATCACTGCCGTACACGTGGCTCGGGCCAGGGTTTTCAAGTCCTTCGCCATCCTCTCTATATAACAACAGCCTCCTTCCCAGCCTCCCCAAAAACTCCATGGCTGCTCTGTTTTCTAGATCTACCAACTATGGGCTTCAATTAGGGTTTTCAGTCCTTCGGTATTTCTCTTCCTACCGTTACGAGTAGGGCTAGTTATCTGTTCTTAACTCTCTCTCTCTCTCTCTCTCTCTCTCTCTCTCTCTCTCTCTTCATATATTTATATATATATATATATATATATAGGCATATGCAATAGAAACAATTGCGTCGTTTACTGATTACCAGCGCTCTCTTCTGAAGAGAAATGAGCGTTGAGTATGAGCCGACGCTATATTTTTCGTTGCTCCGTTTCTGCATTAAACCCTAATTTCAATTGGGGAGGGCTCTTGAAAGAGCCATACGAGCATGATACGGAGAAATTCATCAATTTGAAGTTTTATTATTGTCTTTGTGTTGTTGTTTTGCTTCTGAGAAAGACCGATGTGAGAGGGAGATGGAAGGGATGAGTATTTCCCCAGATGATCGACGCTGAAATCACCGAGCGCTCTTCTCTTCTCGAGAAAAATCCAAGCCAGGATACTCTGATCCATATCTCTCTTTTTATCTTTATGTGTTGGTGTGTATGTATACATATACATAAATTTATGCATCTACATATGTGTATATTATCAATTTGCTGGGCGTAAAAATTAAAATTCCAAAAAAAGGAATGATCATTTGTATAGGGATGGAAGTGATGAATATTTCCCCAGACGATCGAAGCTGAAATTACTGAGCGCTGTTCTCATTTTGAGAAATCCAAGCCAGGAATATTCTGATCCATCTCGTTTGATGAATTCTTATTAATTACTCTTTGACATGTTCTCTATATTTCGCAATATTCTTGACTTTTTTTTTTATTTTTTTTGTCAAACTCAGCTAATATGTAAGACTTAGTATGAGATCCACTAAAATTAATTGAATCCACAGTTCGTGGTTTGGTTCGAAAACTGGAAGGAAACAATTAGACATTTCTCAATCGATCTATAGTTGAAAAGGAAATTGTTACGTGAGATGTTTTAATAATTATTATCCACCGTACGCTCGATGTTGTTTCGGTAATGTGATTTGGATTCATTGGTAGTATGAAATATAAATGGTGGGTGCCATGGCAGAACGAGAAGAAAGCAAGATGTAATGAAAAAATAACAGAAAAGAAAAAGTTTCAAAATCAAAAAACAAAACAAAAATGGCATGATTATGATGGGGGAAATAATTAACCGAAAGCATGATATTGTAGTATTCTTATGAGCATAAAATCACCTGGCTTTTACAATTTAAACACTAGTTTGCTTTCAAGCAAATTTAAATATGAAAATGCCTGTTGCAAGTTGCTATTGCTCTGATTGTTGGTCTGAAATATGATGCCCGTTGTCAATTTAGGGAAGAAAACCCAAAAAAACGTTCGTCTTGAAAGTAAGAGTAATGTGGCTAATTTTAATAGAAGTGCGCAAACTCTTTCAATAATTAGTGAAAAACAAAGCATTAAATGTTGGCATTGAAAGATGACCCACATGTCTTAACATTGGTGCAAAATTTCAAAGTAATAAATTAACTACAATGCATACATATATATATACACAAATATACACATGTATGATTCACCAGTCGAAATCAGTATAAGCAAATGGTATCTATGTCCCATTTCACTTTTTGTTTCCCTCTTTTAACTCTCGATGCCAAATGAACATCTCCTTCACTTTTGGGAGTAGATAGGTTATATTACCAGAGATGTTCTTTAGGAACAAAACGTTGTTATTTTGTGAACTTGCATTTGTGTAATTGATGGTGAAAAGGCTCAAAACACACGTTAGTCGTCTCAATGTGGTCTTTTTTTAAAGAGTAAAAATGTATTTTTTGTATTATATTGGTGTTCAAATTCCATCATCTATAACTAATCTCTTTCAAAGCCTTCAAATACTCTCATTTCTCACTAATCTCTCTTAAAGTCTTTAAAACTCAAATCATTCTACGTGTAAAATAAAAATAAGATTACAAAATACCCTACACTCATATCATAGCCACATGGGATGCATCGGACGTTAATTAAACAAACGGAAACTTAATATTACAATGAATTAAAAGTACAAGAATTTAAAAAGTGAAATTCAACTTAAAATGCAAAGTATACTTTTGAAAAAAATGTCAAATCTCCATTACCAAGGAAGAAATCCCATAAAATGTTGCTTCAAGGAAATTCAAATTTCAAAGAAAATGTTAGAACTCAAATCTCCATCAAGAAACATGTTGACATCTCTCCTTTTTTACTCGAATAATTGAAATTAGGTTGGATTGATTGAGTCCTCCTTTATATTTTCTTTTTTTGTGATTCGAATAATTGAAATCAAGTTGGATTGATGAATCCTTCTTTGTATTTTCTCTCTCTATGATTCATACAATTGAAACGAGGTTGGATTTGTAGAATCCTTATTTATATTTTTTGAAAACCCCAATATTGCGCTATATAAATGGCCCCAAATTATAAACACAAACATGAAGATGATTGATTAAATTGGAACACATGGAATTAGCCCAATTGGCTAGGACTCTTGGTCTTCCTTTGAAAGGTTAAGAGTTTCACTTTTGTCAAGTGTAAGAGTTAGTCGCAATATATTTATCCCTTATAAATACCCTATTCTTGGGTGTAAATGACTTGCCTATAACCGGACCGAAAGGTGGTCCGAATTTTTTTTTTTTTTTTTTGAAACACACGAGTAAGGAGAAAGAACTGATTGTTTGTTGTGAAGAGATTATCTCCACGCAAGTTGTAAGCTGTCGACCTAGAACTTGAGCACAGGGGAGTCTTGTCGTCACTTGTAAAACCACAAAGGGTGAGCATTTATTGACCGATTTTGCTCAATAAGAGTCACTCTGTAACTTAAGCAAACTGGAGGACGCGGTTTGCAAGTGGAGGGAGAGAGAGTATGGAGAATGAGGGTGAGCACTTATTGACCGAGTTTGCTCGGCCAGAGGCATTCTGAAACTTAAGTAAGCTAGAGGATGTAGTTTCCAAGTGGAGAGAGAGAGAGAGAGAGAGAGAGAGAGAGAGAGAGAGAGAGAGAGAGAGAGTATGGAGAATGAAGTCTATTACCAGTGTGAGCCTTCCCATTTAGCTTTATAGTGTTTTATCATTCTTTCTGGTCGTGGCTTGGTTGGTCAGGCTTGCCTCCCACTCTAGAAGGTGATGGGCTACTATCTTGCAAGTGGGTTGTGGTTCTTAATTTTGGACACTAGTCCCTACTCTCCTATCCCTTGAAAGATTAAGAGGAGTTGGTCTTCCGTCAACTAATTATCTTGACTCAATCAATATAGTACCCACGTAACGAGTCTGATACGACATGCCATTTCGGTGCAGAAATTACCTCCGTTATTTGTGAAATTAAAGATTTTGGAACTGCTAGCTGGAAGAGAAGAACATGAAAGTTATCAGTAGTCGCGCAAAGATACATACTCAAAAACCATTGGTATTGATCAAAGCTCATTGACAATGTCTCTTGTGAGAAAGCCATGATTTTCTCACTCCAATGAGCCCAAAAATTTTTTCCTCTCTTTTAATTTCACTTTCTTCTTTTTTTTTAAAAAAAAAATTTTATAAGGGAAAATAGAGAAAACTGACTTTCTCACTTATTTTTATCACAACTAAATTAAACAATAGCTGTAATTTTATTTTATTTTTTATATTTTTTTCTCTCATTAAATTTAGGATTCAAACACATCACAAGTATTAAAAAGAGTAATTTTGATAGTAGTGGCAGTGACAGTCATATTATTCTCCTAATTATCAAAGTTTCAGTTCCAGATGTTCTTTAATCGGAGTCGCGTATGTTGAAGAAGTTGTTCAATTTTCACTGGGAACAAATTGGCTTTGATCTTAAAGTTGAACCCGTTGGCAGTTAGTGGGACTCCCATGGCCGGACATCCCTTTTCGAGGGATTTGTTTTGGAAACACAAACAATAATATGTTGAAATTGCTAATCAAATTTCTTCATTTCGGAGTCCTAATTCATGATAGACACTCTGTTGGATTATTAAAGGTGAGTTAAAACTTAAATGGTTGAGGAAGCCTTCTAGGAAGTCTTACAGACACATATTTTTGTTTTCTAGAGAACCAACACAAAATATTAATAGAATATCAAAATTCTAATATTTTCACGTAAATACACAAAAATACAAACAATGAGTTGTTTAGTCATGTATTAGACAATTTGAATCATTCTTGTTGTTCGGTCCTTTTTTTAATTAACACTACTACAATTATCATAATTGATAAGGAAATTAAAAAGTAATTACACTACAGCTCTCTAGACTATAATTTAATAGCACTTTATCCTATTGAACTAAGTAATAGTTACATTTTCACTATTAAAAAATTTAAAAGTAGGGATTTGTTTGATCAAAATTCAATACTAATTTCTGAAGCAAAAAGAAAAATTGATTTCATAACTATGAAATGTTATAAAGTATCTCAAAATACCTAAGGATGTGGCCAAAATAATTCATAAAATATTTCTTTTGTAGATCACCAATTATTGGCTCTTGATAGATTTCACATTTGTTAACCTGGGACAAAAAATCTTATACTGTATCGAATAAAAAATATTACAAATATTAAATTTGTTTCTTTTTGTTAATAGTGTCAATACAAACTTAAAAATTTTAATAGTTGAGGGGTATAAATGTAAAATTTTTTAGTTTAACAGGTAAAGTAAAATTACATTATAGTTTAGAGGGTTAAAATATAATTAATTTTTAGTTTTTCCAACTTATTTTAAAATGTTCCCCATTGACTTTCTTTTCAAAGTAGGAAGTCTTATATAGAAGAAACTAAAGTTGAAAGTTGACATTAAAATTTGAAACAAAGTTGAAAGGACAAAATGGTAGTTTATATTAATTTTAACATCAAAGGCTAATGAAATAACTACAAACAATTTTTTAACTATTTTTCTATACATATTAACATTTACTATCCAATGCATATATTTTTTTTTAAAAAAAATTAAATGACTCTATTGCTCTTAAAGATGTTCATTTACAATTTATTAACTTTAGAAATACAAAGGGATAATCTTTAATTCATGTTTCCAAAATTCCAATGTTTTCCCGTATTCACAATTTTTTCTCCCTTTCTTTCATGTTTCCCAACCGATAGCACGACTTAGCAAATACAAAGGATAAGTGGCCTCTACAGTAAGCAGCCTCTCAGGTTTTCAAAATTTTAATTTTTGTCTAGAGTTTTTAAAATATTTCTCAATTTAACTCTTCTAAAATTTATAAATGCCCCTCGTTTTCATAAATGCTGTCAAAACGGCTGCTAGTCATAATAGAAATGAAAAGGGCCTCTAGTAATTGTCAATAATAATTTTTAATTACAAAACTGCCATTGCGACATAATTCTAAACCTAATAAGAAATCACTCAAAACAAAAAACAAAAATGACTTTCTCAGAAGTTGAAGCTGTAGGAATGTAATGCATGATAAACAATACAAATGATCTGGCAAAGGCGGCTCAGAGAGGTGGTAAATAACTAAAAATAACTAAAATTTTCATATAGACACAATGAATGGAAAAAAATTTCAATGCTCTTGGAACCTCCTTTTAAGTGGTCCCTCTTGTTAAGTGGATCCCGAATGCACGAATCCACTTAGGACATGCCTAGCTAGCGAGAAAGGTTCTATTACTTTTTGAGACCCTTTTAAGAGATCCCTCTTATGAGGTGGGTTCCGAACGCACGAACCCACTCAGGACATGCCTAACTAGCTAGCTAGCGAGAAAAAGTTCTATTACTTTTTGAGACGTGGAGAATACTGCTTTATGAGATGTGGAGAAAAGATAATGTGATGTTCTTTGAACACCAAACAATTTTTAGATTCCCTATCTTTTTTTTTTTCCCACTAAATAAAACCATTGCAAAAAGAAAATGCTATTTTACAAAAATTTTGTCCGAAAACTCACCAAAATGATGTAACAGTACCAATTTTGTAATTAAAAGTCATTATGATAGATGTTTTGTTTTGCTGTGAAAGTCTCTCATTCAGATGTATTATTTTGTATAAAAATTATGTATAAATGTTATCCCTTGAGAAAATTTTAGAATGCAAAACCTAAACAGCAAATCGTTGAATAAAAAACTAAAGACTAAAAGGTAAAAGTGAAGAACAAATAAGGTCCAAGACATGAGCAGGTGCACAGCAGTAGGTTTCATTTCCCATTGTAAGGAAACCCAATGCTAATTCACTAGTAAATTTAATTTTGAAGTTCCGCCATTTGTAGAACAGAAAAGTCTGAGCAAATTGTAAAAGCAGCAAGCAAAAACAAAAGAGAAGAAACAGACTCCTCTTGAAAATTTTGCTTGCCTTTTCACAACAGCCACCTTAAGCATGGGATGTCTAGCTGGTAGCAAGTTCAGAAAATAAAGACAATATAGCAGATTCTTATCTCCTTAATTGGGTAAGAGATTGAGGACCTGTTCCCGGTAAGGACAGCCAAATTGGAGCAATCAACTAGTCATGGCACCTGATGAAGACTAAAACAGCAGTTACAGCACAAACACTGAAGGGCTGTAAAGGCAAAAACTGCTTTAACAAGTGTAAGCACTAATATGCACCTTTTCTAACATACTTAAACCAAGAGCACCAACTCATATAAAAGCTGCTCAAAAGAACTAGTTACCACGCAATTTAATGTCGCATGCAGATTTAGATATGCCATTACATATAAATCCTTCATCACAAATGACAACACACAGAATTGCAAATTTGGTATGGTCAAAATGTCTGAGAGACGCAAAGACGAACTGAAGCATAACCCAAATCCGGCCTGGAAAAATGCAAAAAGCCTTAGGGCGGCCACTGCAAATGCAGTTGATGAAAACGAAAAAATATATGAATGGATGATAAAACTTTGGACTAATAATTCTTCTTGTTCTTAAAGATGGCAATCAAATGTGTGGAAATAATTCAAATAATACCAGCAACTTTGTAATATACACACACAGTCACCACGTAGTTGGAAAAGGATTCTTGTTTAGAATATGAAATCCTTTATGAAACAATAGTCTACATTCAAGTGTGGCATCTTGTTTTGGTAGTGTAACGGTTTCTCTTTCATTTTTTGGGAGCAAAAGATAATATTAGTCACTCCTTATAGCGCAATTTTAAAAATTTACGTGAAAAAGGATCAAACATCTGACATCATATAAGCCCACAGCAGTATAATTATAAATATAAAAAAAAAGGGAAAACAAAGATATTCAAGTACAGTCAGATCCAGCTATCACAAAAGAACTCGAGCAGCCAGCGTAGTTGTTTTCAAGAAACAAGCCTTCAAAGCATCATCATCGAAAAAACAACTCAAGTGATGCATGACAAACAGTCAAAACAAACGAAAAACAGAAACAATCCCACTCTAGGAAGGATAACATGATGAAGAGAACTGTTGGCCAACACACTGCACAAAAAGCCACAAGCCTGTAAACACTGCTGTCAAGAGAAAAGGCCTTCATTTGTTAATACAAACACATAAACATACACATACACATACACACCCACCCCACCACACACACACACAAGGCTAGAGAGACAGAGAATCTATGTAGTCTAGAACCCACACAACAGAAGGAGAAAAGATAGGCTACTACATACATGCATAAAAACAGAGACACTTCTAAGAATGTGTTGTTTCCATGTCAAGTACTGCCAATTATCGTACACTCCCCAACATGTGTCAAACACGCATCCAAACATGTCCTATGAGTTTTGTCTAAAAAATAACTATTTGAGACAAAACTCCGTTGAAGCTCAGAAATTCAAGTGAAAAGAGAGAATTTTTTTCTATTTTCTTCTACCAAATTAAAGATTGATATGAGAACATACTATCCCTAAGTCAACGCACGATACACTCAATCTTCTTCTTCGCGCGCGCACACAATATTTCACTGCTTGATTCAACAAGAAGCCGTCAAGCCCTCTCGTTTTTATATTAAAGCAATAAACTAAATTTTGCATTATTTTTCTCTCTACATTTGCAGACAAGAATTTGTGCGCACAAAGCCATTACATTCAAAGCAAGAAATCCGATACACCAGACCATAATTATGGCCTCTCATCTGAGAAATTTTTTTTCCATGGCATGGACAAATACCATGAAACTTTGACACTTCAAAGGAGGGTGAGATATGGGTTTTCATACACTAGAACCATTTATAACTCCTCAATTTCCAACTAACTACTAATTTAGTCAAACCCAAATCAACTGAAATAAACTAATCAGGAAGAAGGTAAAAGTTTTTCATGTTAAATCAGGAGTGCTTATTCTCAGAAGTGAATCATTGTGAGAAGATAACTTCTTTATGATGTCAGTACAATAAGAAATGCAATCAGTAAGAGTTCTCTTGTACCTAAGCCTCCACTGAACTGCTAATTTCCATCTATCAATAGATCTCCTTGTCTGCCCAGATTGAAGTAACTTAGCACCATTTTCTCCATTCAGCATACCCATGGCTTCCAAGAAAGCCCAAGCCTCGCCTCTAAAGGCTGATAGGACATTCATCAGCTCCATGGGGGTACAAAAATCTTGCATTTTGCCAATGGTGTTGAATTGTAAATTGTCTTCCTCAATTGATGTCGGAAAATTCTTCAAAATAACTTGGCAGCTCTTTGCTAGCCATCCCATGACAATTGTCTCGTTCTCTGCCGAAAGTTGAGATCCTGAATAAGCAAGGTGTCCAACAGATCTCCGCTGACTTGGAGGGGTTAACCATAATCGCGCAGAACAGAGTAGGGCAAAGGACGGCCTCCCACTTTGCTGAATGTATAGTGAGTCCTTGAGCCATGAACAGGAGGAATAAATTTCAGGTTCTAAAGGAATAAAAGCCTTGTCATTTGGGTTTACACTCAGAAGAAATCCATAGTGTTCAAGCAGCTCCAAATTTGTGTAAGTGCCATAGCTTAAAAGGACCTGCGAACAAGAACCATTAGTACTATCCCATCCCACCAACACAAAATTGAGTCCATAAAACAACTAAAATAAACAATCACAGAACCACCATGCACAGGTCTCAAAGTACATGACTGAAACACTCAGAATAAGAGACATCAAGTGAGGCCAATTGGACAAGCATCATTTTCCAAATAACAGCCATAAAAAAGCATTCGGTTCTTGCAGATGAAATTAGACATTAATCTGTCCTCTTATATTTTAGCAGGTTGAGTGAACTGTTTAGAGCAGCAGCAAAAACACTCCAAAGGCTGCTTCTAATGACATATTTGTAAAGATTACTGGCATTTATTTCGCTGAGTTCTGTTTTTTATTCTCACTTTTTACAGGTGTTCTCTAGTTTTATGTTCTGTTTGCTCTAATCTCAGTTGCCGAATGTCAATACTACTATGACATTATCTTTATCTTCTCTAGCTAAATTTCCAATCTGCGAGTGATAGTTGATGACTTTCGTTCATGAAGGGTGAGTTCCAGATTGTTGCTTGCCATTATGCCAAACAGCTAAGTGTCAAGATTTTTCAATATGTGCACACACTTAATAGTCTGTGTAAGTGTCAAACCATATGATAATGTAAAACGTGAACATTTATGAAGACGTATGCTCCAACTCATCTGCGTTGACATCTCAGTAGTTCTTCAGGTGTTCCACTTACAGATGGAAAATTTCTTCAAAGGAACTGCTAGCATCATTAAGACAGCAAGCATATGGAATAAACTTAATCAATCTCCCAATACACTATCAACGAGTAAAGGAGAATTGAGCTTAACTGCCTATGTCATCCCAAACATAAGCCTCAGTCCATCCAATGTCATGACTCACTAATTGATGGTTATTCAAAGCAGGCGAACAATAATAAATGCAAAACTGAAACCTTGCATATGCCAAAGCTAAGGACCTCACCTAATCAAGTCTAGGACTAAGTCTGGTTTCTTTAAGAAGTTAGTTGTTGTTCTTATAATCAGTGGTGCCTTATGATTTAAGAGTTGTTTGGATATCACAATTTCCAAATTTAACAGATATGATCAGTACTCAGTAGTAGTGATATATGTGTCATATGATGGATTGTGTAATGTTTTGGGTTTTGAGTGTCATCCATATTTGGTTTTTAGGTTTAGGACATCCTAATTAGTCAAAGTCTCCTGATTTCCTATTTTGAAGGCTTAACCAACTAGAATCCTGGCAAGCCCAACAAGTTATAAATATCTATCTAATCTATTCATTAAGTAGAGTTGAATCTTAAGAACGTGAGTAACTTTTTGAAGATTGTATGATGCCAATGCAACCTTACTATAGGAGGTAATCCCTAGGAAATATTAGGTGGGAGTACTAGATTCTTCTTCTTCTTCTTCTTCTTCTTCTTCTTCTTCTTATCTTCTCCTAGGTTGCTAATCCCATGTTGCTATATAGAACTCCAGAATAATCCGTATTCAATTATTAAAACCCACTCTATCTAGCACAAATAATCCTTAACCCTTTCACTTATGTTTTGGCCTTTAATCCAACAGTTAAAACCCTAAAACACCTGCTGTATAGAGTTTCCAACAACCTATTCGTTGAATATCCAGGAATTTGTCTAGACACATCACCAATATAACCAAGTTTGCTACCAGCACATTTAACCATTAATCACTACACTTCTTGCTTCAACTTTTCTTTCACCATATCTCTCTCTCTTTTTGACTTGTCTCTCTCACCAATCAATCAAGACAAACTCAATCAAACCACCCAAGTTGCCCATGGATCAGAATCATATCCAAATTCACAACCACCTTTTCTATTCTATTAGTTTGTGATCATTCATGGTAATCATTGGAACTGCATGGCCAACTTTCCATAAAAAATTGAAATATAGCATCTTTAAAATACCGTCCAAATAGGTCCACAGGTCAAACACTGAACCATTTGAGAAAACAAGACCTTAAAAATGAGGGTGAGATAATCATCTCAGACTTAGATTGGAACCTTTTTTGTTTATTGATAAAAATTAAAAGGTGTGAACCTGATATTGTCCTCTTTCTGTTGCATCAGTATCTCTCACCCATCAGCAAACACCAACTCACCAACTTTAGTCACTTTCTTCAGCTAAATTTGTATAAAATGGGTAAAAATCAATTTTATGCCAACTAAACTTTTAAACCTTTTGGTGAATTTATGTTCATTATATCAGCACAATATGTGTCTGTGTCAATTGAATTCATGGTGGCAAGGAAATCAGCCTACTTTTAATGGTGAAATTCAGAATATTGGGATCATTGGAATATGTTTAGAGAGTCAAAAGTTAATCAGCGTAAAATATTTTCAGATGATTTGTTGGGAATGGACACCTCCTTAAAACTCTTTTGGTGGCATAGATACATGCTGTCATGTTCAATCGTGCATAAATTACTACCAGGTCAAGCCAAGCTTAACTATAATAAAATCAATTTTCAGAGCTCAAACAGTTAGAAGAGCTAAAGCACTCATATTTCAATCTGACAAGTAAATCATGCGGAGATAACCAAGCCTATATTGCTCCTTTAAATGTTCAACAAGCTTGGAAAGACTATTTAGGAAGTCCTGGTCAATCTTGTTTTTTTTATTATTATTTATTTTAGAAACTCTGATTAACTTTTAAACAGTTACTTCGCAAGCCTAGAGTTATATATAAGTATATGTATATGTATATGTACATACACTTATATATATATATATATCTAGAGAGAGAGAGAGAGAGAGAGAGAGATTAAAACTATGAGTGTAAGATCACAAATAAGCGTAATGAAAGGAATTATTGAATAACTACAGTAAGCTGTCATACTACCTTATGTCATAAAAAGTATAAAAAAAATGCATGATTAGCAGTACCTGCTCTCCTTTTTTGTAGTTTCTTCTAGCATAGAAGCAATATGCAGAGACATCTTCCTCATATCCACCATCTGTTAGCCTCTGTGAATTAGCATCAATCTGCTCTGCATCCAACTTCTGTGTGTTATCCCCTTTCCATGAGGAACATATTTGCAATGAAGAGGCATTACTCCAACTACTTAAATCGTCAGAGATAACGCCATCCTCAACGTCAAAGGCCTCTTCCCCAGGTGCATCATAATTGAAAAAGTCCCCCACAGGGCACAAGCAACCAGCATCATCCCATGGTATGTGCAATGTACGGGAGGATAGCTTCAAACATGAGTTATAATCAAAATTTCAAATTATAAAAACTTGAAAGATTGATAAAAAGAACTAAAGATACCAGTTACGAAGTATATAGCTGAGGCCCAAGGAGACTAACACGGCTTCCAGCAACTAACAATCTAATAATTCTCTCAGTAAAGGATAAAGCACACTGGACGCCTAAATTAACTCTTTTCCTTAATTGCAAACCCCTAGATTGAAGCTATATAAGTTTCTCCTACATATGGCTGCCTGACTCAGAAATTAGCATCAGCACACAAATAGTGGGCAACATAGTATCTTTGTACTAGTTATAAATGTACTTACAGTGGCAGAAGCCCAAAGCCATGCCCTAAAAGTTAGGAGATGACTCTTGAAGTTAAGTTCTTCCATAAGGGAAACAGCTTCTTTCCAATCCAATTCAGCCTTCAGTGTAGCCTTTTCTGCAGCCCAGATGGCATCATCCACCTAATAATATTCATGTCAAATAATACAGAGAAAACCTTTGTTTTCATGCAGTATCCAAAATCAACTCCTAACTTTGATATTACTAAAAGAATTATTATGTTCAAGAAAAAAAAAAAGCAAAATTTTTAATTTGTAAACCAACTTGCAAAGCTTGTATCTCAAATCGGCCAAAACTTGCTAGTGTGTCATAACTGCGAGGCAACTGGATCACGTAAGGATACCACCAAGAACTCTTTCCCTTGCCCACTTCATATAACAAACAAACAGTCAACATCTGCATATAAAAAAGAATAACTAGTCAAAGATGCAACTGAGACAACCAAATAAAACAAGGTAAATCAACTAACAATCCACCTGTGGCCCAGAGATTACTTCATCAATTCAGTCAATTTACTAGTGAGTTTCATTTGTCTTGATGTCTAAAATCTTAGTTTCTATGGGATTAGTAGCCAAAATATGTCTTCGTTTGACGTTTGAAGCTTAATCACCCTCAAAGTGGTCGATTCCTTTCTTCTTAGCTATTGTTCTTTAATTTAGCTAAAAATTTATACACCGGAGTACATAATAATAGTCTTAAACCCCATTTTCAACCCAACCAAATACTCACACCAAGCTCACTACACCCTAGTCGATGATTTCCAAAACTTTTGAGGTCTTTCCTATTCTTACATTATTTTCTCGACACCCAAACGGAGCATAAAGAAAAATTTTCTGAAGAAAACCTGAGTGGAGGAGAGAGAAGGGTGTTTATTGACAGCAACAGATAGCGTCTGATCCTTCAATAGACTTTCCCTCGTCATCAGCGCCGATCTTGGAACTCTAAGAATTAACTCGCCCTTTCTAAGATCACGGACAGCAGCTAAGCCTCTCCTGCCACCATCCATATACACTTATACACACATATATACAAGATATATATATTTATATACAGAGGGAGAGGGAAGATTTGGAATAAATTACCCTCCAGAGTCTGGGAATTGGGAGACGCAGATAGACTGACCCAGACAGGAGGGGGTGGGTTGGTCGTTCGCCGGAGAGTCCGATATTCCAAGCTCCGCAGCCCATTTCAGGAAGCTTTCTAGGCTTCCCTGTTCTTTCTCCATGTTGCTCACGTAGTTGAACTTGCAGAGTGGACATTGGATTTGGGGATTCTTATAGCTTTCACAAATTACACTTGTACCCTATTCATGACTGGGCCACACTTCGGAGGGGGCTGCACTGAGCAAGATCGGCCCAACTCAAGTTTAGAACAGGCTGGATAATGGATACTATTACTGGCCCTAAGGGTGAACATTGGGCGGGCAGGGCTTGGGCTGTGATCAGGTTTAGACGAAAAAATTTCCCATTGAGTCCAAAATTAATCCTAAGTCTGTCTATTTAAAAAAATTACATTCTCAAATCTGTCTAAACCCATTTATTTAACATAAAATTTATTTAATACTTAATTTTATTCTCTATAAATAATATTGAATAATATAAAATTTAATTACATACAAACATATAATATTAAAATATAAAAATATGTTATTTTATATATATTTTAGGTTGGGCCGAGTTAAACTTCAAAAATAATTCCTAAACCCGTCCATTAAATTAATCGGGTTTAAAAAAAATTTCAAACCCTCATAATTTATGAGCGGGCTTGAACACAACTATCAGGCTCTTAAGCCCATAACCACCCTTACTATTGCATTGCCACACCCAATCTAGTCAAATTTCATTGGGTTGGAGTCGCATTCAACTTGGCCCAAACTACTTTTTTCTTTTTCCTTTTCGTATTATTACATTTTAGGATGAGAACCTACTATGGGCATGACCACATGACACCCATCCGAGCAGTGTAAAACCTGGAGACCTGCAATCACCTGCAAAGCGCACAGGTATTTGTTGAATTCAAGAGACACCAGAGTCAAATTAAGAAACGCTCAGGTCTATAATTCAATACTTATCCTGCTTCATATTGCAGTGGTACGCATGAGGGTTTTTTCTTATTTATTTTTTTTTTTTATCAGGAGTAGGCCCAACCTTTGTTCAATTTTCTATTTCTTTTCTTATTCCTCCGAGCTTTTTATTGTGTGGTTTAATCGTTTTTATGTTATATATTTATGTTGAGTAGTCAAACGTCTATATGATTATCATAGTTAGCCTGGTAATGTTTAAATGCTCTCTCTACACGGACATCAATGGATGAAGCTCCCATATTCTCTTGTCTAATACCTAAAAAAAGAAAAGAAATAAATAACAAAATTACCCTCATTCTCTTTTATTATCCTCACATTGACTTCCAATTATATCTAGGGCAGGGATAAAGCATGATACTGGTTGGGCTTAGACAGCCTATGGTCCAATTGTCAAAGAATCATGAGAAAAAAGATTCTAGAGTGTCAATTGAACTAAAATTGGGTCTAATTTTGCTTTCATCCAAATTGACAATAGCCCACTACAAAAATTTTGTAGAATACAAAATAAATAAATAAAATAATAGTGGACTTCGGTTACGTACACGTCGCGCCAATTGTGGTGGGAAGCCTATGCAGTGCCACTTTGATTGTTGAAAACGTGACTCACCCCCACTTCTCTTCTCTGGCCCTGCTTAATTGTCAATGGCTGAACGTCAATCCAATTTTTTCTTTAAGCAATATTTACCAGAATAATAGTGAAATGCATTGAATTTACCGATCTAGCAACAAAATATGCAAAATTACCAATATAGTGTACTAGATACTAGTCCACCATTTTTTTTTTTTTTTTTAAAATTTCTATGGACAAAATTGCCACCGTGAACTAGAAAATGCTTTTTACTAATTCCAATGTGATCCTTAAACATTTATAACATACATCGATTCACCGAAGTGATATTAACTTAAAGGGTTGGAGAAGCCATGCTATCAATAGACGATTGGGTGATGATATTGTGCTTCCTATGACGTACAAGGGAAGGAAGGTTCTAGCAAACTTTTGCTTATGTCAAGCATTAATTTGAAAAAATATGGCATGTTTATTGGTTGTTGTTTTTTTTTTTTTTTTTTTTTTGTCTCATATTGTTGATGAAGAATCCCACCACACACTTCTATATGGGTTGGGCAAATCTCGTATAAACGTATCCACCTACAAGACATTTGATTATTAGAGTTTAAGGCTCGCCTTAGACCACTAGACTACTCATAAGGTTAAATTGTGGACTGAAGTTAATTTTGCTACTCCAAATAAATCAAAACTCTATACATGGCAGACAATAAAGTAGTGAAAAATTAAAAAAAAAAAAAAAACATAAAAACTAAAAACTAAAAGGGTTACCAAATACCACCTAGATTATGAGAAATCTGGTGTGGAATTGATTGTTCATCATCTACTTATAAACAAATAAGTGGATCGCACACATGATCTTATTTATTTACTATTTATTTTGGGGTTATTTTTGTTAGTGGGTTTCCAGTGGAGGGGGTTGGAAGGTGCAAAGTTGATAGGCAAAACAATAAGTTTTTTTTTTTTTTTATCCTGAACTGGGTGCATTTGTAATTTGTGAATGTAAGAATGGTTTATTGGATTTCTATGATTTTTTTGTTAGAATGTGAAAGCCTTCCTATGCTCATTACAAAGAACCTGGTTCAATAGATAGAGAAAAGGAGACCTTTTCTTTTTTTCCTTTTGGTATGCATTAAGAGGTGTTCAGGTTAGCTTAATTATAAACATTGCTATTAATTCGCTCTCCGATTTGATCAAAAGCGGGCCATCCATACTAGGCTAGCTTAGAAATAAATGTAATCCAATATAAGGGAGAACAATATTCTCAATTAAACTTTATTTAGGAAGAAAGTTCTTTTAACATAGAGAGTAGGACCGCAAGAGAGGTGAGAGACTTAAGTTCTGTAATAAATGGTTGTTTAGAAGGGTAGTTTTATCCATTGCAGATCAAAGGGAATAAAAATGTGGGTTAATATAATATTTTGGTAATTTTTAAGATTTCTATGATCTATTAGTAAAATATAAATACTTCAGTAATTTTTAAGTAATGCCTCTAGGCAAAGAGAGATTCATAGGACAACTAGACTTAGAAGTACCATTATAGTTTGAAGATGACATATGAAGAGTTTAATCTATGTTATGCTATTGTTACTCCTAATTATGCTAGAACTTAGAAGACTACTAGAAAAAATAGAAATATTTCTGTAGACATTAGTCCACTTTTTATTTTGATGAACAAAATTACCCATATGAACCCTTTTAATTAATTTCAATGTCATCCTTAAATATTTATGACAGGCATCGATCGGCCGAAGTGATATTAACTTAAAAGGGTTGGAGAAGCCATACTATCAATAGTAGATTGAGTGACGATATTGTGCTTGCTATGACGTACAAGTGAAGGAAGGTTCTAGCAAACTTTTGCTTATTTAACTATAACAAGCCATTAATTTACAAAAATATTGCATGTTTTTTGTTTGTTTTTGGTTGATGAAGAATTATACCACACACTTCTATATGAGTTGAGCAAATCTTTGGATAAACATATCCACCTATTACAGTTTAAGGCTCGTTTTAGACCACTAGACTACTTTAAGAAGATAAGGAATATTTGGATAGTAAATCTTAGTATTACTAATCTGACAAATGATAATTTTGTAATTTGATTTCTAATCTCAATTACTCATTGAATTATCTAATCCATTATATGTGATATTACGACCTTGTCACGCAACATAAAGCCGGACATAAATCTCACAATTTAACTCCACAAAATATGCTAGAATTTTATAAAATAATTTTTACGTGTTGACATCCTATTGTAATCCACTATTAAAAAAAAAGTTTTGCACATGTTAAGTATTCATTGTTTGATTGTATAAAATATTATAAATTATGAAAAGTGTGAGGCCTAGTTTTTTTCTTTCCATATTTTTTACTAACTATTTTCATTTTTAGTAGTGTTCTTTAATAGAAATTTATTTATTTTTATTATTTTTATGGGCTTTCAGGTCATACTATTCATCCAAAAAAAAAAAAAATTAAAAAAATTTTGTCTAAAATAGTGTCATTTTTAACCAAAAATCAAAATTTTATTCTTTTTATGAGCACATATAAATTAAAAGTCTATGAAAATAAAATAAAAATCAAATTTGAGTTAAACAAAATCACGTACGACGGAAAAAAAGCTTGTAAAAAAGTAAAAACAATCTAGTACCAAAATCATACCCCAACACTTTTGGAACACCAAGTAACAATTCTATTAAGAATTTGGTTAATGAAAAAAAAAAGTAAAAAAAATATAAAATATAAATTTTATATTTCGGTATTAGAAAAAGTAAAAAATAGAAAACATAAAAAAATAAGTTAAAATTTGAAAACCTTCCTCTCCTGTGTTTTTCCTCTTATTTTCAATTAGAAAATATTATTATTTCAAAATTTTTGTACAAACTTTTGAATCAAAATAATATAGCAGTGATAATTTTATAATTAAAATGTATCATAATAAATTTTTTATTTTAAAGTGATAGACTTACAATTTAACCATATCATTTTAATTATATTTTTTAACTATATATTTTGATTATATAGTATTATTTTTTTTAATTTTATCTTTTAACAAAATAATATTTTCACATGGTGTCTAGGAGCACTGAACAAGTTGCCGAGTCGAGGATATACTTTTTGTGAATGGTATCTCGTGTCAAGTAACAGAGAGGCATATGCTGACTGTTGACTGGGCAAAAGGACAGTGGGGACAGGTCTTACGTGTCGAAGAGATGACCATATGTGGACTGGTTTGGGCCCCGCCAATTGCCAAACCCAACGATGTGGTCTTTTCCGACACACTTTTTGTCCCGCTCTCAGACAAGGATCGTGGGACCCACACGGAGTCACTAGGAAATACTTCCAGTTTCCACCAGCTCCACCTCTTTCTTGCTCTCCCCCTGTTGTTCTTGGGTCCCACCACCTCCTCAAAACGAATTTTAGCCGCTGATTCACGGGTTGACACGTGTACGATCTCCAACTGAGCTTTACGATCCCAAAAAGTGCTTCTGTTTTTGATAACGTTATCTTCCACTTATTGGCTTATCGTTCCACGTGTCACCGAGGTCGGATCTTCTCTGTATCCATATTCCTAATATCTCTTTTTATTTTTCCATTTTTTTTCATTTTTTCGTTTACCTCTTAAATTTCATGTCAAAAGGAGTTAGTTCAATCATCAATGCTTCTGAGTTCTGACCCGGATCTAGTCAAATTTGGGTGGGTCTTGAGTACCCGAAAACTTTATTCTTTATTCTTCTTTATCATTCTAACAAAATATTATCTTATAATTTAAATAGAATGTTTTTGTCTAAATTTGGTATAGAGTCACTAATCTTCTTCCAAATTGATTCAAAAGTAACCTGTGATTAAAATTCAGTCATTTTCTATCTTTGGAGCTATGGTTCTTAAATTAAACATTCGAATGTAGTTACTAATTGAAAATGGTTTTAAAGAAATAAATAAACAAATAAAACCAATAAAAAAAATTCACAGGAAAGAAAAAATTATTTAAAAAATCCTTTTTAATTTTGAAAAAACTCTAGATTTTAATAAATCTGAAAATTTGAACCAACATTGAAGCCAGTTACAGACATTAAAAATTACTTTGACTATGATCCCAACCCAGACCAAATCTTTTGCCGCGGTCGGACCAGATCACCGTAAGATTGTTTTATGTTTTTTTATTTCGTAAACCAAAAAATATAAAATTTTTATTTTAATTTCTCGTGTGTCTGTCTCTCTGTCTGTTTTTTTTTTTTCTTCTTTTTGTTTTGAAAGTGTGATAGATCCCAATCTGGAGAAAAGAACAGGATTGGGAGTGTCAAACGACTAAACCCACAGAGAGAGAGAGAGAGAGAGAGAGAGGAAACTATAGGAATCTGGAAGAGTGGGGAGTTCGGTGGGTAAGGTAGCGTGGGAAGTGACCTTGGTGGCCATTGTTGATTTCTTTACTGTGATGGTGATACCTGAAAAACTTAATTTCAAATTATTGAAGGTTCTGCGAATGGTTAGGAACAGTAAACAGGTGAGTTAATTTCTTTTTTTTTTTTTTTATTTTCTCCGCTACTCTCATTGTATCTGGTCTTCTTTTGGGTGGAGCTCTCTAGACTCCTGAGTCTAGCATCTGTGTAATAAACTGGAGAAAGTGAGCTTGTTTTAATCGAAGTTCACAAAAAATAGAAACCACCCATTTTCCAAAGAAGATTGATAAACAGACACCCGCCCTTATTTGATTTCCTCACTTCAATTTCTATGCATAATTTCTTGGAGATCCCCTATACTTGAGCTATGTCTTGTTTTAACTGTTTCCTTACTAGAATCTTTGGTTCAATGTACAGAAATTCCAGTTAGAGTTTATTTAGCTGTTCAAGGGCTCGAGAACTCTGCTTCAACTGATTCTATTTTAATTCGTTTGTTGGCTTTTGCTAAACTCTCTCTCAAAAAGGGGAACTGGGTTTTGTTCAGAAGCGGATAAACTTCTGTGGGTTCTGTGTAATTTAACCATTTAAGGCAAGGAACCAGAAGGAGAACAGAAAAGGAAGATCATTCCAAAAGTGCTAATAGTACGAGGATTTCAATTTCGAAATGTCTGTGGCTTTATTATGGGTTGTCACCCCCAACTCTGAGGTCTCTAATTGCTTTGGGTTCTCTGAGTCGGTCCGAGAAGGAAACCGGCCTTTATATTCGTCGTCGAAATTCATTTCTAGAGATAGGAATTTGATTTGTCATGGTAGACTCAAGAAAGGCAAGAAACAGAACTTGAATTATAGCTCTTCCAGTGCAGATTTGCGCTATTCATGCTTGGTTGGGTCAAGGTTAGAGAAGAAAGGAAAATTCCCTGTACTTTCAAGTATGGTGGCGAACCCTGCGGGAGAAATGGTGGTCTCGTCGGAGCAGAAGGTTTACGATGTGGTTTTGAAGCAGGCGGCTTTGGTTGAGAAGCAGCTCAAAACCGGAGAAGATTATTATGTGAAACCCGATATTGTTCTTCCGGGGACTTTAAGCTTGTTGAGTGAAGCTTATGACCGTTGTGGCGAAGTTTGTGCAGAATATGCCAAGACATTTTACCTGGGTTAGCCTTCTTTTATCTGTTCTTTAAAGTTAAAAGGGAATTGAATTAAGGTACTGTTTGAGATTGGATGATGGTTTTAAGTATTCTTAGGAATTAATTAATTATTTTGTTTTTCCTTTTATCAGGAACGCTGCTAATGACGCCCGTAAGGCGAAGAGCAATTTGGGCAATATACGGTGGGGCTCTATGTCTTGCATTAGATTGGTCTGCATTATAAGTAGAATTGTGATAGATTAGTTTTAATTTTACTCGGGTCGAGTAGCTTGCAGGATATTGCATGCAATGCTTGAATAAGAAAGAACAAACAAATATGTTGAAGAGAATTGCTGAAAATATGGATCGGTTGGCTATTAAACTAAGTAGTTGTTGCATGTGTGAGAGACACATGATATTCCTTATTCAAGTTTTCTTGTCAAGCTTGAATACGTGCTGCTTTTATTACTTTAATATACGAACTCGGTCAAATTGCCTTGTATTTCTATTAGTGACATGAAACCTGACATTTTTTTAATACACTATTGCGCATACTTTGATATGCTATCATGCATAGATAGTTATTTTCATGAAATAATAAATTATTTCAAGTCAAAACAAATGTATTTGTGCTGGTAGGCAGTTTCCACTAATGGACATTCCGAGCTTAAGGACGTCGGAATCATTAATTTCAACTTTGCCTTTGTGCTTGTAATAGGCTGCTTTTTCTACCTGTTATTTTTTCATATTTTTGGATAGTGCAAATGAAAGAAAAGAAAATGTAGAGAAGGCATTGTTTTTGTTAAAAAGTTTGGGGATTACACTTTTTGAATCTTGAGTAAAAATAATTTTGATTTTCGTTGTTAAGCACACCAAAAGTACTTCTGAAATTCTGGTTAAATATAAGAGACAGTATATATGAATGTTTATAGCAATATTGCCAAGAGAAAATAATTTAGTTCAGTCAGTAAGCTCCCATTAAAATTGATTATATTTGGAGAAACTATATAGAATATGATGGCTCTACTACCCCTGTAATTGTCCTTCCAGAATCGAGGAGACTGCTGGAAAATTGCTTCAAACATAAAGAAATTAAAAGATGTATATTATATATATTGAGGTAATTAGGTTTTCATTCAGTTTGTGAAGAAGCAAAGATATATATTTCGAAGTTCATGCATAGTTTAAAAAATTTGTCATGAAGCCTGAAATGACTACCAGCTCCTCTGCTGTTAGAACAGTATTCTATCATATAATTAGCCATCTCTTAGTATAACCATTGCCAACTTGGGGTCAACCGTGCTCATTTAGTTCTAACACGATCATTTCCATAACGAGACAAAAACCTTGATATGTCATTTTACTTCAACTTTTTCAAAGCAATTCATTTCAAATGTCATAATGATGCGCAATGCACGGGTTGAATGCAAAAAAGATAAACTTATCTTCTCTTTTGGTTTCTCACGGCTGTCTCGTTTCATCCAGTGTGGTGTAGGAGGACAGATGAGCTTGTTGATGGGCCTAATGCATCACACATAACACCAATGGCTTTAGATAGATGGGAGTCAAGACTGGAAGATCTTTTCCAAGGACGTCCATTTGACATGCTTGATGCTGCTTTATCAGACACTGTCGCAAAATTCCCTGTTGATATTCAGGTTGCTCATATCTCAGTTAATTTGCATTTCTTATCATGATTTACATTGTAGCTGTTCATTTTTATAGTTTTGAGGATTTAGTTCTGTGAATTAGTTTGCAATGATTTTCAACCTCGGTAAAAATATTTTGTTTTGCAGCCGTTCAAAGATATGATTGAAGGAATGAGGATGGACCTTAAGAAGTCTCGATACAAAAACTTCGATGAGTTATATCTCTACTGTTATTATGTGGCCGGAACTGTTGGATTGATGAGTGTTCCAGTTATGGGCATTGCACCAGAATCGCAGGCAACGACAGAGAGTGTCTATAATGCTGCCTTGGCTTTAGGGATTGCAAATCAGTTGACCAACATTCTCAGGGATGTTGGAGAGGAGTAAGTACAGAGCTATGAAGCTTGATCTCTTGCAAGTTTTAAGCCTTACCATAATTGTTTTTACACTACCAGTCCACAGTTCAAAAAGGATGACGATTCATATTTTCAATAGTTAAAAGACTGTTTTAGAACAAGCATGATCGGAAACATGCAATCACCATCGAAGCCTAGCAGGCAAATGGAAATAAATTTGTTAAATCAGAATCTTTCGAAAGTGTCCTAGAGTGAAAAAAAATGTTACACCTCCCAACCCTGGGTCCAATTCGAGTGCAATTTGTTCCCACAAAACACTTATGTCAACGGTCTTTGTTTTTATTTCATAAAAAATTGTTCTTCTTTTTCCTCTTATGTTGTATGTTTGTTTTGCACCAGTGCCAGGAGAGGAAGGGTTTACCTACCACAAGATGAACTGGCACACGCAGGGCTTTCAGACGAGGATATATTTGCCGGAAGAGTAACAGATAAATGGAGAAACTTTATGAAGAATCAAATTAAGAGGGCAAGGATGTTCTTTGATGAGGCAGAGAAAGGGGTCGCAGAGCTCAGCTCAGCCAGTAGATGGCCAGTAAGTAGTCAACAACTAATTAGTTTTAACTCCTGAGAAATTTACAGTACCATTCGGATGAAAATGGTTCCAAAAACTTACAAATATATTTTTCTTGATTCCTGAAACTAGGGTGTTTTTTGAAACATTTTTCAAAAACAAGTTTCGGAGCTGGTTTATCAATTGCAATCTCAGCCAGTTTGCCAAAATAGAAAACAGAAACTGTAACCAAACGGATTTGTTTTTGTCTTCCTCCATGCCATCTCAGACGATCTAAGCATTGTTAAACCATGTTAAGAAACAGAAGGGATAATTGTCTTTCATACCAAAATTAAAAAATCTGCCTTAACGCTGAGTTTGGATAAAGAATTTGTTGAAAGAAAATAAAATAATATAAAATTACATCGTATGTTTAGTTGTCAGAAAGTATGTTTAGTTGTCAGAAAGTAATGGATAGAAGAACATAAAAAAGAAATAAGAATTTAAATTTTTTTATTTTATTCTATTTTTTCTCATTTTTTTTTCTTGATAAATGCGGGTTACAGAATCCAAGCATAGCATAAAGCAATATTTGTCTGGAATATGGCATAAATATGAATGCAAATTGGCTTTTGGTGTTGCAGGTGTGGGCATCCCTCCTGTTGTATAGCCAAATATTGGATGAGATTGAAGCCAACGATTACAACAACTTCACGAAAAGGGCTTATGTTAGCAAACCAAAGAAGATAGTTGCATTGCCAGTTGCTTATGCAAAATCTCTTGTTCCCCCATCAAGAACGCCGTCTCCTCTGGCAAAGGCATGAAAATGGAACTATGAATTCCAAGTCTAAAACTAGTAAATTATATAGCTGAGAAAAGAAAGCCAAAATTTGTATATTCGAAATTGTTGTAATGGAGTAAGAATTCATCAAGAATATTATATATGCTTTCTTTGTGTCTTTTCAAGTTGATGCTTCTTGAAGATGGTTCACAATTTTGGGCTCTAATTCTTATATTCAAAGTATCAAGTGATTCCCAATCAAGAGAAGTTGGAGAAGTGGAGCCTGTGAAGTTCACACTTGATCCAAAGGCTTAAACTGAACTTAAGCTATTAACTAAGCGCATGGAAATGCAACATACATAGAGGAATAAGGATGCAATCGGATGCAAAATAGACGCATACAGAGAGACGTGTGAACACAAGGCCTCTTACAATTTGATACCATGTTTAGGGTTTTAACAATGTATAAAGCAACAGTGCATATCAAACTCTTTAACAACGTAACATAACATGACACAAATATGTTGATACAACAGTTCTAAAAGCAATGTAGGGTAGACACAATGGGGATATGACACAAATATGTTGATACAACAGTTCTAAAAACAATGTAGGGTAGACACAATGGGGATATGACACCAATATGTTGATACAACAGTTCTAAAAACAATGTAGGGTAGACACAATGGGGATATGATTACAGTATATAACTTACATATTTTTTATATGTTATATATATACATCAATAATCTACTCAAATATAATAAAAATTTACAAGATAAAACACTAATTAATATTAAAAACTATGCATTTTATAGTTTAAATATCGAATTAGGTATAATTTCATGTTATTTTTATGGGACACTTGGATCACAAAGTTATTTTTTTTAAATTTATGATGTTTTATATGTATCTAAATAATAAACACGTGTTAAGTATTTAAAGCTTTATGAAAATTTAAAAATCTGCTTCTCTGAATTTTCTTGCCACAACTTCTTTAAGTGCTGGCACTTTATCGATATTGCTGGCACTTTGTTCTGCTTCGACTGTATCATTATTTTCAGCTTTGCTTGCAAGAGATATAGATTTGACATGGATAGCTTCTTCAACCACTAAGGTTCTTTTGCTACAACTCTGAAAGTTTCATTATGCAGAGAATAACCAAGAAAAATACCAATGCTTCCAATGCCAATGATTTTTCCTTTACCATTATCACCAAATATCATTTATCTTTGGGTGAGAGAGATAAAAACTGATTTTCACTTCCAGTTATATGCCTTTAAAACCCATTGTCCACATACTAACAATCTTTCTTGACTTCGGATTGGATTGTAGGCAAACCTACAATGAAAACAATTCAAGTTTTGTTCTTTGGTACCCACATCATGTTAGGTCCTTGGGGGTCAGTATCAATGATTCCTTTAGGAATCCATGTTTTTTTGACTGGTTTTTTCAACCAACATTGATTAGCATAATGTCCATTCTTACGACAATAAAAGCATTTAATTTTCAAAATCTTTTGTGGTGCAAAGATATTTTTGTAAGACTTCTTCTTTTCAAAAGAATTGTAGTCTATTCCACCCTTTTCAAATGTGCACCTTTGATTTCCCAAAACTGTGTTAAGGTTTTCTCTACTTTTTATAAATCTTTCCAAAGAATTATTCAAATCCTTGACATTTTCTGTTATAGAAATATTCTCCTTTTTCAGCAAAACATTTTCAGAAACTAGAGTTTCTTTTTCTTTAGACACAACAGGAATCATTTTTTTTAAAAGACAATTCTTTGCTCCTAATTTTCTAAATTCATTCATCAAATTATGAAATGCATCTTGAAGTTCATCGAATGTAAATTCAATAGTAGATACCTCATTTTCTTCTTCTTGGACCATCAAGCAAAAGCTAGCTATTTCTTCAATGTCAGATTTATCTTCTGAACTTGATTCTTCACTGCCACTCAGAATTGCTGCCACTGCTGCACTTTCTTTGCTCATTTTTCTTCTCTTTTCGAGTTGAGGACATTCAAGTTTGAAATATCCAGGCTTGTTACATTTAAAGTAGATAATGGCACTGTTAATTTTGCTTGTTTCTCTCTGCGGTTCTAGTTTTCTTCTTTTTCTCCATTTTTTCCTTTTGCATTTTCTGGAAATCAACTCAGTTTCTTCATGTTTCTTTACATTACTGCCTTGATCATTTTCTGAAGTTGAGGATTTGAAAGCAATGACCCTCTTCTTTTTCTAATCATCTTCTTCTTGAGCATTTTGGTTTGTGTTAGGTCATTCATTATGAGTGAACCAAGTAGTTCGTCCAAGGGGAAGCTATTCATATTTTTTACTTCTTGAATCGCAATCACCTTGGCTTCCCAATTTCTGAGCAATGACCTAAATATCTTCCTTACTTGTTCACTATTAGAATAAACTTTTCCAAGACATTTTAATCCATTTATAATGTTAGTAAATCTGCTAAATATTTCGATAATAGATTTCTCAGGTTTTATTTTAAATATCTCATAGTTATGCATAAGAAGATTTATCTTTGACTCCTTAACCTGGTTTGTACCTTCATGGGTTAGCTCTAATTTATCCCGAATTTCTTTTGCTGATTCGCAAATAGATATTCTATCAAATTCAGTAACATCTAATGCACAATATAACAAGTTTATAGCTTTAGCATTCTGCTGCATAAGTTTGAAATCAGATTTGTCCCATTCATTTTCCGGTTTGATAATTAGCACATTCTCAATGTTTCTACAAAGTCAACAAATCATCATGATAGAATTCCGCAGCTTGTATCATTCCCTTCAATGATTGTAGAGCTTCTTAAGCATCTTTTATATCTTCAAGAATATGATTACCCAAGTAATCTTTTTGTTGGATACTAATCAGCTCAATCATTTTCTTGTTATCAAATGATTATAATCTGACCTGCACACTTAATCGAAATCATTAGATAACAACCACATGGTTTTGTTATCATCAAAATCAACATGGAGATCAACCTTAAGTCAACACCCCAGACCGCCCGGTCTCAAAAAGCTGCTTGGATGGCGTTGGTTCCCCAGATCGCCCAGTCTCAGAAAACTATTTGGATGGCTTTGGTTCCCGAGATTGCCAAGTCTTGGAAAGCTACTTGGAGTGCCTAGGGGCAATATGATCTTTTAAGCTTCAATTGGGCATCGCGAGCCTGGGAAGCAACTAGTTGATTAGATTAGAGTTTGAAAGAGTCGACTTGGGCTATCATGTGTTACGATGTTTGAAACTGGATCCGGTCGGGCTAGAGATTGTTGAGTGGGCAAAAATAAGATGCTTATAGCTGCCTTTCTTTTTTCTGTCTTTACTTATCGAAGGCAGAAAAATAATAAGGTAAGAATCCCATTTTGGTCACGAGGCGATCGAAGAGAAGACGATTTGGAAGGTTTTGGACTACTGGTGAGTCTCTCTTTTTGAAAACTTTGAATTTGGAAAATCTGGGCTCTTTTTGAAATTTTCTTCATGATCCAAGTTTTGAAAATGCCGATTTTTGGGTTTGGAAATCTTAGGTACTTGAAATCGAAAGTTCAAAAGTCATTTTTGGATTTTTGAAACTCTTAAAAATTATTTTTAGCTTTAAGGGCATTTAAAACTGGTTTTGGCGAGAAGCAGAAGTATCTGGCGCATGTGGCACGCGCGCCTGGCTAAAGATTGCCTTGGCGCATATGCTACATGCGCCAGACATAACTTTTTCCTAGCGCATCTGATTCATGCGCCAGCTCACGGGGTTTTAAAATAGACCAGTTTAGCAAACCTGCCACGGGTTTTAACATTTTGGGGCAGTTGGAGAGCTTATTTGAGGGATATTCATCGGGTTTTGTTAGGACAACATCAAGGAGCATTGGGTACTTGCTGGAAGTTGCTATAGTCGTCAGATTCTTGCTGGAAAGTTTAGATTTTGCCAAATAACCCAAAGGTTAGATTTCTTGAAATTTGTTGTTTTTGATGTATATGTGCTCATTTTTCGCGTACAATAAGTGTAAATCTTTGTTTTAGGATGTTTAGAACATAATGAGTGGATCGTTTTTTTGATTTGATTATGATTTGTGTTTGGAATGATTTTGCATGTTCTGTAAAAGGTTTTCTTGTAGGATTTAGAAAATTACTCGTGTAGGCTTGGGTTTTGCATGTTTCTACTTGATTTTTGTACCGGATGTCTTAGAAAAATGTATAGAACAACCGTATGACGTTTTGTAATTTTATAAAAAATCTTGAATATTTAAAATTTTAAAAATTAAGAAAAATAGAAAAAATTAAGGAAAATTAAAAAATTAACCTTGTTGAAGGCAAAAAAATTGTAGGACAGTTTTAGAAAATTGTGAGGATCTTTTTGAGTGTTTCGGGAATTTTTTAAAATTTTAGAAAATAAAATGAAATCGGGAACTTTTGAAAAGTGAAGAAATTGACTTGAAAATTGTTTTTTATTATGGGTCATGTGCCATGGAGGATGAGATTGTGTCGATTGATGTGGTTGAAGGCTAGGGATGCCTTGGAAGTGTGTTTGTAGTTTGTTGAATTTCAGGGTAGGGACTTTTTCAAGCAGAACTTTGCTAAAATTTTTCAAAAAATATGGACTCTTAAAAAATTCAACGTTTCAACTCTAAAATTCCTAGAAAAAATAGTAGCTTTTGAAAATTGGGCTTTTGAAGGAGAAAGCCCAGGGAAACCAAAATTTTAGAAAATTGTCTTTAAAATGGGGTTTTTGAAGGAGAAAACTCGAAAAATCTAGAAAACTTTTGAAACAAGGCTTTTGAAAGAGAAAGCCTAGAAAACCGATTAGAAATCTTGACACAGAACTTTTTGGTTGAGGAAAAAGCTCGAAAACTTGTAGAAAACTTTTGAAACAGGAATTTTGAAGGAAAAAGCCTAAGAAACTGGTTTGTAATTTTGAAATGGAACTTTTTGAGGAAAAAGCTCGAAAACTTGTAGAAAACTTTAGAAATAGGGCTTTTGAAGGAAAAAGCCTGAAAAACCAGCTTGAAATTTTGAAATAGAACTTTTTGAGGAAAAAGCTCAAAAACCTGTAGAAAATTTTTGAAACAAGGCTTTTGAAAGAGAAAGCTTGAGAAATCAGTTTAAAATTTTGGAATAGAACTTTTTGAGGAAAGAGCTTAAAAACTTGTGAAAAACTTTTGAAATAAGGCTTTTGAAGGAGAAAGCCCAAGAAACCAGTTTAAAATTTCAAAATGAAATTTTTTGAGGAAAAAACTCGAAAACGTGTTGAAAACTTTTGAAATAGGGCTTTTGAAGGAGAAAGCCCGAGAAACCGGTTTGAAATTTTGAAATAGAACTTTTTGAGAAAAAAGCTCGAAAAACTGTTAGAAAACATTTGAAACAGGGCTTTTGAAAGAGAAAACCCGGGAAATTGATTTGAAATTTTGAAATAGATCTTTTTGAGGAAAAAGCTCAAAAAACTATTTGAAAACTTTTGAAACAAAGGCTTTTGAAGGAGAAAGTCTGGAAAATCGGTTTGAAATTTCGAAATAGAACTTTTTGAGGAAAAAGCTCGAAAATATGTAGAAAACTTTTGAAACAGGGCTTTTGAAGGAGAAAGTGTGAGAAACTGGTTTGAAATAGAACTTTTTGTGGAAAAAGCTCAAAAAATCGTTAGAAAACTTTTGAAACAAGGCTTTTGAAGGAGAAAACCCGAGAAACTAGTTTGAAATTTTGAAATGAAACTTTTTGAGGAAAAAGCTTGAAAACTTTGAAATAGAGCTTTTGAAGGAGAAAGCCCGGGAAACCAGTTTGAAATTTTGGAATAGAACCTTTTGAGGAAAAACTCGAAAACTTGTAGAAAAATTTTGAAACAGGGCTTTTGAAGAAGAAAGCCCAGAAACTGGTTCGAAATTTTGAAATGAAACTTTTTGAGGAAAAGCTCGAAAACCTATAAAAAAAAATTTTTGAAACAGGGCTTTTGAAGGAAAAAACTTGAAAAATCAGTTTGAAATTTTGGAATAAAACTTTTTGAGGAAAAAGCTTAAAAACTTGTAGAAAACTTTTGAAATAGGGCTTTTGAAGGAGAAAGCTTGGGAAAGCGAATAGAAATTTTGAAACGGAATTTTTTAAGGAAAAAGCTCGAAAACCTATAGAAAACTTTTGAAATAAAGCTTTTGAATGAGAAAACCTGAGAAACTAGTTTGAAATTTTGAAATGGAACTTTTTGAGGAAAAAGCTTAGAAAACTTTAGAAAATTTTGAAACAAAGCTTGGGAAAGGATAGGGCCTTCGCTTTCTTTTTTTTCTTCTTTTCTTTTTTCTTTCTTCTTTTTTCTCTCTTCTTTTCTTTTTTTTTTTTTTTTTTTTTATTCTTTTTTTCTTTATTCTTTTTTTCTCCTTTTTTTTTTTCTTTTGTTTTTTCTTTTTTTTTTTCTTTTGTTGTTTTTTTCTTTTTTTTTTTCTTGTTGTATATGTGTATATATATATATATATTTTGCATATCCTGCTACTGATTAACTTTCTACATTCTTTTCAATTGTTGCTTTTTAGGATGTCGGAGGCATGCATTGACGGTTCCGAGAGGAGACACCAGTAGGAGTGACTCTGCCTAAGGTGGGAGTGGTCGATCTCAGCGATCTTCGGGCAGGACAGCTTCAAGTAGTAGTTCTACGAGGGGATAGTCCTCTATTACTCTATGTGAGAGGGTCAAGGAAGATGTAGATACGACTATTGATCCAAGGACTGGATACGAGATGGCATCCGTTTACGATAGGCGTAAGGGTGTCTTTTTCTCAGATGAACAATTTGCGATTCATGACGTCCCGCCTTTGCAAGATCTTGCTTACCATCCGAGCCTCTAATTGCGTTATGGTTGGATGTCGTCGACCACTCACAGTTCATTCAGAGGGGCCAGTATCTCTACCTTAAGAGCTATGCAGGCGTCGGTTCCATCTTATGAGGATTTCCTCCTCTAGATTGGCTTTGGCTCCTTCATGACTCTCCAGACAGACAAGCTTGATCACAGGATAGCGATTAGTTTGCTGGAAAGATGGTTTGGGGAGACTGGGACCTTACATTTGGTGGGTTTTGAGATAGGGCCTACCCCCGTCGACTGGCGATGATACTTGTAAGCACCACATTTTTGACCGCTCGGCAGTCTACGGTCCATCTAGACTTGTACTCAAGTCAATATGGACGTATTCTAATCAAAATCAACTCTCTAAATCTAATCCCATCTATTCATCGCTTCATGGGCCCCGCCAAACCCAAACAGAGACAAAATGACCAAAATACCCCTAGGGGCATTGTTCGGTCCAGTTCTAACGGGCGTGTCTTTCCGAAGACGGTAAGTCTCCTTTCCAATTCCAAATTAGGAGCGTCTTTCTGAAGACGGTAAGTCCCCTTTCCAATTCCAAATTAGGCGCGTCTTTCCGAAGATGGTAAGTCCCCTTTCCAATTCCAAATTAGGCATGTCTTTTCGGAGACAGTAAGTCCTCTTTCCAATTCTAAATCAAGCACGTCTTTCCGAAGACGGTAAGTCCCCTTTTCAATTCCAATTCCAATCCCTTTCTCGAGACAGTTGATTCCTTAAGACGACAATTCTATCCAATTCGGCACGTTTTCTGAAGAAAATCTCTTCGGAACGATAAGTCCCTTTAAACTTGTCGACCGGAACGAGACCCCAAGTCCCCTAGATGGTAGAACGGTCCACCTTTGGCTCCTACTAGCCCGCCAATGCAGAAATGTCCATTCAGGCACGCCTTTTGAGAAAGTTGATTCTCCGGCGCTAAGTCCCTTTAGCAGCTTCCCGAGATCAGGCAGTCTCGGGAACGATCGTGAACCGTCAGGATAGCGAAAATACTCGCAAACATCACAAACCATCAGAGTAACGAAAATACTCGTAAACAAGTTGATATAGGGAATTGCCAACAAACTCCTATATCACGAGACCGCCGTCAGAGTGGCGAAAACACCCAGGTCAACACCGGTGCTTGCTAGCCCACTTTACTGAAAAATAACCAAACTGCCCCTAGGACCATTTTTCAACACGTTTCTCGAGAGCACACCTAAGTTCTTAGAATGGTAAGTCCACCCTTCCAAGATCATCCCAGAGATGATCCAGCATGATTAGGTGCCCTCCAGCCAGTTTTGGATCAATTTCGAGACTTTTCGATCAAGATGACCATTTTGCCCCTAGGCATCCGAATGCCCCAAGAACCACACCGGCTTTGGGTATCAAACCGGTAGCCTCCCGAGAATACTCCTTATAGTATTCCTAGCCTTTCACTGACTTTCTGGACCATTCCGAGTCAGTTTCGGCAAACCTGGTGCAAAATGACCGTTTGCCCCTAGTGGGCCGGTCACCTTTTTCGACCACACCGGCTCTGAGTATCAAAATGGTAACCTTTGGGAATATTTTGAATAATGTTTCCAAATCTCAAATCTTCTTTCAGGACATTCTGAGTCCATCTCGGCAGCTTTTCGGCCCGGTTGACCGTTTTGCCCCTAATGGCCCGATCAACCCTTCCGAGACATCCTATCCTCATTTTTCAAGTCAAATACCTCTAGGACACTATTCTAAGTGTTCCTGCCCTTTTCCGGTCTTCTGGGCCATTCCCAGTCCTTGAAATCATTCCCGGACTTTCCGGAGTCACTTCTAGTGAAGCCAGGCTAAAAATTGCATGGTAGTCACTAGTATAGGCGCCCAAATCTTTCCAAGATACGTTACTTGCCGATCTTAAAACTTTCTTAACTGGCTGCACCACTAGTAGTGGCCCCCTAGTAGCGCTAAGCCAAGAAATGGCCTAGCGCCACTCTTAGTGGCGCCAAGAGGAAATTTGGCCTGGCACCACTGCAACAGGCGCTAGGTCTATCCCATCTCTATAAAGACAGAGCCTCTTCCAGCATGAAAGAGGTCCGCAAACTCAGTCTGAAAATCCTAATATTCGATATACAGAGCTCGCAGCCTCCCAAAACCCTAGCTTCTCTAGGTTTTCCAAACTCTAGCCACCATACACCAAACCCTAGCCTCCTATACACTTATACACTAGCCTCCAACCCTCCATTGAAGGCTTGGATTGCTGCAACTACAAGCTTTGAAGATCAAACACAAGCCCTCAAAGACTGAAGTGAAGTGAAGACCGAAGAAAAGCAAAGCACCCAAAGCCAAGCGAAATAAACAAGACATACGGTAGGTTTTCTCTTTAAGTTTCTGCACTTCCCCCTCTCTCTTCTCCCTCCTAACCCACTTGGGTTTTCTCCATTTTAATCCCTTATCTTTTTTCCCCCTTTCTTTGCATGCTTGAAACAAAGGGATTCTCGGTCCATGTACAGGATTAGACTATTGGAGGGTCATCGTGTTGGGGGCTTTCTTTTAGTCTAACCGGAGACCACGTGGGTTCGACCCCTTTGATTATGTGGTGAAGCCTTAACCTTGTATATTCACGACCCCAATTTGCATTGTGCATATCATTATCTTGCATTCTTCCAAAAATCGTTTTCAAACTCGTTTTCAAAACTTGCATTAAACTTGTTTTCAAAATTGCATCAAAACCTTCTTTTCTAAAACTTGTTTTCAAAATCACAATCCTAGGGTGATTCTAGCCTTTTCATGGCTAGGGTTGCTTTGGGAAAGTGTTACATTTAAAGTGACCAATATGGTCCATATTTTCAAATCCTTGTTGTTTTCAAAACCACTATCCTAAAGTGGTTCTAACCTTTTTATGGTTAGAATCGCTTTGGGAAAGTGAGACATTTTTATACTTTTCAAAAACTCTCTTTTCAAAAGTCTCTTTTTCTAAAACCCTCTTTTTCAACATGCTTTCCAAAAACTCTTCTTTCCAAAATTGTTTTCTAAAAACTCTCTCCAAAAATCTATTTTCCAAAATTTCTCTTTTCAAACTCCTTTCCAAAACACTTTCCTCAAAATTCACTTTCCTAAATACTCTTTCCAAAAAGTTTCTTACAAAATCTTGTTTCCAAAACTCTCTCAAAGTTTTTTTTTTCCAAAACTTCCTTCCTACAATTCTTTTTAAAACACACTTTCTAAAAAACTCTTCTCTAGGATTTCCTCCTAAAATTCTTCGTTTCCAAAAACGCACTTTCCAAAAATCCTTTTTCTTGGTGCCTAAGTTAAACCCTAGAACCCACAATTAGGAAACCCTAATTTACCTTCCCAAAAACACAATTTCCAATCCCTTATTTTGGCCTTAAAAACTAGGTTCCCAAAACCTCTTGTTTTCTACATCAAAACTATGTATATTTCCAAAACCTCTTTTCTACGTCAAAACTATAGTCTTCTAAATCTAGGGTTTCTAAAACTTTCTCTTTCAAATCCTTGTTAAATTAAATCTTCCCTTTAAGAAGCCAAATCCAATCTTCTGTTTTTGGAAACAAAATCGAAACACGTTTTCTTAGAAACAAAATCCAAATCTTTCCTAATTCAACTCCTTCCTAATCTTCTACTTTCTTAAATCTTAAATTTCCAAAACTTGAACATAAAAATCTTTTCTAAATTTTAAAACTCAAAATCCAAATCTTTCCTAATTCAACCATTTCCTAATTCTACCCCTTTTCAAATCTTGACTTTCCAAATCTAAGTTTTACCATCTTTCTTAAACTTAAACCTTTCCTAATCTCAAGATTTTCTAAAATTCAAAATCTAAAACTTTCTAAGTCCCAAAGCTTTCTAAATTCAAAACTTTCTTAAGTTAAATCTTTCTAAACTTCCAACCTTTCTAAATTCTAAACTTTCCTAAAACTTCAAATTTTTCTAAATCTAAAACTTTTCTAAACTCAAAATTTTCTTAATTCAAAACTTTCTTAAGTTGAAACTTTCTTAATTCAAATCTTTCCTAAACCAAAACTTTCCTAAGTTAAAACTTTCTTAAATTGAAACTTTCCTATTTCGAAAACTTTCCTAAGTTGAAACTTTTCTAAGTCAAAACTTTCCTAAAACGAAACTTTCCTAATTCCAAAACTTTCCCAAAATGAAGCTTTCCTAAAACCGAACTTTCTTATTTTGAAATGTCCCTAATTGGAGTCTTTCCTAATTCCAAGTTTCCTAATCTTCCAAGTCCAACATTCGAGTCAAATATTTTCTAAAATCTTTCTAAGTCAAGTTCAACCTTTCTTTTCTAAGTTCCTAAGTCTAGGTTTCCTAAAAACCAAGTCTTTTAAAACCAATCTTTTCAAATCTTCCAATGAAAGTCCAAATTTCCTACTCTTCTAATTCCAATTTGAATTCCAACTCCAACTCTTTTCCGAATAAACTCTTCTATTTTCAATTGGACCCTTTTTCGAACTACGATTGACCTGATTCCTCTAAAAGGATACGTAGGCAACCCATATGGGTGCGGTCACAACATTTTTCAAGTTTTTATTTTCACAAAATCTTTTCAAATCTCTAATCTATTTTCAAACTTCCAATTCCAAATTTTTATTTCCAAATCTTTATTTTCAATTTCCAAAACCTTCTTTCCAAATTCAAACTTCTATCTCTTCCTTTTCAAATCGAATCAATTTCTTTCCAAATCTGTTTTTCAATTATCTTTTCTTACACTTGCATATCATGCATCATGTTAAATTTCTTTTTAAACATTTCTTTTTCAAAGTGGATAGGATTGAACGTTGGTTAGTTGAAGACTCTCAAAGGTAAATCTAGGGTGAATAGACATGTAGGTACCGCAAGGGCAGGGTAGGGTGATGGCTTAGTGCATCTTCCCTATACGTAACCAACCTCCGAATCTAGGATCACTGATTTCAAAGACCAAAAACGGAGTCATTTTTCAAAAAGGGCTAAATGTTTTCTAAAGGTTGCCAATCAACCTATTTTCTTAAAAACCCTCTCTTGAGGAGATATTTTCAACATCATTTTCAAAAACCCTAGGTGTAGTATTCAGATTATGCTTAGTTTTTAGGTGACCTAACTCACCTTATTCAAGTTAGGTGGCGACTCCAAATCTTTTCTAAAAGCCCTTTATTCAAATCTATTTTCAATTCAAACATAGTCGCACTCATTCTTCTAGGAGGGTGAGTTCTAACGAGAGAGTACAGTGTTTTTCCCGGTTGTGTATGTATTACTCGAGTGCGAAAAATCTGGGCGCAACAGCTGACAACTCCGCTGGGGACACTTAAAGGGTTAGGGCGTAGTCATGTCTTTTGCCCTTCACCGATGTAGAGTCTTCAATTAACTTGTTCAATCCTATTCACTTTAAATTTTCAAAACCAAATTTTCAAAATTGTTTTCAAAAAACATGCATTTATTCATATTATCTTGTATTAAGTTTGCCATCCACATACTAACTCCTGCATCTTTGTGTTGTAAGTACACATTTTGTTTAAATTTTATTAATTGCCATGTATTGAATGTGATGAATAGGATGAATGGGAGTTGTTGGGCTTTTTCGTCCGCTTTTAAAAATCACACATACACTGCATGTGCACCTGCATTCTGTATACTTGCATTTTTTCCTGATATGTCCTTTCTAGTTAGAAAGGGGGACGGTATATTGGTTGTGGGCAAGATGCTGTGTCAGTTTCTTCGCCTACGGCCTCTTGATGGATCTCCTGCTCGGATCACCAACAGATCATGGCACCACTTCAGTGAGTGGGCCTAGGTTTGAAGATCCGGGGACCGAGCCTTTTTAGGACGCATTAGTCAACCTTTAACCTCATACTCATATATACACCATGCATAGTCGAACCTCTGCCAGATTTAAGACACATATACCGTTTTCTAAAACCACGGAGGAAAGGGTGACTGCTCTTACTTTCATTTATACTTGCTTATTCCTATTGTTATAATGTTTGTTTTCTTACTGTTATAATGACTGTCTAACTACTCATGCATGCACGTTTACCTTGCTCTTGCATTTTCTCTCTTTATACTCTTTGCATATACATGTTCATACATTCCATGTTCTATGTCAAGACAAGAGTTCCAAGTAACTCAAGTCACTACATCCTCATGCATATGATCAACCCATAGAGAGTGACACCAAGGTCACTCTCCCTTGGATTAAACCTACCTAAACTCTAAGGGTTCCCACGTAACCCTAAGGACTCATAGCATGCATACCAATCCATTCCATAAGAGGGTCCCCAATCCCTCTATGCTCACGGAGATAAGATTGTCAAGAAGACAAGGGGCAATCGGTCAACAAGGTCTCTCAGCGACATCCCCGACATAAAATCCGACGAAGGCGAATCCAAAGACTTAAGAATAGTTTAGGTTTTTCCTTTGTAAATCTAGGTAGGTGGAAGTCCCAAGGAAAATGCTCCCTTCCCCCTGTTGAAATGTATTTCAATTCGTTTGTAGCTTAAACCCGAAATTCAATGCACTTTTTTACTTTTGCGAATGAATACATGGATGGCTGAAGGTTCCCATTTGACGGTAAGGTATCTACATACAGGGGCAATTCCCTATCTCCAAAATTGAGCAAATGCACCATGTTTAGTTTCCCTCCTAAAGAGGGGCACCTTAGAGCATGCATTGCATAAAGACTTTATCAAGATAAAATACTAACTCTTTCCCTTTGTTGGTTTACGGTACCTCCCCTCGTTCTCCCTATCATTACAGGCCAAAAGCTCAGAAATGCTCATGGAGTCTCTCACACTTGACACCTTAACTCTACTACTAGCAGGAGTGAAATGAGTCAGACATAGGATGACTAAAATGGAAGGCATACTCTCTTCACTCTTACCCTATGCAATCCATCAGTAGGCAGAATCTTCACAGGCTCAGATCCACGAGGAACAAAAAGGACGAGGAGGGAAGTCCAAGACCACACCCATACCATTGCTCACCAACAACATCCCCAAGCTGTTTGTCGTATTCCGACATCTCTCAGACCAACCTTTAACCACACCCCTAAATCCTATAATCTATCCTATGATTACCAGTACCATCCGCTTAGCCTTGACACCAAAAATTGTCCCACTTTGAAACATAAAGCCCGAAACCCCTTCAATTTCCAAACCACCGACTCAATAGCCATCACACCGGAACTTGATCCCCGACCTGTCAGGTCATCTAGGGCACTTAGGCGAGCGAGACCAAAAGATTGAGTTTTCACTAAACTCGCTTGCACCCAAACCACAGCTTACTTTGATCTTCTCACCGCGGGATATTTGAAACTGATACCCCCTCGACCGTGACCTAACCCTCTGCCACCCTATTTTAACCCAAATGTGTACTGTGAGTACCATTCAAGCGGCCAAGAATATGATACCGAAGAATGCTGGACCCTCAAACATAAGATTTAGGACCTAATAGATAACAAGACTATTGGCTTACGATCAACGAGTCCTTCACCAAACCCCACTGTCAATCCCATTACAAAATTTCGTAACGACAAGGTTTGGTTCGTTACATGCTAGGAGATATATTATAAGGATGGGGAGGAAGTGGAATGTGAAGATATGGAACAGAGTCATACCCAATTACGGTGTAACCCCGATACAATGTCGACCCTAGAAGACGAACTTGCATATGAATCTGTGAAGAAAATTGACTAGGAGCTGTCCAGACTCAGTAATAAGAATCCCCTATTGTGTACACCTGAGGAACACCGAGCCATAGCTGGACACCAGAGTAGAAAACCCCGGGCTTGACCTATCAAGCTAGAAGAAGACGAGTCGCCCGACTGGTTTGTTAGGGAAAGCACGAAGCAAACAAATGAAGGCATGACGGTCAAGAAAGCTGACAATTACGTCATCGCCACCAACTCACTTGGAACTCTAGGAGAAGCATCCACTTGTCCTACCTTGGCTGAGAATCTCGATCGTGAATGGAACGAGGATGTGGGCATTGTCCCGAGACCTTACTAAAATAGGAATTCCATCAAAAGTGTATAAGAGAGGGGTGTTTTCACCCACTTTCTTTCTATCTCTTTTATTTCCTGTCTCTAAATTGATGTTTGCATTTTCTTAACTACTCAAAAACTTTATGCTTTTCATAAAAATGACGATAATAATTGAATAATAGTTCTTTTATTCATTGCTGCTATCTTATATGTCTCTTGTAAATAGTAACTACTTCCTCCGCAAGGGGCATGTTGTATCTTATGGAATGATCTGACTTGATGGGATGATAGCATGAGTTAACCACTCACCAAAGGATCAGCTTTCCAAAGAGAGAGAGGATAAGGATGAGTGAGGATACTACCCAAAGGCAACACTTACAAGACATTGAAACTAAGCGATGTGTGGTCAGTTTATCAAAGTGAAGAGGAGCCACCTTTCACTTCCTCACATATAAATAAAAGACTAAATAAATAAACAAATGTGCTCATATTCCCTTTGCTTAACCGCTAGTGCCTCGTGGAAATCGAAAATTTTCCTTGTCAACCCTGATCCAAGACTGTCCTCCCCACATTGGGGCAGACAATAGTTGAGAATTCTAGGAATGGTATCCACCTCTATCATGCTAGGATAGTATCGAAGGTTCTATAGATCAAGCAATCTAATTCAAAGTGAAGAGAGACCCTCATTTCATTTCCCATACAGCTAAAAGCAACCCCTTGCCAAACCTATTGAGCCATCTATCCTTTTTCTGAGAAAACCTTAACCTAGGGATCACCGCCCACATTGGTCTATGGAAAAAGGGTCAAAGAATTAGTCGTTCCATAAAAGAAAAGAAAGGACAAAGTAAAGGAAAAGAGTTGCCAAGGGGCAAGAGGCCAAAAAAAAAAAAAAAAGATAAAAAAAAGAAAAAAAATCCTTTAAGGAAAGGCCCGAAGAAAATTATGATTGAGTCATCTTCAAAAACATAATAAGAAGATCGAAAAAGAAGAAAGTCATGTTAAAAAACAAGAAGGAAATTTAAAGGTGATCCTAGGCTACAAAGAAACCCAATGGAAACAATAGGTTCGAGCCTTTACCCTTTCTTGCTAAACCCCGAAACCATGGCCTACATTACAACCTTATTAAAGTCCCCTCTGATTGAAAGACAGATTGCTCGATCTAAATGAGCTGAACACGCTGCCAAAGCCAAGAAGGATGCTAGCCCTACTGAAAAGGTCAAGGATGGTACAGATCTAAACCCTGCTGAGAACAACATTGAATTTGGGCCTATATATCCTGTTGTTTCGAAAACCCTATAATCTTGCCTACATTACTGTCCTAAACAAAGTCTCCTCGGATTGAAAGGACTGGCCACTCATCACTCTGCTAAAGGTCAAGTAAGCTGTTGCTAAAACCCCGAGAGTCAAGAGTTTCAGCCCAGTAACCCCATACACTAACCCTGAAACAGAGAATTGGAGAGGGTCAAAAGGTGAGAAAGGTTCGAAGTGCTATCGTCCAATTAAGGGAGGGTTGAGCTAGAAGAGAGACTAGACCCCCGAAAGGGAAGAAGTTACCATTCCAAAGATACCAAGTTCGACAGCACCCCTTGTCATTCTGTTAGCTAACGTATTTCTAACATGTGCCTACGTTAAAAAAAAAAAAAAAATCAGCATGAGTTTTACACACATAGGGTATAACTCCATGTAAAAACAGAAGTCACCAACATCAACTCATGTAATAGATATATAACATCATCATCCATCACATACATCTGATCATATGCCTAGCTATAAAGATCATAAATGTTTCTGTCTATCCATGCTTCTAAATACCTTAAATATCCATTTTTGTACACAGCTTACAAAATAAAACTGTCTAACATAAATATATCTCAGGGACAAGGGGCAAAAGAAGATCGGAGCCTCCACAAGGGGCATCTGTCACAGGTCAAAGTTGATGTCATCTGGATCGAAATACCCGAAACCCGGCATCGGAGGAGGCAGATAACTACTCGAAGTACCAGGGTCCTACAGAGAAGACAGAACCGAAATCAGCCACATACAAAAAAAGAAAAAGAAAACAAAAAGAAGAACTAGACAACAGCAGAGCAAGAAGAAGGAGAGGAAAGACAACATACCCTGCCACCGCCCAGGTGAGATAACCGAGCTGTCAGGGAAGCTACCTCGGCCTAGTACTGATCTCGCTCCATCTGATACTGATCCTTCTAGTCTCTCATGGCAGTAAACTCAGCCTGGGGTACATATCCTCCGGCATGGCGCCACAAGTCAACCACCTCCTGGCCTACAGCGTACCCGCCAACTACTACCTGAAACCGGGTGAAGGCACCGACCGAATGAGCCCCAAAGTGCGCAGCATAATCTGTATCCAGAGGAAGTAAGAACTCGGCACCCGACTGATGCTCCTGATAGGGGATAGGCACTCCCGCCACCAAGGCTCCAAACATATACTCTGGCGAAGCTCCTGCTTATCGGAACTCCTCATGAAACTGCCGCCAGTGTCACTCTCCGAGATAGGACTCCCAAGTGTCATCACTGAGAAAAGCAGCTCTCAACAGGTACAACGGGACCAAATACTGGATTGTCACATAATGAACTGATCCAATGAAGGGCCACCAAGTCACATCATTCACCTTAATCAGCTCCAAGTTAGCCCGAAGCGTCACAAAATCAGTAATCTCCGATTGCTGGGCTACCCGGTCATGAGTCCACCTCAAAGCACGAGGATAGAGGTCATCCTCAACAACTTTAGGGCGACGAACATGAAGGTACTAGTAGCCCCACTAGACGAGAAAAGGCTAGAAACTAGTGATGCTGCCCCAATGGAAAGAAGTTCGGACCGACATCGATTGAAGGAAGCAGCCAAACGAGAAGGACCACCAGTCCAACTCAAATAAAGCTCCAAGATCAGCTACTATACTCACCAACCGACATGGCACGAGCGACTTGTTGTTGTTGCAAAAGCAGCTAAAGATGATGTACAAAACAAGTTGTAAGCACCCCATTTTTGACCGCTCGGTAGTCTACACTCCGTCCAGACTTATTTTCAAGTCATCGTGGGCATATTCCTATCGAAACCAATTCTCTAGGTCCAAATCCCGTCTGTCCATCGCTTCGTGGGCCTGTCAGGCCCAAATAGAGGCAAAATGACCAAAATGCCCTTAGGGGCATTGTCCTTTCCTTTCTGATTCCAACCCCACTCTCGAGACAGTTTATTCCTCGAGACGGTTCCAATTTAGGCACGTCTCCTTGGAGGGGATAAGTCCCCTTTCCAATCCCTCTCTCGAGACAGTTTATTCCTCGAGACGGTTCCAATCCTAGGCACGTCTCCTCGGAGGCGATAAGTCCCCTTTCCAATCCCTCTCTCAAGACAGTTTATTCCTTGAGACGGTTCCAATACTAGGCACGTCTCCTCGGAGGCGATAAATCCCATTTCCAATCCCTCTCTTGAGACAGTTTATTCCTCGAGACGGTTCCAATCCTAGGCACGTCTCGTCGAAGGTGATAAGTCCCCTTTCCAATCCCTCTCTCGAGACAGTTTATTCCTCGAGACGGTTCCGATCCCACTCTCGAGATAGTTTATTCCTCGAGACGGTTCCAACCCAGGTACGTCTTTTCGAAGATTGTAAGACCCTTTTCCAATCCCTCTTTCGAGAACGTTTATTCCTCGAGACGGTTCCAACTCAGGCACGTCTCTTCGGAGACGATAAGTCCCCTTTCCAATCCCTCTCTCGAGACAGTTTATTCCTCGAGACGGTCCGAGTAGCGAAACTACTCACAAAACCGTTAGAGTAACGGAAATACTCACAAATAGATCGATATAGGGAATTGCCAACAAACCCCTGTGTCACGACGACCGCCGTTAGAGTGGCGGAAACACTCAAAACTCAGGTCAACACTAGTGTTTGTTAGCCCACTTCGGTGAAAAATGACCAAACTGCCCTTTGGACCTTTTCCGAGACTTTCCAGTCAAGATGTCCATTTTGCCCCTAGACATCCGAATGCCCCGGGAACCACACCGGCTTTGGGTATCAAACCGGTAATCCTCTGAGATTGCTTTTTGTAGTACTCTCAACCTTCCTTTATATTTCTGGATCATTCCGAGTCAGTTCCGGCCAACCCGTGCAAAATGACCGTTTTGCCCCTGGTGGGCCGGTCTCCTTTGCCGACCACGCCGGCTCTGGAAATCAAACTGGCAACCTCTGGGAACATTCTGAATAATGTTTTCAGATCCCAAGTCTTCTTCCGGAACAGTCCGAGTTTGTCCCGGCAGTTTCCTGGTCCGATTGACCGTTTTGCCCCTAAAGGCCCGGTCAACCTTTCCGACACATCTTATCCTTATTTTTCAAGTCAAATACCTCCAGGACACTATTTTAAGTGTTCCTGTTCTTTTCCGGCCTTCCGGGTCATTCCCAGCTCCTTCGAATCATTCTCTAACTTTCCGGAGTCACTCCTAGTGAAACTAGGCTAAAAATTGCATGGTAGTCACTAGTACAGGCGCCCAAATCTAGTCAAAGATACGTTGCTTGCCGACCTTAAACATTTCCTAAATGGATGGCGCCACTAGTAGTGGCGCCAAGCCAAAAAATGGCCTGGCACCACTCCTAGTGGCGCTAGTGTAAACTTTGGCCTGGCACCACTGCAACAGGCGCCAGTGTTGTCTAACCTCTATAAATACAGAGCCTCATTCAACGTGAAAAGGATCTGCAAATTCAACCTAAAAATCATACAATTCGATATACAGAGCTCGTGCACTCCCTAAACCCTAGCCTCCTTAGGTTTTCCAAACCTTAGCCACCATACACAAACCCTAGCCTCCTATATACTCCTACACTCTCTCATACACTCATACATTAACCTCCAAACCTCCTTCAAAGACTTGAAGAGTTGCCATCTAAAGCTTGAAGACAACTCTTGAAGATTGAAGACGAAGATCAAGACGAAGACCGAAGACCGAAGACAGCATGGCACGCAAAATAAAGAAGACATACGGTAGGCTCCCTCTTTAAATTTCCGCACTTCCCCCCTCTTTCTTCTCTCTCCTAACCCACTTGGGTTTTCTCTATTTTAATCCCCCATCTCTTTCCCCCCCTTTCTTTGCATGCTTGAAACAAGGGGATTCCTGGTCCATGTGTAGGATTGGGCTATTGGAGAGTCACCGTGTCAGGGGCTTTCTTTTAGTCTAACCGGAGACAACGTGGGTCCGCCCCCCTTGATTATGTGGTGAAGCCATAGCCTTGTATGTTCACGACCCCAAATTGCATTGTGCATATCATAATCTTGCATCTTCCAAAATTCGTTTTCAAACTCGTTTTCAAAACCATTTTCAAACTTGTTTTCAAAATTGCATCAAAATCTCTTTTTCAAAATATGTTTTCAAAATCACAATCCTAGGGTGATTCTAGCTTTTCCATGGCTAGGATTGCTTTAAGAAAGTATTACATTTAAAGTGACCAATACGGTTCATATTTTCAAATCTTGTTGTTTTTAAAACCGCTTTCCTAAAGTGGTTCTAGCCCTCTTATGGTTAGAATTGTTTTAGGAAAGTGAGATGTTTTTATACCTTCTAAAAACTCTTTTTCCAAATTCCTCTTCCTAAAAATCTCTTTTTTAACATACTTTCCTAAAACTCTCCTCTCCAAAATTGTTTTCAAAAATTTCCTTCCAAAATCTATTTTCAAAACTCCCCTTTTCAACTCCTTTTCAAAATCCTCTCCCCAAAATCCACTTTCTAAAAACGTTCCTCATAAATCTTTCCAAAAACTCTCTTCAACTATCTTCAACCAAAAACCTTCCTAGAAAAACTCTCCCCAAAAATCTTTCCAAAAACTCTCTTTCCAAAATCTTCCTTCTAGAAATTCCCCTCTAGGATTTTCCTTCTAAAATCTACGTTTCTAAAAACACACTTTCACAAACTCCTTCCTAGGATTCCCTTCTAGAAAACCTTCGTTTCCAAAAACGCACTTTCCAAAAACTCATTCCTTAGAGCCCAAGTCAAGCCCTAGAACCCACAATTAGGAAACCCTAATTTTCTTCCCCAAAACATGATTTTCAAACTTTGCCCCAAACCTAGGTTTCCAAAATCTCTTGTTTTCACATCCAAACTATTCATGTTTCCAAAACCTCTTTTCTACGTCAAAACTATAATTTTTCAAAATTAGGGTTTCTAGAATCTCCCTTTCCAAATCCTTACCAAATCCTATCTTCCCATTTAGGAAACCAAATCCAATCCTCCGTTTTTGGAAACAAAATCAAACTTTCTCTTTTAGAAACCAAATCTAATCCCTTCCTAATCCAAGTATTTCCTAACTCAATTCTTTCTTAAATTTCCACTTTCCTAAACCTTAAGTTTCCAAAACTTGAACATAAAAGTCTTTCCTAAATTTTAAAACTCAATTTTCAAATCTTTCCTAATTCTACCCCTTTCCAAATCTTGACTTTCCAAATTCAAGTTTTCAAATCTTTTCCTAAACTCAAACCTTTCCTAATCTCAAGATTTTTTAAAAAACTCTAAAATTTTCAAAATCTTAAACTTTCTAAATGTCAAATCTTTCTAAAATTCTAAGCTTTCTAAATTCAAAACTTTCTTAACTTGAAACTTTCCAAATTCTAAACCTTTGTCAAACTAGACTTTTCCTAATTCAAAATATTTCTAAATTCAATACTTTCCCATTTCAAAACTTTTCTAAAGTGAAAACTTTCTTAAACCTAAAACTTTCCTAATTCAAAACTTTCTTAATTTGAAACTTTCCAAAAATGAAACTTTCCTAAATCGGACCTTTCCTAATTCGAACTTTTCCTAAATCCAATCTTTCTTAAGCTTTTGAGTCTTTTTCTAAGTCTCATCTTTCATAAGTCTAGGTTTCTTAAACCTTCTCTTTCCAAAATAAGTCCAAATCTATCTTTTAAAATCAAAGTCCAATCTTCTCAATTTCAATTTCCAATCTCCTCTTCTAATTTCAAATCGAATCCAATTTTCAATTCAATCTCTTTCTTCCAATCCAATCTCTCTCTTCAAATCAATCTCTTTTCAATCGGACTCTAGTCCGAACTACGACTGACCTGATTCTCCCAAAGGGATACGTAGGCAACCTTTATAGGTGCGGTCACAACATTTTTCAAACTTTCAATTTCACCCTCATGGGTGCGGTCTCCACATTTTTCAAATCTCAAATTCCAATCTATTTTCAAAATTTCCAATTTCAAATTTCTATTTTCAAATCTCTACTTTCAATTTCCAAAACTTTTCAATTTCAAATCTATCAAATTCCAAATCTCTTTCAAATCAAATCAACTTCTTTTCAAATCTTTTTCCAAATCAATTCTCTTTCTTTGCACTTGCATATCATGCCTTATGTTAGTTTCTTTTCAACATTGTTTTTCAAAGTGAATAGGATTGAACCATTAGTTAGTTAAAGACTCTCATCGGTGAATCTAGGGTAGATTGACATGTAGGTACCGAAAGGGAGGGGTAGGGTGATGGCTTAGTGCGTCTTCCTACACGTAACCAACCTCCGAACCTAGAATCACTGTTTTCAAAGACCAAAAGGAGTTATTTTTCTAAAAAGGGCTAAATGTTTTCCAAAGGTTGCCAAACAACCTGTTTTTCTTAAAAACCCTCTCTTGAGGAGATATTTATAACAACATTTTCCAAAAACCCTAAGTGTAGTCTTCAGATTATTCTTAGTTTTTAGGTGACCTAACTCACCTTAATCAAGTTAGGTGGCGACTCCAAATTTTTTCAAAAGCCCTTTATTCAAAATCAATTTTCAATTCAAACCTAGTCGCACTCATTCTTCTAGGAGGGTGAGTTCTAACGAGAGAGTACAACATTTTTCCCGCTTGGGTGAGTATTCCTCGAGTGCGAAAAATCTGGGCGCGACACAAGTCGCCGTCTCATAATGTCTGGCCTAGCAGCCGATGGCTCAGCAACAAAGGTATGGTCATTTTGACTGATCCAAGAGACTGGGAAGGCAAAACGCTTAGGAGGAGGCAAGTCTAGCAGAATGCATGCCTTGTCTCTACTGACTGACTATAGAGTGATTTGCCGACCAACGAAGGAAAGCCCTATGATGATTGCCCATTCCAAGGGAGTGGGGTCCAATTCAAAGTCGACAAAATGGAAGGTCCCTATCTCTCCAAACCACCGCTCAACCAGCATCAGTACCAAATGCCGGTTCAGGCGGTTAGCCTGTAATCCCATGAAGGCTCCGAATCCGATCTCAACCAAGAATGCACGATACGACGAGGCAGCTCGCTGTATAGTCACAAAGACCTGATGAACAACCCCTCTTAAAGCTGTGTGTACCCGCAGAGGGGGCAGATGCTTTTTGGAGTATACACTGGGGTGGTAAGCCAAATCCTCGAGTGGTGGAACATCCAGTATTTGTAGATCTCCTAAGTCGGTATCCATCTGCCTGTGCCTAGAGGAGGCTCCCCCATAGCCAGTGACCTGGTCGCCCAGACCCAGTACCACCTGCTCTGCGCCAATCTTCTCTACAAAAGCCTGCTTAACCAGAGGAAAGGGGTCGATAGGTGGCCCACTCCCCCGACCACTCTAATTAGACACTGCCTGCCCAGTAGACCATCGGCTACCCCTAGATCGATTGGAGCCATTGATGGAATCAGTCCGAGCTGCCTTCCCCGAGCGGCGTCTCCTCTCAGAACCATCATCACCCGCATCTGCCATCTTAAAAAGGTAAGTCAAGGTAAGCGGTGTTAATATACGAACAAAAAAGATAAATAATAATAAAAAGATTTCAAATGATAAGTTAAAATAAATTTCCTACATACACCTTTTGATTTTCCAACTTCAAGTCAAATCTCAAGGGTTTTCTATGTTTTTCCTTCAAAAGGATTTTCTTTCTAAAACCTTTTCTAACTCTTTCCCTAATTTCTAAAAATTTCGGCAGAGTCTCGTCTAAAAACGGTCCCTACAACACTCATAACATCAACACAAAACAAAAAATGTGCACTTCACAATGTTACAATCACATAACATCAGCACTCGCGCACACTCTTCAAATTTTTAAAATTTTAAAAATATATGTTTTATTTTTCAATAAATCAATGGTTTTCCAAGTTGTCCTAAAATTTCTCAAAATCACCTCAAATGTTTTCTAAAATATTCCAATATTTTTTCAAATTTCAAACTCTAAAAATTTCATCAATCTCTCAAGATTTCTTAATTTTCCTAATTTTCTAAATATTTTTCTATTTTTCAAAAAAAATAAAAAATTCACCAAGTTTTCAAAAAATCACGAAACTTCACACGGTTGTTAAACACATTTTTCTAAGGCACATTACATAAAAATCTAGCCAGAAAACCCAACGCCCAAGCCTATAGAAACAAACTCCCAATTCCTGTAGAAAACCCTCTTCACATAATCACGTAAAATCACTCAAATTCAATCAAACAAGCACTAAAATGCAAAAATAATATCACCATAATGTTCAAAACATATCAAAACATCAATTTTTACTATTCACATGGTTGAAACGAAATTCTACACATCAAAATGAACAAAAATTTAAAAACTCACTTTTTGGAGTTCTCCGGCGAAATCTTCTCTTCCAGCGACTTTTCCGGTGACGTGGTCTCTTTCCGACAATCACCTATGGTCTCCAAGAAGTGCTCCTTCAATGTCCAAGTCAGTTTCCTCGCAATGTCTCTCGGATTTGCGAAAATCTTCCAAATTCCAGCAAGTGTTCGAACTAGAAAATTTTTTGGTTTTGTTCTCAAGCCTAGCGCCACTAGCAGAGGCGCCAAGTCTCTTCTGCCAAAGGTGCCACTCCTAGTTGTGCCAATTTCCAAATTTAGGGCAGTTTTGCCCTTTCTCCTGCCAAAATTCGTTTTCAAAGGTCTTTTGGGCCCAATAACCATTTTCGAACCCCAATTGTCGAAACATTTCCAAAGTCGATCTCTCCGACCGCCTCACGGTCAACATGGGACTTTTACTTTGTTGTTTTCTGTCTTTGATAAGCAAAGACAGAAAAGAAGGGCAGCTGTAAGCACTCCATTTTTTACCGCTCGGCAGTCTACAGTCCATCCAGACTTGTACTCAAGTCAATATGGACGTATTCCAATCGAAATCAACTCTCTACATCTAATCTTGTCTATTCATTGCTTCACGGGCCCCGCCAAGCCCAAACAAAGGCAAAATGACCAAAATACTCTTAGGGGCATTGTTCGGTCCAGTTCTAACAAGCGCGTCTCTCCGAAGACGGTAAGTCTCCTTTCCAATTTCAAATTAGGCGTGTCTTTCTGAAGACGGTAAGTCCCATTTTCAATTCCAAATCAGGCGCATCTTTCTGAAGACGGTAAGTCCCCTTTCCAATTTCAAATCAGGCACGTCTTTTGAAAAAAATTTCTTCGGAATGGTAAGTCCCTTTAAACCTATCGACCAGGATAAGACCCCAAGTCCTCTAGATGGTAGCACAGTCCACCTTTGGCGCCTGCTAGCCCGCCAATGCAGAAATGTCCGTTTAGGCATGCCTTTTGAGAAATTTGATTCTTAGGCACTAAGTCCCTTTAGTAGCTTCCCGAGATCAGGCAGTCTTGGGAATGATCGCGAACCGTTAGGGTAGCGAAAAATACTCGCAAACATCACAAACCATCAAAGTAGCAGAAATACTCGTAAACAGGTCAATATAGGGAATTGCCAACAAACCCCTGTATCACGAGACCGTCGTCAAAGTGGTAGAAACACCCAGGTCAACACTAGTGCCTGCTAGCCCACTTCGGTGAAAAATGACCAAACTGCCCTTAGGGCCATTTTCCTGCAAGTTTCTCTAAAGCACACCTAAGTTCTCAGAATGGTAAGTCCACCCTTCCAAGATTGTCCTAGAGATTATCCGACATGATTAGGTGCCCTCCAGCCAGTGTGGGTCAGTTCTGAGACTTTTTAGTCAAGATGGCCATTTTGCTCCTAGGCATCCGAATGCCCCGGGAATGCTCCTTATAATATTCTTGGCCTTTCGTTGACTTTCTAGATCATTCCGAGTCAGTTCCGGCAAACCCGGTGCAAAATGACCGTTTTGCCCCTAGTGGGCCAGTCACCTTTTCCGACCACACCGGCTCTGGGTATCAAACCAGCAACCTCTGGGAACATTTTGAATAATTTTTCCAAATCTCAAATCTTCTTTCGGGACGTTCCGAGTCCATCTCGGCAGCTTTCTGGCCCGGTTGACCATTTTGCCTCTAATGGCCCGGTCAACCTTTCCGACACATCCTATCCTCATTTTTCAAGTCAAATACCTCCAGGACGCTGTTCTAAGTGTTTCTGCCCTTTCCAGGCCTTCTAGCCCATTCCCAGTCCCTTAAATCTTTCCCAGACTTTCCAGAGTCACTCGTAGTGAAGCCAAACTAAAAATTGCATGGTAGTCCTTAGTACAGGTGCCCAAATCTTCCCAAGATACGTTACTTGCCAACCTTAAAAATTTCCTAACTGGCTAGAGCCACTAGTAGTAGCGCCAAGCCAAGAAATGGCCTGGCGCGCCAAGAGGAAATTTGGCCTAGCGTCACTGCAACAGGCGCTAGGTCTATCCCATCTCTATAAATACAGAGCCTCTTCCAGTGTGACAGAGGCCCGCAAACTCAATTTGAAAACCCTAATATTCGATGACAGAGCTCGTAGCCTCCCAAAGTCCTAGCTTCTCTAGGTTTTCCAAACCTTAGCCTCCTATACACTTATACACTAGCCTCTAACCCTCCATCGAAGGCTTGGATTGCTGCAACTACAAGGTTTGAAGATCAAAGACAAGCCCTCGAAGACTGAAGTGAAGCAAAGACTGAAGAAAAGTAAGGCGCGCAAAGCCAAGCGAAATAAACAAGACATACGGTAGGTTTTCTCTTTAAGTTTCTGCACTTTCTCCTCTCTCTTCTCCCTCCTAACCCACTTGGGTTTTCTCTATTTTAATCCCCATCTTCTTCCTCCCTTTCTTTGCATGCTTGAAATAAGGAGATTCTTGGTCCATGTGTTGGATTAGACTATTGGAGGGTCACCGTGTTGGGGGCTTTCTTTTAGTTTAACCGGAGACCACGTGGGTTCGGCTCCCTTGATTATGTGGTGAAGCCTTGACCTTGTATGTTCACAACCCCAATTTGCATTGTGCATATCATTATCTTGCATTCTTCCAAAAATTGTTTTCAAACTCGTGTTCAAAACTTGCATTAAACTTGTTTTCAAAATTGCATCAAAACCTTCTTTTCTCAAACTTGTTTTCAAAATCACAATCCTAGGGTGATTCTAGCCTTTCCATGGGTAGGGTTGTTTTAGGAAAGTGTTACATTTAAAGTGACCAATATGGTTTATATTTTCAAATCCTTGTTGTTTTCAAAACTACTATCCTAAAGTGGTTCTAACTTTCTTATGGTTAGAATCGCTTTAGAAAAGTGAGTTATTTTTATACTTTCCAAAAACTCTCTTTTCAAAAGTCTCTCTTTGTATAATCCTCTTTTTCAACATGCTTTTTAAAAACTCTTCTTTCCAAAATTGTTTTCTAAAAACTTCCTCTAAAAATCTATTTTCCAATACTTCTCTTTTCAAACTCCTTTCTAAAACGCTTTCCTCAAAATTCACTTTCCTAAAAACTCTTTCCAAAAAGCTTCTTCCAAAATTTTGTTTCCAAAACTCTCTCAAAGTTTTATTTTCCAAAACTTCATTCCTAAAATTCTTTTTAAAACACACTTTCTAAAAAACTCCTCTCTAGGATTTTCTCCTAAAAATCTTCGTTTTTAAAAACGCACTTTTCAAAAATCATTTTTCTTGGTGCCTAAGTTAAACCCTAGAACCCACAATTAGGAAACCCTAATTTGCCTTCCTAAAAACACAATTTCCAATCCCTTATTTTGGCCTCAAAACCTAGGTTCCCAAAACCTCTTGTTTTCTACATCAAAACTATGTATATTTCCAAAACCTCTTTTCTACGTCAAAACTATAGTATTCCAAATCTAGGGTGTCTAAAATTTCTTCTTCCAAATCCTTGTCAAATCAAATCTTTCCTTTAAAAAGTCAAATCCAATCTTCTCGTTTAGGAAACTAGATCCAATCCTCCATTTTTGGAAACAAAATCAAAACACTTTTTCTTAGAAACAAAATCCAAATCTTTCCTAATTCAACTCTTTCCTAATCTTCTACTTTCCTAAATCTTAAGTTTCCAAAACTTGAACATAAAAATCTTTCCTAAATTTTAAAACTCAAAATCTAAATCTTTCCTAATTCAACCTTTTCCTAATTCTACCCCTTTTCAAATCTTAACTTTCCAAATTTTAGTTTTCCCATCTATCTTAAATTTAAACCTTTCCTAATCTCAAGATTTTTTAAAATTCAAACTCTAAAAATTTCTAAGTCCCAAAGCTTTCTAAATTCAAAACTTTCTTAAGTTAAAACTTTCTAAACTTCCAACCGTTCTAAATTCTAAACTTTCCTAAAATTTCAAATTTTTCCAAATCTAAAACTTTTCTAAACTCAAAATTTTCTTAATTCAAAACTTTCTTAAGTTGAAACTTTCTTAATTCAAATCTTTCCTAAACCAAAACTTTCATAAGTTAAAACTTTCTTATATTGAAACTTTCCTAATTCAAAACCTTTCTTAATTCAAAACTTTTCTAAGTTGAAACTTTTCTATGTCAAAACTTTTCTAAAACGAAACTTTCCTAATTTCAAAACTTTTCCAAAATGAAGCTTTCCTAAAACCGAACTTTTTATTTTGAAACGTTCCTAATTCGAGTCTTTCTTAAATCCAAGTTTCCTAATCTTCCAAGTCCAACATTCGAGTCAAATCTTTTTTAAAATCTTTTTAAGTCAAGTTCAACCTTTCTTTTCTAAGTTCCTAAGTCTAGGTTTCCTAAAGTCCAAGTTTTTCAAAACCAATATTTTCAAATCTTGCAATCAAAGTCGAAATTTCCTACTCTTCCAATTCCAATTCGAATTCCAACTCCAACTCTTTTCTGAATCAACTCTTTTATTTTCAATCGGACTCTTGTTCGAACTAACACTGACCTGATTCCTCCAAAAGGATACGTAGGCAACCCTCATGGGTGCGGTCACAAAATTTTCAAGTTTTTATTTCCACAAAATCTTTCCAAATCTCCAGTCTATTTTCAAACTTCCAATTCCAAATTTCTATTTTCAAATCTCTATTTTCAATTTCCAAAACCTTCTTTCCAAATTCAAACTTCTATCTCCTCCTTTTCAAATCAAATCAATTTCTTTCCAAATCTATGTTTCACTTCTCTGTTCTTGCACTTGCATATCATGCATCATGTTAAATTTCTTTTTCAAAGTGGATAGGATTGAATGTTGGTTAGTTGAAGAATTTTATAAGTGAATCTAGGGTGAATAGACATGAAGGTATTGCAAGGGCGGGGTAGGGTGATGGCTTAGTGCGTCTTCCCTACACGTAACCAACCTCTGAACCTAGGATCACTGATTTCAAAGACAAAAAATGGAGTTATTTTTAAAAAAGGGCTAAATGTTTTCTAAAGGTTGCCAATCAACCTGTTTTCTTAAAAACCCTCTCTTGAGGAGATATTCTCAACATCATTTTCAAAAACCCTAGGTGTAGTCTTGGAATTATGCTTAGTTTTTAGGTGACCTAACTCACCTTAATCAAGTTAGGTGGTGACTCCAAATCTTTTCTAAAAACCCTTTATTCAAATCTATTTTCAATTCAAACATAGTTGCACTCATTCTTCTAGGAGGGTGAGTTCTAACGAGAGAGTATAGTATTTTTTCCACTTGTGTGTGTATTACTTGAGTGCAAAAAATCTGGGCGCGACAATACTGGCTTGTCTTTTGGGGGTATCCCAATTTCCCTGTGGTCGGTGGCTGCCGCTGAGGCCTGCCTTTTCTTAGGTTTGGCAGGGATTGTGGGCTCGATTTTTTTGGCTTCACTTCAATGTCCATCCGAGACAGCTTTTGCTATTGTGCCCTCCCCAATTGATTGGGTTATCATGAGGCCCCGGTTGGTACTATATGTCATTTTGAGGTTCTTTTGCAATAATAATAAGTTGGTAGTTCATTTACCTTTGGTGAGCATGGTAGCCAATTTGGACGCATTGGACTATGTGGACTAGGGTGCCTTCACTTTTGCTAGTTTTTTTGCAGGGGATGAGAGTTAGGACATCCAGGGTATGGGGGAGCTTGACTGAGTTCTAGCCTTTTTTTGATATGGTGGAGTTATGAGTATCTGTCAGTGCGCCAACCAGAGATACTAGCTACAAATGCATTTGCACGGGCTACAAGGTGGGCTAGACATTAAGTGGTCCAGCGGTCCCTGCTTATAGATTTTGTCTATCCTTGGGCTAACCTAGAGTTGTTGAGACCTCAGGACGTGACTTGGGCACCTTACCTTCAGTCTCCCCAGTATGCTAGTATGAGGGACCTTATCCTCTCATTTAGGTCATGAGTTACTTTTCAAGGCCACCTCACATGGGAAACGTATTTGGGGGACCATCATTGGAGGCAGTTGCATATTGACTTCCGTGCTGCTGCAGACCCTCCCCAGTATATGTTTGGATTTTGTTAAGCTGGGGTTGAGATTCCTTACATAGTCGGGGTGCCTGGCGACCGCTTCATGCTTTCGCCCAGTGTGGATTATAAGGTTCATTTTAGGGTGAGGTTCGTTGGTGCCTTTACCCAGCTGGATTTGGTGGTTGGAGGGCAAGTGGCCAGTCATGAGGTGGTCGAGCTATGGCTTTAGGCCCAGGGTTTTGTTTCCCAGGAGGAGTATATAGCAGCTTGTCAGGCCCGAAACCAGTACCGTGCTGAGGTGGATGCTTTGACATCCCGTATATCTTTGAAGGAGGCCCGCTGGGTATGCTATTTATAATTCATTTTTCATATTCCTTATGTACTTTTAGTATTTTGATGCTAGGTTTTCTTTCTTCTTGTTCCCCTTGGTCAGGGACCTTATGATGCCGGAGCTTCCTCCAGTCAGCCCCCTTCATATGTGCTGAATATCGAAGATTTTGATTTGGATGATGACCCCACTCCCTGAGAAGCCTCTTTCCTTTTGTTGACACTGAATTTGAAACTACTGATAAGAGACTAAGAGAGTGGCATCTCTCTCTTTAGAAATGTGAACATGCAACAAAGTGGGTACTTGTGGTCTATTACTCCATTCACTTTATTAGACGTGCAAGAATGGCACACATCTCAAAAAAATAAAGATGATGGTTGTTGCCATTTTTCGAATCAGGATACATATGGATTAAATAACTCAACAAAAGTGGAGCCTTTTGGCATCCTAGGACTTAAATATTTGAGACATTTTTCTTGTTAAAAAAGTACAAATATGTTAAAACTATAACATTATGTATCTTATCTCTAAAATCCAAATCTAGTTAACAAAACTAACAAATGGGTAGGTGCATAGAAATAGAAAATTCATATTTTGAATGAACTCAAATTGGGACTTATGTTTGATTAAGGACCTTTTTGTTAAATCCAACTTTGGTTGATACTGAAACTGTGAAAGCCTTAAAATAATTTTAATATATATTATTTATTTATTTATAATTTTAAAAATATTTATAATATAATTATGATGTCACGGTTCAATTTCGGTTGAACTAATAGTTGAACCAATGACCTGTGACCCAACCTAGTTTTCGGTTCACTCAATAGTCCGATTTTCAAAATATTGCTTAGCATAACATCAGTCATTATCCATAAGTGGAGCCACAAGCTTAGCCTTAATCTTCAATTCCTGAATTGGTTAACAATGTTTTGAGCAAACAAGCCCAATAAATAATTTAGATACAAACAACATTCATAATTATCTATGGATATTTTACAAAACATTGCTAATCAAAATACATATTGTAAGATCAAGAACTTTCATCGTTTAATCAACATAATTTATATAACAATGGAAATAGGCATAACTTTCATCATGTAGTCAACTTAATTTATAATGTACTCACATCCCTTGGGTACAAGGAACCGAAATACCTAAGGTTGATTCTCACACTTGTAGAACCCATAACAAGCCATGTGACATCTAGTGAACATCTCTCCAGATAATATACAATAGCTTATTTTGAATCCCCTGAGATAGAACCCAAAGTGTGGCACATAATATATTTGAAACACATCTTTAGATATTTCACTAGTAAATAATTTTATGGATTTCAAATCACACTGCAAATATAGTATTTGAATCGAAACATATTTTATATAATTGAAATATAATGAAATAGCATTTTTAAATAAATTAAATTGAAAAGAATTGCTCCAAGTATCCACATCACTTTCCTGACGCCTTTAATAGCTTTTTAAAGTTCTCTTAAGTTCTTTAATCACTTGGTTCTAATAATCCTCCACATTTAATGCATACATAGAAATTATTGAACACAACCACTAGGTTTCAAAATCCTAGCTCCAAATCCATTTCTCAAAACCCCTAGGTTCCAAAATCATAATTTCAAAGCCACCTTCCACACCCTACTTAACCTAACCTTAATTAGTTAGTAAACCCTAGTTTACCTAACCCTAGTTAGTAAACCCTAGTCAACTTAACCCTAATTAGGAAACCCCAGCCAACTAACCCTTTGTTAGTAAACCTAGTTAATCAAACCCTATTACTTAACCCTAGTTTTTTTTTTTTTGAATAACCAAACTATATTATAGATAGAAAAGAAGATACAAGAGGAGCAGGGGAGGCCTAAACACTATACTAGCACAAGAGCTAGATAGAAAGGGGCACCCTACCTAGAAAACAGAAAGAAAAAAAGAAGATAAGGGAGATCAAAATTGGCAAGATACCAATTCAATACCTCCAATAACCAAAGCCTCAAAAAAACAGTGAAACAACCAATCCCTGAGAATACTTATTTTTTATACCTGCCATGCCTCCCCTGAGTTACCCTTGCCTTTGAATATCAATCTAAATTACCAACATACAACTTCAATGTTGTATAGAAAGTCATTAACCTTGAAATCAGCACCTTGAGCTCCAACTTTGACCCAGAATGCTATGGTAAGTTTGATATCTTCAATTAACTCCAAGCAGTCAGGGATCACCTTGTTGAATACATAATCATTCCTAGCTAACCACAATTTCCACAAAACTAAAATGTAAAGAGCCTCCCAAATAGATTTCTTTAGATTCTTGAATCCTTAAGCAAACCACCAATTCATATGAGACTTCAAATCCTTGGGGCATACCCAAACCAAACCCCAGCACTTTAAGATGGCTGACCAAACCTTCTTCAAAGGCACTGTTGAATGATTTTCATGAATAAATCCCATCTTTATTAGGTAGCCAAGAGATAGAGTCTGGAAAGTTTGGATTACGACAAGCTTGATTGAGAAGAGACCTAAGATCTTTAACACTTTGAACTTCCCAAAGAAACAAAATTATTCTGAACTGAAGGTTCCATGAGTTGTTTGATGGATTAAATAAGGACTAGATCAAGACATCTTTTTGAGTTGATAAGGAGTACAACCTTGGAAAAGAGATTTTCATAGGTTTGATTCTCACCCATACATCATGCCAGAATCTGAATGAAGCACCTTATCCCAACTTAAAATGATGTTGGAGGGCAAAATAGATGGTAATACATTTTGATTGTTGCCAATAGAAAGTATATCCAACCAGATCTTTGAGAGTTTATTCTTATAATGCCATTTGGAAGCCAATCCTGTGAACATAAACCATACTTTGCACATATAAGCCTCCTCCATAAGGCCTGCTTTTTCTTGCCAAACCTCTACCACCATTTAGCCAATAAGGGATAATTCATGGCTTTCAAAGATGGTAAGCCTAGCCCACCAAACTTGAGACTAGTTGTGACTAGAGACCACTGCACACACCTAAGTTTCCTTTTGTTAACATTGTCACCCCATAGAAATTGCCTTTGTAGTTTCTCTAGAGCTTTACAGGTTTTTTGAGGCATCTTGAAAATAGAGAGGTAGTATAAAGGAAGACTTGATATTGTAGTTCTCATGAGTGTGATCCTTCCCCCCCATAAAGAGGTGCTTACTATTCCAACTTGATAGCCTTCTCTTGAAAAAATCAATCACTCCATCCCATAATTTTGCAGCTCTGGGATTTATTCCAATCTATAACCCCAAATATCTTATAGGCAAAGGGGCAGCATTCCACTTGAAGATACTTGCTACTTCAGCTAAGAATATATCATCCACCCCAATTCCACTTACCTGGCTTTTGCTAAGGTTGATATTGTGCACAGAGAGCAGTCCAAAGCATCTAAAAGATCTTTTCCAAGTAATAAGCTCATCCAAGTTAGCATTACAGAAAGGATAGTGTCATCATCAAATTGTAGATGAGAGGCAGTAAGTGGTCTTGAAGCATTAGATCCAATGTTAATTCTCCTTATAGCCCTTGCTTGTTTTGCTCTTTCTATGAGAATATTGAGGCCTTCTGCTGCAATTATAAAGAGAAATGGAGAGATAGAATCACCTTGCTTTAGACCTCTTGAGGCAATAAACTCTCTTGAAGCAGATCCATTAATTAGAACAAAAATTGAACTTGAAGAAAGACATTCCTAAATCCAATTACACCAGGTATATCCAAAGCCCATCCCTACCACCATATCATGAAGGAATGCCCAAGTTACAGAATCAAATGCTTTTTCAAAGTCTAGTTTCAGGATGATGCCTGATTTGTTATGCCTTTTCCAATCATCAATTATTTCATTTGCCATTAGAACCCCATTCAAGATCTATTTATCTTTGATATGAGCAGATTGTGAGTCACTGATAACTTCATGTATCACCTGCTTTAGTCTTCCAACTAAAGTCTTAGATAACATTTTATACATGGAGGAGATCAAGCTGATGGGCCTATAATCTGATAAGTTATCCAGAAGGTCAGTTTTGGGAATCAAGGTTACAAAAGACGCATTTATGCCTTTAACCAGTTTTCCATTTTGATATCTCCCACTTCCGTATCTTTCCATTCTTTTATTCTCTTCTTTAGGTATTGCAGTTTCTTTAACAGAATGTAGCCTCCCCAGCCCTGTACTTGTAAGGAATTCCATGAAGTTTTGACAACATTTTTGAAGCTTTTTTTTCCTATCCAGGTATAAAATTTTTTGAAAGGTTTTGGCCCCCAATATTTGACCTCATCAGATAATAAAATAGCTTAATGATCTGAGAGTCTTTTTTGGAGACCCCATTGAGAACAACTTCATTTATCAAGCCAGGAATTGCACAGTAAGAATCTGCCTAATCTACGCCATTTTTCATTGTTTTGCATGTTTGTCTAGGTGAAAGCTCTCCCTTTCATTAACAAATCCAACAATCCAGCATTCCTAATAAAGCTTCTAAATAGTTTCATTTCTCTTGTGTAGACTGTGGATCCCATCCTTTCACCTAAATTCAAAACTGCATTAAAATCCCCCGTAGAACCCATGGCAATTGAGCTGAATTCCTAAGCTGCAAAAGCTAATCCCATTAGAGCTCTCTTTTCCCTTCATTATTAGGTTCATAACAGTTCACTAATATGCATTCAAAACCATCCCACAGATTGCCCCTTAGCAGAATGAAGTTATGTTCAATCATGTAATAAGAAATGGAAAAGAAACTTTTACTCCAAATACACAGGATTCCACCAGAATTGCCCAATGCATCAGATGCTTGCCATTCAAAATTGATTGAACCCCAGAATGACCTTACTTTATTATAGGAGCACTCTTTCCATTTTGTTTCTTGGATGAATATCATATCAATTTGTCTTTCTGTAACCAGCTTCTTGATCTTTCTCCTCTTTTTGGGCCTTCCCAAACCTCTAACATTCCAAGATACTATTTCCATCCCCCCCCGCCTCAGTCCTTATTAAAAAGTGATAGGAATTATTTTTTGCTTGGTTTTGAACCTTCTCGTTTCTTCTGTTTTATGAATTTGTCTAAATCAGACTAGTCTGGCTTGATCAATGAATGTAGTGTGTTGTCTTCATTTCCCTCAAAATTTAGCCCCACAGACTTACCAAGTTGAATGGTATTCTTTGCCTCATGTTGTAGATGCTCCTCTAGATGCTGCATAATGATTGAGTTCCTGTTTGCTATATTCTTTGAGGGAACAGAGGAGAGTGATGAGGATATCGCACTGTTGTAAATGCCCCTCAGACTTAACTTTTCTTATCTTTTTAGTGGTGCTTGGCTTTTTGGTAGAGTTGTCCACTATTTCCAATGTTGCATCAGTTGGAGAGCCAATATTTGGATGGAGAACTACAACTGGTATTAGGTTTTGGTTGCTTATAGAGCCTTGTGCTAGCCCCATTTCTTTAGTTGGCATGGACTCCTCCACTAATGACTACCTCCCATTAGCTTGTCCAATTAATTGAGAGTTAAATACCTTGTTTGTATCTGGTGGTACTCCTGCTGTTACCTTTCTGGTGATAAGTGCTGAAGAAAACACTTATGGGACATATTCCTGACTATTGCTATTGATTTCCAAATTTGAAATAAGTGCATCTCTATACCCTTTAGGGGTTGGATATGGGTTTGACTTCTCAGTGTCATCCACTTGACTAGCTAGAGCTAAGTCAGCGAACCTCAGTTGTGATGTGCTTTGCATTTTCTTTTGAACTCTTTGCCTTTGATTTGAGGAATTCAAGTTGAAAATCTGATTCCCTACCACAACATTACACCTTTTGCTAACTTCATTATCTGAATATAAAGAGGACACAGATGCCTTATCAATTGAATCCTTAATGAATGATTGCGCTGGATAATCCATCTGACTATTAACACTTTCCCGTATCTGGAGCTTTTGAAAATTGCCTTCTGAAACTCTGATTTTGTGTAAGAACCTTCCCACCTGCAGATTATAGTTCCCAAATAATACATTGGCCTCTGAGGTTTCGATTAATACTCTTCCATATTCTAGCTCTGATTTTATTGTAGTGCCATTGTCTAGACAAATGGAGAAGCCCCATTGATCTCCAATTTTCATGAAATTTTTGTTGTTCCAAGCATGAAGAGGCATCCCCTCAACATTTAGCTAAACTCTTCTTGTAAAGTTGAATTCTCCGTATGACCATTCATGAATTACTAAAAAATAGTGATAAAGCTAATCTCCTTTAAGCATAGCTTTTTTTTTTTTTTTTATCTTCAATGCAAGAGAATTGAATAAGTACCTTTAGTCCTCCTAACGGTATGATTTTGATGGAAAAAACTCCTTCCATTCTCATAGTGTCCTCAATAACAGGAGTGTGATTCAAATCATGCACTATGCCCATTGAGCAGCTTGAGAACCAACCTTCATCCACATCTTCTGCAACTATCACTTCTGATATCGAGTTAGGAATACGGCCCCCCTTTTTAAGTTTATCCCCTCTGTGATCATCCATAGATTGATGATTGAATGACCTCACTTCAGAATTCATCTTTTCCTTTTTCAACCATCTCATCGGAACCTCGCATCGTGCATATTTGACCAGTAGTTGATATTGCAGTAGTGATACCCCATCTAGCATAGATAATGCCTATTAGCTTCCTACATTTTCAAGAAACAAAAAAATTTGTATCTTGATTTACTTCGTTTTCTAGTCTTCTTTGGGATGAAACAATCCACAACAACTCCAAATTTTTCAAAAATCTTTCTTAGCCATTCTTTATAGATTGTGGGAGGAAGGTTATCCATGAATAAGGTGAAAGCATAAATTTTTGGATCCTTATGAAAACCCTTTTCCCTTTCCATGAGTTGATTGTAAGCACTCTATTTTTAACCGCTTGGCAGTCTACGCTCCGTCCAGACTTGTACTCAAGTCAATATGGACATATTCCAATCGAAACCAACTCTCTAAGTCTAAATCTCGTCTGTCCATTGCTTTGCGGGCCCCACCGGGCCCAAAGAGAAGCAAAATGACCAAAATGCCCTTAGGGCCATTATCCTTTCCATATTCCGAATCAGGCACTTCTTTTCGAAGACGGTAAGTCCCCTTTTCAATTCCAAATCAGGCACGTCTTTTCGAAGATGATAAGACCCCTTTCCAATTCCAATCCCTCTCTCGAGACAGTTTATTCCTCGAGACGGTAAATCTACCCTAATCAGGCACGTCTTTCCGAAGACGATAAGTCCCCTTTCTAATTCCAATTCCAATTCTAATCCCTTTTTCAAGACAGTTTATTCCTCGAGATGGTAAATCTACTCTAATCAGGCTCGTCTTTTCGAAGACGATAAGACCCCTTTCCAATTCTAATCCCTCTCTCGAGACAATTTATTCCTCGAGATGGTAAATCTACTCCAATCAGGCGCGTCTTTTTGAAGACGATAAGACCCCTTTTCAATTCCAATCCCTCTCTCAAGACTGTTTATTCCTCGAGACGGTTTGGCGCATTTTTTGAAGAAAATCTCTTCGAAACGGTAAGTCCCTTTAAACCTATTGACTGGGACGAGACCCCAAGTACCCTAGATGGTAGAACGGTCCACCTTTGGAGCCTGCTAGCCCACCAATGTAGAAATGTCCGTTTAGGCATGCCTTCCGAGAAAATTGATTTCTCAGGCGCTAAGTCCCTTTAACAGCTTCCCGAGATCAGGCAGTCTCGGGAATGATCGCGAACCATCAAAGTAACGGAAATACTCGCAAACAGGTCGATATAGGAAATTGCCAACAAACCCCTGTATCACACGACTGCCGTCAGAGTGGCAGAAACACTAAAAACCCAGGTCAACATCGGTGCCTGCTAGTCCACTTCGGTGAAAAATGACCAAACTGCCCCTTGGGCCTTTTCCAACACGTTTCTTGAGAACACACCTGAGTCTTCAGAACAGTAAGTCCAACCTTCTAGGATTGTTTTAAAATAAATCCAGCGTGATTAGGCGGCTTCTAGTCAGTTTTGGGCCAATTCCGAGACTTTCCGATCAAGATGACCATTTTGCCCCTAGGTATTCGAATGCACCGGGAACCACACCAGCTTTGGGTATCAAACCAATAACCTCCTGAGATTGCTTCTTATAGTATTCTCAACCTTCCTCTACCTTTTCGGATTATTTCGAGTCAGTTCCGGCAAAACCCTGTGCAAAATGACTGTTTTGCCCCTAGAGGGCCAGTCGCCTTTTCCGACCACACCGGCTCTGGGTATCAAACCAGTAACTTCCCGAGAATGCTTTTTATAGTGTTATCAACCTTTCTTTATCCTTTTGAATGATTCCGAGTCAGTTCCGGCAAACCCGGTGTGAAATGACCGTTTTGCCCCTGGTGGACCGGTCACCTTTTCCGATCACACCGACTCTGGGTATCAAACTGGCAACTTTTGGGAACATTTTGAATAATGTTTCCAAATCTCAAGTCTTCTTCCGGGACAGTCCGAGTCTGTCCCGCCAGCTTCCCGATCCGAGTGATTGTTTTGATCCTAAAGGCCCGGTCAACCCTTCCGACACATATTATCCTCATTTCTCAAGTCAAAAACCTCGGGGACACTATCTTAAGTGTTCCTGCCCTTTTCCGGCTCTCCGGGTCATTCACGGCCTCTTCAAATTGTTCCTGGACTTTCCGGAGTCACTCCTAGTGAAGCCAAGCTAAAAATTGCATGGTAATCACTAGTACAGGCGCCCCAAATCTAGTCAAAGATACATTGCTTGCCGGCTTACAAAATTTCCTAATTGGCTAGTGGCGCCAAGAGGAAAATTTGCCTAGCGCCACTGCAACAAGCGCCAAGCCTATCCCATCTCTATAAATACAGAGCCTCCTCCAGCGTGAAAGAGGTCCGAAAACTCAGTCTAAAAATCCTAAAATTCGATGCACAGAGTTCGTACACTCCTAAAACCCTAGCTTCCCTAGGTTTTCCAAACCCTAGCCACCATACACAAACCCTATGCCTTATATACATTCATACATACCCCTACACACATATACACTAGCCCCCAACCCTCCATTAAATACTTGAATTACTGCAATTACGAAGATTTGAAGACTGAAGACGAGCCCTTGAAGATCAAGACTGAAGTGAAGCGAAGATTGAAAAAAAGCAAGGCGCACAAAATAAATAAGACACAAAGTAGGCTTTCGTTTTACGTTTCTACACTTCCCCCCTCTCTCTTCTCTCTCCTAATCCACTTGGGTTTTCTCTATTTTAATCCCCCATCTCTTTCCCCCCCTTTCTTTGCATGCTTGAAACAAGGGGACTCCCGATCCATGTGTAGGATTAGACTATTGGAGGGTCACCGTGTCGGGGGCTTTCCTTTAGGCTAACCGGAGACCACATGGGTTCGGCCCCCTTGATTATGTGGTGAAGCCTTAGCCTTATATGTTCACGACCCCAAATTTGCATTGTGCAAATCATGATCTTGCATCTTCCAAAAATCGTTTTCAAACTCGTTTTCAAAGTTTGCATTGAACTTGTTTTCAAAATTACATCAAAATTTTCTTTTTCAAAACATGTTTTTAAAATCACAATCCTAGGGTGATTCTAGCCTTTTCATGGCTAGGGTTGTTTTAGGAAAATGTTACATTTAAAGTGACTTTCATGGTCCATATTTTCAAACCTTTGTTATTTCCAAAACCACTTCCCTAAAGTGGTTCTAGCCTTCTTATGGTTAGAATCGCTTTAGGAAAGTGAGACATTTTTATACCTTCTAAAAACTCTCTTTTCAAAAATTTCTTCCTAAAAATCCCGTTTTCAACATACTTTCCTAAAACTCTCATTTCCAAAGTTGTTTTCAAAAACTCCCTCCAAAAAATCTAATTTTCAAAAACTCCTTTTTTCAACTCCTTTTCAAAACACTCTCCTCAAAATCCATTTTTCTAAAAACACTCTCTAGGTTTCCTTCTTAGAAAATACTCCCTAAATCTCTTTCCTAAAAACTCTCCCTAACAATCTCTTTCCAAGATATTGTTTTCAAAACTCTCTCAAAAGTTTTACTTTCCAAAAACTTCCTTCCTAAAATTCTTTTCAAAACACACTTTCCAAAAATTCTTTCCAACAATCTCCTTCTAAAAATCTTTCCAAAAACTCTCTCTCCAAAATCTTCCTTCTAGAAACCCCTTTCTTGGATTTCATTCCAAAAATTCCTCTTTCCAAAATACCTAATTTCCAAAAGCGCTTTCCTTAGAGTCCAAGTCAAGCCCTAGAACTCACAATTAGGAAACCCTAATTTTCTTTCCAAAAACATGGTTTTCAAACTTGCCTTAAAAGCTAGGTTTCCAAAACCTCTTGTTTTCACATCCAAACTATATATATTTCCAAAACCTATTTTCTACGTTAAAACTATAGCCTTCCAAATTTAGAATTTCTAAAACTTCCCCTTTCTAAATCCTTGTCAAATCAAATCTTCCCTTTAGGTAACCAAATCAAATCTTCCCATTTAGGAAACTAGATCCTATCCTCCGTTTTTGAAAACGAAATCAAAACATCTCTTTTTAGGAACAAGATCCAATCCCTTGTTTTAGGAAATAGGAATCTCAATCCTTCCAAACCCAAATCTTTCCTAATTCAACTCCTTTCTAATCTAGTACTTTCCTTAATCATAAGCTTCCTAAACTTAAACTTTTAAATCTTTTCTTAAACTTTAAGCTTTCAAACCTTTCTTAATTCCATCCCTTTCCAAATCTAAGTTTTCAAATCTTTCCTAAACTCAAAACTTTCATAATCTCAAGATTTTCTAAAATTCAAACTCTAAAACTTTCGAAACCCCAAATCTTTCCAAAACCTAACTTTCTAAATTTCAAAATCTTTCCAAATCCAAAGCTTTCCAAGTTAAAAACTTTCTTAAGTTAAGACTTTCTAAATCTAAAACTTTCTAAATTCTAAACTTTCTTAAAACTTCAAATCTTTCCAAATTTAAAACTTTCCAAACTTAAAACTTTCTTATTTTCAAAACTTCCTTATTTTCAAAACATTTTCTTTTTCAAATCTTTCTTAAAATGAAACTTTATTAATTCACAACTTTCTTAAGTTGAAACCTTTCTAAATTCAAAACTTTTCTAAGTTGAAACTTTCCTAATTTCAAAACTTTCCTATTTCGAAAACTTTCCTAAAGCGGAACTTTCCAAATCGAAACTTTCCTAAGATGACACTTTCCTAATTTGAACCTTTCCTAATTCAAACATTTTCTAAATCTAATCTTTCCTAATCTCCTAAACCTTCCAAGTCGAGTCAAATCTTTCCTAAGTCTCTTTCTTAAGTTTAGGTTTCTTAAACCTCCATCTTTCCAAAATAAGTCTAAATCTTTCTTCCAAGTTCTATCTTTTCAAATCAAAATCCAATCTCTTCAATTCTAAAATTCTAAATTCCAATTTTCAATTATCTATTCTAAGTTCAAATCAAATCCATCTTCCAATCAAAATCTCTTTCTTCCAATCCAATCTTCTATTTTCAATCGGACTCTTATCCGAACTACGACTGATCTGATTCCTCCAAAAGGATACGTAGGCAATCCTCATGGGTGCAATCACAACTTCTTTCAAATTTCAAATTCCACCATATTTTTCAAGTCTCTATCTCCACATTTTTCAAATCTCAAATTCTACAATTTTTTCAAATTTCCAATCTATTTTCAAACTTCCAATTTCAAAGTTCTATTTTCAAATCTTTCTTTCTAATTTTTCAAACTTTCCAAATTCAAATCTATCCTTTCAAATCTTTCTTCTAAAATCAAATCAAATTCTTCTTTTCAAATCTATTTTCTAAATCAAGTCTATTTTCTTGCACTTGCATATCATGTATCATGTTAGTTTCTTTTTAAACATTGTTTTTCAAAGTGGATAGGATTGAACAATAGTTAGTTAAAGACTCTCATAGGTGAATCTAGGGTAAATTGATATGTAGTTACAGAAAGGGTGGGGTAGGGTGATGACTTAGTGCATCTTCCCTACACGTAACCAACCTTCAAACCTAAGATCATTGTGTTCAAAGCCAAAATGAGTTGTTTTCAAAAAAGGGCCAAATGTTTTTCTAAAGGTTGCTAAATAACCTGTTTTCTTAAAAACCGTCTCTTGAGGAGATATTTTCAAAATCCTTGTTCCAAAAACTCTAAATGTAGTCTTCGGATTATGCTTAGTTTTTAGGTGACCTAACTCACCTTAATCAAGTTAGGTGGCGACTCCAAATTGTTTTCAAAAACCCTTTATTCAAATCTATTTTCAATTCAAATCTAGTCGCACTCATTCTTCTAGAAGGGTGAGTTCTAACGAAAGAGTACAATATTTTTCTCGCTTGTGTGTGTATTCTTCGAGTGCGAAAAATCTAGGCGTGACATTGAGCACCCGAATGCATGGAAATACAAGGGGAATAGGAGGAAGCAGCAAACCAAGAACAAGAAATTAAAAAGTGGAGCAGGATAAATAATGGTTTTAACAGAGATGGAGACTGAGATTGATCCCAGATCTATTGCAGACTACTTGTTCATCTGGGGCATAGACCAAAGCTGAAGAAGAAGGCTGGACCTGATGATTCAAATCATACCTCTTCGAAAAGGACAAATCAAATCAAGCAAGGAAGAGTATAATCGAGCAAGGAAAAATAGATCGAATCTTAAGAAGAAGGACGGAACTTATGGATCAAGATCTGAGCTGAAGGAAAAGAGCAGATCGAAGGCTAAAAGAGAGGTTGGAGCTGGCAGATCAAGATCCGCTTGAGCTTCTTCAAAAAAGGCATATCAAAAGGGGCAGATCGAAGTCAGAGTTGTAGGAAAATGGCAGATCGAAGCTGAAGAAGAAAGTCAGATAGAGCTGAAAGAGGCCGGATCTTACCTAACCCTAGTTTCCATACCCTAAGTCACTAATCCCAAGTTCCCTAGAATTTGTTTTCAACTCCAAATCATTTCCAAACTTGCTTTTTCAAAAAACTCTTACTCTTTTGAGTGCTTAGTTCCAAAATTATTTTGATAAAATTTCTTATACACTTTTCCTCTAACTCCTTTCAAACATCCTTTGGATTGTGCTTCAAATTATTTTCTACAAAGTTCCCTTGAACTTGTCTCAATAAATAGCTAGAAACTTTACGTTTTCAAAAGTTACTTTCACAATTTTTTTTCAAGCTCACACGCTAAGGATGATCGTTATTTTTCCATGATTAGGGTTTCTAAGAAAGTAAAATATCAAATGAAACTATCATAGTTTAAATTAGGGTTCCATATCCTAAATGTTTTCAAAATTTCTTCCAAAAAGATTTTTAAAACTAAATTCTTATGAAAATCTTAATTTTTCCATGATTAGAGTATCCAAAGCAAAGTGCAAAAATGATAGTGACCACCGTGATCCAAACTAGAGTTTCTTAACCCTAACGTCTTCAAAAATGCAAAAGGAAGTTTCTAGTGCCTTTTTTAAAAGTATTTTACAAAAGTCATGATCCTAAGGGAAGTTAGTCCATTCTATGATTAATTTCTTAGGGGTGATGAAGACAACAATATTTCAAAAATATCTTGTGGCAAATCATTGTTTGAGGTTGTCTATATATGCCATCCATTGCATAGTTTCGATTTGGTCCCACTTCCTAAACTTCTTGCGATGAGCCTTATTGTGGATCACATAAAAAAAAAGGTATCTAAAATCCATTTTGATGCTAAATAGAAGTTAGAGGAGTCTGCTACAAAATAAAAGGTTGCAGGCAGATAAACCACCGTTATAAGAAAACATCTACCAAGGAAGATATGATAATGGTGCATTTGTGCAAAGAGAGGTTTCCTGTGAGAATGTACAATAAGTTGAAATAAAAGAAGACTGGTTTTGAATATATCTTGCACAAAACAAGGGCAATGCTTGTATGGCGAACCTGCATGGAAGATTTAATCATCTCAAATAGGGGTGTTCATGGGTCGGGTTAAGTCTAATTGGGGAGTCATTTTTCACCCGACCCAACCAGATTGGGTTGAAGAATTTTGGAGCTGTACTCGACCCACAGGGTGATCAGGTTAGATTGGAGTAATAAAGAGCCGCCAACTGAACCGAATACAGTTGGGTTGGTCAAAATCCACCCGTTATCTGCCTAAAACTAACGGGTGAAACTGCAAAATCGGTTTTTGTGAACAACCCTAATCTCAAAGAGCTTTATTATTCACGTATAATGTGCTTACTTTCACTACAGTACCTATACTTAACTCGAGTACGAGTTCTTTTGAAGAAGGGGAGACTAGTGTACAACAAGTTGCTAAAGAGTTGGTAGAAATTTGAAAGCAAAAAAAGTCCAATTGACGCAAAAATCGCAATCAGTGGTAAAATGGTTATTTTGTAGGACTAGCTCAGAGTCGTCTCAAATTTGGTAGGCTGATTGAAAATGACCTGGAGATTAATGCTCACTGTTTTACTGTGTTGTAGGCCTAAAATTGTCATTATGGCTGAATCTCTGTAAATCATTGTCTGTCTTTATGATTGTATTTCCTTCATACTTTGCATCTTACTATTTTGCTTGCATACATCATTTGCATTGTGTAACTGTTCTATTAGATTTGAATTCCTTATTATTGATTTATTATTTGAAAGTTTTAAAAAACTAATTCAGGATTGCTATTTCGGGCCAACAGAGCCGCCACTTATGGGCGCGTGCTACCAGTTGTAGCAGAAATACTGTGTCTTGACTTGAATTGTTCTTGGATTAGCATGCAGGGTTGTTATTGCCCATCACTCTGACCATATATTCAATGCTTTACATATAATATGATAGTTACGTCAGTGAATGTTGCATCAGATTATTCGGTTACTTGAATTCTTTGTGTTGATAAGGTTGAAAGACATTTTCAGTCAACCAAGATATGTTGACCTGATCTGCTCTAGGTTAGAGTTGAGACAAGTCGAGCTCCTTCCAATTTGAGAGGGAGAATATTTACAGCAACTTGAGAGGGAGAATATTTACAGGTTATACACATCAAATAGACAGTTATAGTATGTGAATAAAGGAAAAACATAAAGAAAAAGAAATATAGTGGTAGACTAATTTGTGCTCCATCAGAGTCAACTTCTATCCAGCAAACATCAAAGAAAGGTTCCTGAGAATGGATTTATATATATACGGATAAAGCGTCAAATTCTTGATCTGCGGATATATCACAAGACTTTTTCTAAAGCCAACCATCGATAGGTCAAAGCTCGTGCTCTCTCATACATCTATGCTACTGGCACCGGCCTTCAGCAACTAGAAAAAGTAAAGAGAAAGCTAAATGATAGCTGATGAATCACGCACCTGTGAATGAGAAAAAAAGAAAACATTTTTCTCAAAGTAAAAAATACAATATATTTTTTCATTCATTTGTAATATGTGAGGTTGCTAATAGGAACTGAGTTTGATGCAGGAGAATCCAATTCCTGGAGAATGAGGTTCCTATGCACCCACCCAGCCCGCACCACAAAATTACTATTAAGCTTCGTTGACTTACGAAAATGTTATTTATTCATTTATATCCAAACACAAAAGTTGAAAAGACTTCAAATTCACTCTTTACTTATATTCTTTTCCCTTTTTTATTTTTTATTTTTATATTCATAGCAATCAACTCAACCTTTAAAAGAGGAAGTTTAAAACAACATGACCACTATTTGGTCTAATATTTTAAAAGAGAATCCAAGGCCTTTAATCAGTGGTGCGATACAGAAATCACCCCCAAAAAAAAAAAAAAAAAAAATCCTGATTTCTTGCTTATAAAACACCTACTGCATGGGCCCTTTCGAAACTTCTGTTAAAACCCAAAAAGCCTACCCCATCAGATGACATTTACCAATCGAACTTAGAAGATTGCTCTTAAGTAAACAACATGTATAGGGCAATTTAGTCCCATAAACATATGTAGGGCTATTGACTTTCGGGTGGAACCACTTCCTGGCATCTTAGCTTCATCATTACAGTAGTAGGTCTACGAGACCGTTGGACGAAATCCATTAATTTTCATAAAAGAACATTCTGGCACATATTGTCTCTTTTGTTACTGAAGAGTTAAAAAGGCACTTTTGCCGGTTTTAAAATCCTAATTTTGAAACTCTCTCTCTCTCTCTCTCTCTCTCTCTCTCTCTCTCTCTTATATATGTCTGCTTGAACCCCAGCTTGATTTCTGCACAAAGCCTCTAATAGGCTTTACATGTTTGCACATCCAGAAAGATAAGACAGCAAATGGGGATAGACTTACAAAGTAAGTTCCGGCTGGCTCTTGGCTCACTGAAGGATCGTGCATCAATTGGAAAGGCCATGATACACAACCACGATCGCTTTTCTGGCATAGAAATTGCGGTTGTGCGTGCAACTGGCCATGATAATAGTGCTGTCGACGACAAATACACGCATGAAATTCTCTTCCTCGTTTCAAACAGTCCACGATTCATCCCCTTCCTTGCTGAACTGCTTTCTCGTCGCCTTGCCAAGACAAGGAACCGCGTAGTGGCACTTAAGACACTAGTGCTGATTCATCGCCTCCTGCGCAGTGGCAATCGTTGTTTTGAGCAGCAGCTTCGTAGTGCACATGTTTCTGGCCATCTCCGGATGGGAACTCAGCAGTTTTCCGGCCCTTCTTTTCGTTTCCTGCACAGGTACGCAGCATACCTGGAAGAAAGAACGGACTGGCTCATAAACCAAGCTGGAAAGCTTGAGCCCATTACGTCCCAAGGCTTGGAGTTCCGGTTCTATGAAGGGAACTCGATTGACATGGTTTTCAGTAGATCACTTAAATGTCAAGTTTTTCTGGATAGGGTCTTGGATTGTTCACCTATTGATATTCTGCCTTCAGATAACCTGGCTCAAGCTGCCATGGTCAACACCCTGAAAGAGAGCTTCCAAGTTTACATGACATTTTGCGAAGGAGTCGCAGCTCTTGTGAACATGCTCTTCGATTTGACAAAGGGGACGAGGTCATTGGCGTTTGACATTCTCAAGAAGGCTTCTCAGCAGAGCCAAGAGCTGTGTTCTTTTTATGAAAATTGCAGACGAAATATTGGGAATAAGAACTTGGAATATCCATTCGTTCAAATCATCACCACGGATCACATTATGGCACTACAACAAGTCTTAACCTGTACGCCCTTGGGTTCGCGTGAGTCTAAATTAACCAGTTCGGGTTCACCACCACCAGTATTGGATTGTCTTAAAAAATCAGCGGAGATGCAATCAACATTGAAAAGTAAAGAGGGTGAAAAGGATGAAAAGAGAAGTGACAATAGCTTGTCATCAACTCTCTTTTCTTGCACTTTGGAGACCAAAATAAGCAAGGTATGGGTGGCATTCGATGAAGATGAGCCTGAGGAATCCCTTTTCTCCGTTGGGAGACTTTGCAGAGGCAGAGTTAGTGATCTTCGTTTGCAGCAAACGTTACTTGATCCTCATAGTATTCTTGACCCTTTGACTTGTGTGGATTTAAGCTTGGTTTCTAAGGTATGAGCTTGGATTTACAATTTGGCGTGCCATAGCATATTGAGAATTGAAGTTGTCTTTTTGTATTACTTTTTATGTCTTGATTTTGAATCAATGGTCAATGGTAAATGTTGACTGCATGTTAGGTTGACTCAGTAATAAAGCGGAAGTTATCTTGTATTATATTTAAAGTTGGGACAATGATTTCCTTCGACCTCCTCGTTGGATTTTCTTCGCATATCATTTGGTTGTATATTTATATTTATATATTTTTTTAAAAAATTTATTTTTGCCCTTTATGTTTTATCTGAATTTATTTTTGTCCTCTTAGTTTTAACTCTCCTCATTATTACCTCATCTCTTTTATTTGTGCCCTCATTTCAAATATACCTTTCGATACATACTTCTTAATGTATCCTTATGTCACCTGTTATATATTTATTTGAAGGCTATGACCTCCTTATATTTATTTTTTATTAATTAAAATTATAGCCGTTAATGTAGAAAAGTATATAAAAAAATTGGTCATAAAAAATCTATTCTTTTTAAATAAAAAAAAATCCAATGGAGTTAAAATTATTATCACTTTAGATCTCCAATATTGACGTGAGTAACACTTACATAATTTATTTAGACTCCTCGCAAATTAATTTTACTACATGCCCAATAGGTTAATAAAATATAATTAAAAGTTCATAAATTCATTTGATATCAATATATACTAAAAGAAAAAAAATGCGTAGCACAATTTGAGGTCTATATCCAAAAAATATGAAAAAAGAGAAAAAGAAAAATAACAATAATAGATAATGGTTAGGGAAAACCTTATTATAATTGCTATTTTAAAGAAAAATAAAAATAGATTTTACTTGGTCTATGCATTATCTCTTACTGTTATTTTTCTTTTTTTTTTTTCATATTTTATTTGGTATAGACCTTAAATTGCTCTATGCACTTTTTTTCTTCCAATACTGATATTAAATGGATTTATAAACTTTTAACTATACTTTATAAAACTTATTGGGCCTCTAATAAAATTAATTTTTGAGGAGTTTCAAATAAATTTAAAGTATGCAATTCTTAATCAAGTCAATATTAGAGATGTAAAGTGAATATAATTTTAACTCAACTGGATTTTTTAAAAACTAATATTTTTCTACACTTTTTTGGGTTAAAGGCCATAAAATTATTTAATAAAAAACAACACATAAGGAAAACATAATAATAATCTAAAAAAATAAAATAGATAAAAAAAAATTATAAAGAGTTATAATGGTGGCATAATGGCACATTAGAAAATATGAATGAAATGGTATGTTTAAAATGAGAGCATGAATAAGAGAGAAGGAGCAATAACGAGAAACATTGAAACTAAGAGGGAAAAAATGAATATACATGAAACATAGAGGGAAAAATGAGATTTTTCCTATTTTTTATTTGAATACCCTTCATAGATATAGTAATCCTATAAATGGTGCATAAATTTTAAAAAAAATTAAAAAAATTAATAATATAATTTAATAAGTGAAAACTTAATGTGCGGCCACATACACAAGGTAGAAAGAATTCCGTCAACCTAGGCTAAAGTAAATCCTTGTCCTTTTAAGTTTTCTTGCGCATATTTTTAAGTTCAACCATGAGAAATATATAATGACGCAATACTAAATTTTTACAGCAAAATAAAACCAATTTTTATTCATCATTAGCAAAATATGAAAATATTGACAAATTAATTGTCTCTTTACACATTTCTGATCACTCTAGAAATGTGCGATAAACCGCAAGTCCATGACCGCGATACAGTAATAACTCAGTAAAGTCCGAGGTCGATATACATGGAAAAGTGTTAGCACATTCAAGAAAACATACACTGGTTCAAAAACCCAAAGAAACACTCGAATAAAATAAAAATAAAATAGCTTTGGGATAGAGAATGGTTTAACTAAACTATTAAAAACGATTTTGAATTAATAAAAGAAAGTCTATAAATCAATTGGTCCAATCAATTGCTTCGCCTGAAATTCTAATGGAAGTTTTTGATAACTCAAATAATCGATTATGTCGTGAGTCTTTGATTCAAAAGATTTAGCAATAAGAACGTAAACTCTTGAATAATCAACTCTAAATTTGTAATCAAGTTAAAAGTCATATATTCATACCATCAATTTGTGTAGTTTCTATATCAAACTACGGTTTGTGCATAGATATTACTAAACCTAGTAAAAAATCTAAGGTTTTCTAAATATTTAGGGTTTGATCATCAAGAATTAAGAAGAATAAGATGACAACATTAAAATCCCAATTACCTCAATTATTCTTTTAAGATCTTTAATTGGTCTTCACAATTGATCCCAATGTAGAATCTAACTACTCAAGGCCATTATAGATACGCAAAATATGTATTGAAATATTTTGAAAGCTATTGAATCTAATTACAAAGTATTAAAAGACTATGAGAAGCTATGGAATTATACTCTAATCTACTTCTAAAGCTCTCAAAAAAACCCTAAAACTAATAAAACTAACTACTCCCCGAAATAGGCTTCAATCCTAGCTTTTATAGACTCAAAAACTGTAGTTTCTCATAAATCGTTCAAACGGTTCACTACTGTGTTCGAATGGGCATTTGAATGCCCTTCTGACGCACTTTTAACGCACTTTTGACTTGATTCAAATTGGAAACTCAGCCTTAGAAGTTTCAAACACTTGGCACTCCGTTCGAATGCCCTGTTGCACTATTCGAACACTTCTCCGTCATATTCGAATGCTAATTAATCCTGTTTGAATGGCCTCTCTGGATTTGGTCTGAAGTTGTCCTTTTTAAGCTTGGATTCCTGTTTACATAAAACAACATAAGTTAGACACAAAATAAGACTAAAATTAGATAAATAATCCTAATCTAGGTCTAACAAGAAACTTGTTAAGGCATTCTAATTGCACTTTTAGAGTACAACCACACCCTCCAACATGCTTTTTACTACTCCTTAGCAAAATACTAAAGACTAAAAGAGATAATCTCTATTTTTGTAAGAGTCACAGGTGCATTTAGCTTATGCACCAACTCTTTAAACCCTAGGTTACCCCTAGTGGACGAGTGGTGTCTCGTGAAGGCTTGCAGTGATGATACCCACAAACATCAACTAAAACCATGCCTTTCCTCCATTAGAACATATATATGAATGCTATGATCATTCTATCAATTCAAAAGAGTCAGAAACCTTTAACAATAAATTCAAACACCTCAATCTAGCTTAAAATAATTTCAAACACTATTACACATAACAAAAGCATTCCAATCATGCTCAAAACTCATTGTGTATGAATGAATAGCCAACATATATGTAGAATTTAGTATCCAAGTGCACGCAATTCAAATTCTCTCAGAGGTAAGTTTTGACTCAAATCTCACAAGTATTACACTCAACAAATAAAACACTCAAGAATAAGGTGTAAATCCTTCTGTACTATATGTGAGTTGAAGTTATGATATACAAAGTAAAATATCTCACATATACTCATCATTATTAAAAACCATATTCAACAACAATAAAGAATTTAGCATAGTCTCATGAAAAGATTTCTATCACAAGGGAAATAAAATAATTATCATATCAATAGTCCCACTTCATTCAATCCTATATACGAATTGTTGGCCCAAGAAGGCAACCCAAGAGGGGGGGGTGAATTGGGTTTTATAAAATTTATATCAGAAATTGCAACTAAAAATTGTTTATGTATTTTAACAACAATTAATCAAAATATATATATCAAGCAAGTGGAGTATACATCAATATATATATTTATGCAAACATGTATAGTGAGCAAATAAGCAAAACAGAGGCAGAAGAGAAGTGCACCAGATTTATAGAGGTTCGGCCAACCTTGCCTACGTCCTCTCTTCTTCGATCCTTTCGAAGGAATTCCACTATGTAATACTCCTTACACAGCTGCTGGTTGTGCCACGAGTGCCCAGCTCACTCTTACAAAAGCTTCTTTCCAAGCTTTCAAAACCCAAGAGATTTTGTCCAAGCTTCTCTTAAACTTACAAGTGTTTTTCCCAAGAACACTCAAACTTACAAGGTTACAAACCCACCCAACTGAGAATGAATGAAGATTATACAAAGAGTGACTCTCCTAGTGAGTATACAAATGAATACAACTCAATGGATAACTTTAAACACTCAGCAAAAATATGTGGCAGTGAGGTACAGGTGATTTTCAGCTTCAAGCACTTGATATGAATGGTATGATTGCTCTTCTCTTCTTGTTTGAAGCTGTATGTATCTCATATATATAGGTATGGATCGATTCTAGCCGTTGGAGAAGTATGAGAGAAGATTTGGTTGTGTTTTTGCCCAACCAAGTGATTCTAGCAGTGAGGTACAAATGATTCTAGCCGTTACGGTCTAGGGGTCTACTCTTTTCACAATGAGTCGACTCTTTTTGCATTTCAGCAGATTTTTCAAGTCACTGTCCAAATGAGTCGACTCTTTTGTCCCAGGAGTCGACTCTTTTTAGCAGTCTGCAGAATTGTTGTTCTCTGTTGCAATGAGTCGACTCTTTTTGGCCAGGAGTCGACTCTTTTAAGCTTTCAGTAGAATTCCAAGGCTCTGTTCGAATGAGTCGACTTTTTTCACTTGAGGGGTCGACTCTTTTTACAAAAACCCATATTTTTACAACTTTTCTTCATTCTTTTTCAAAGCTTCCAATCTCTTCAAGGATCATCTAAATAGGCTTTTTAAAGCTTGCAAACACATCTTCAAGATTAGATGACTCCAAGAACATCTTCAATCCATTCAAGGTGAGTTTTCTTCATTTTCATCACTTGTAGAGCTCTTCCATCATTATAGCTTCATCCATTGATTCAAGTCTTCTTCAAGATCTTCAAGAGAGCTTCCATGACTTAGAATCTTCATTTCTTCAATCAATATGGCTTCTTCATGAATTTCAACAACTCTTCCAAGAAAGCTTTCCAAGTCTTGTGATTCCTTCCATGTCTTTAAGACATCTTTAAATCTATCAAGAAAGCTTTTATGTTTTTGAGTTGGTCTCTTCTTTTCCAATTCTTGCAAGATATCTTCAAGTCCTCAAAGTCTTCAATCTTTTAAATCAAGACTTTGATCATTTTCATTCTTCTTCTTTGATATCCATCATCTTCATTCTCTTATAAAATCATCATTGTTGAATATGCTATTCTTTCATGCTTATCAATCTTCAATCTAGAATTTTCATCAACTTGAGATTTCTTTTTCCATCAACTTGAGATTTCTTTTTCTTCTTATAATATCAGCTTTGTAGAATACATCACTTTATCATGCTTTTCATTCTTTATTCAAATCTTTGCATCATAAATCCTCTATTATAATAAGCTTCAAGTCAAGATCTAATTAATAATTCATCTGCACACTAAGTAGAATTATTAGATCATTTAACCATGTTTTGTTATCATCAAAATCAAGGCATTGACTCAACAATCTCCCCCTTTTTGATGATGACAAAACATTAAAAATATATGCAATTTAAGCTCAATATAAAATATATGCAATTAAGCTCAATATAAAACATGAGGATTAATATGTATTAGAAGTATGGGACTTCAAAGTCTCAGTTTTCTTCCCATTTCAATATATTTTTCACAAGTATTTCTCCCTCTTTTTGTTAATCAATCAAAAAAATAAGCAAATTTGGAATGAAAAATGGGGAATCATAATCCAAATAAGGAAATTTCTCCCCCTTAATGAAGGAGTTTTCTTTGAAATGACTTAAAAAAACTTTTAAGAGTATAGACAATATGCTCAAAACTCTAAGAGGCTTAATAACTTGCAATAGCAGAAAAATTTAGAGAAAGTGAGATTTTTATACCAATCATTTACTCCCCATTGCTTTTGTACTTGGTGTTTGAGAGTTTTATTGCTTAAGATCCACTGAATCAGGTTCATGCTTCCCATCAGACAAAGATTCCAAATGAGGTTTCAGTTTCAGGACAAAACAAATTCTAACTCAGAGGTGCAGGGCATGTAGGCATCTGGTGATGTAGAAAATTCATACTGCATTTATGGCATTGGATGCTTCTTACTGCTTCAACTTCATTAAACCAATGCTCCCCCTTTCCTTTGCAGTTGATGCCTTATGATATAATTCATGGTAGTGCATTGAGGAGTGTTTTCTCTCCTTTTGATCTTTTTGAGAATAATTTCTCCCCCTTTTTGTTAAATCCTCAAAAAGAGGAGTAATAGATGGAGAAAAACAGACAGGTACAATAGCAAAAAAAATAGAATACAATGATGTTTATGTGAAGATCATTTACTAAGACAGTTAAAGCAATTATTCATTCAGCATTGTTAAAGTAATCATTCATTCAACCAAACACAAATAAGATAGCAATATTAAGATAAAGAGATCCAAAACACATCATTCATTCATGAAGAAATATTTAAGAAAGTTTAACAAAAATAACCATCCACAAAAATATTACATGTTGCTTTAGAAAATGTCTTGTTCAAAAACAGAAAAGGTTCAGAGGTGTTCATTTTCTTTTGGGAGAAGGGGTTTGAGAGAGATCAACTAGATTATTAGCAGTGTTTGAAAATTTGCTGCTTGAAGGTCTTTGTCTCAGGCCATATTTGTGAGGAGCAACAGAAGACTTTGGAGGAGTTTGGTCAAGGGGATCAGAGGGATCTACAGGTGATGGCTGAGAAGAGGTATGCTCCCTTCCACTGGATCCTTCCAACTCATCTATACTTGAGTCCTCTGCTGCAAATTCTCCTGCTGAAGGGAAAAGAGGCTGGTATTGGTCTCCCACCAGCTTCTTCATATATTTGCCAATATGCTCAGTGGAAAGAGCAATGTCATTGGCAACTTTCTCTCTTATTTTGGTTCCTTCAGACACAAAGGCCTTGCTCAATTCTCTTACCTTCTTTTCAACAAAGAATAATCTAATTGCCCCATTATCAATTTTCTTATCTAATTTGGTGAACATCTCTTCTTGATGTCTTTTCAAGTCTCTTACCATGCTCATCAAAATAGTCATATCCACTGAGTGGCCACCTGGAACAATGCTCATGGGAAAAAGTTCCCTTGAAGCAGGAGAAGAGGCAGGTCTAGAGGGTTCACCACTTTCTGGTATGGCATTGGAAGGTTCACCTCTTTCAGTGGATTCAATTCCAGGAGTCCCACTGTCAATGTGTTTCTCTTTTCTAGGGGTCCAGGTCTTGCTCTGTGAGTTGAAGTGATAGCCCATCCTTGACAAAGTTTTTTGATTATACTCATCTGAATTAGAATCAGGAGTTCTGTGCTTTTCACCCCTTAAGTCTATCTTGAAGTGTTTAAAAATTTTGGTCAAGAGGATCCCATAGGGTAGGCTAATTTTGGTTCTTGATGCCTTGACAATGTGCTCTAAAATAAACTCAGGCAAATCAATTTTGGTGTCTGTCAAATAGGCCCAGAGGAAAAACAATTCCCTTTCAGTAATGTAGTCAAACTTCCCACCTTTAGGAATGAGAATGTGACAGATAAAGTGATGCACCAATCTCAGTTCCAAAGGCAACTCATTGGCCATGGGTTAGAATGAATCATCAGTAATTTCCTTTCCTAGTAAAGCTGATAAAGCAGTCTTTCTACTAACATCTTTCTTGTCCATTTGCCCACCACTACCAATTTTTAAAATTTGACAAATCACTCCTTTAGTGAGGGTAATGGTTTCACCCTTCACATAACTAATCACATTTACTTCTCCAGTTTCCTTTTCTACATGGGTATAGAATTGTCCCACAATTTCAGGATATACATCATCCTTTAATAGGGTAATAGATTTCCAACCAAGGGCTTCAAATTTTGGTTCAAATGCAAACTTCTCTTTAGCAAAGAAAGCATAATCTATCCATCTTCCATTTAAAATGACTCTAGAAGAGAAAATTTTCTCATACTTGTCTTGATTTGATTTCTTCTTAAAGTAAATTGTGTTGTCGAGAAATACATCTTCCTCCTCCTCAGTTTGCTTCCCTTTTCTCCTCTTTGAAAGCTTAGAAGAGTCCCCTTTTGTCTTCCTCTTCGTTCCTCTTTTGGATATGGGAGTCGGCTCTTTTAGGGCTTTCTTGCCTTGCTTCGATGGAGCAGATTTAGGAGCCATGGAGGGTTGTAAATGACGGTTGAAGGAAGTTAGAAAGACTCTAGGATGATCAAATATAGGTTGGGTAAGGATTGAGGGAGAGTTTTTCGGTGGTTGGAAGTGGAGGTGGCGGTTGATCATGAAAGAAGAGAGAAATCAGAAACTGTGGAATGATTTAAATAAAACAGGGGTTTTACAGTTTTAAAGAAATTTTAACTTAAATGAGTCGACTCATGGTTAAAAAGGGTCAACTCTTTTGACAAGAGGAGTTGACTCTTTTCAACAGAGGACATCTGGGGCTGATTCTAGAGTCCAGGAGTCGACTCTTTTGGGGCATGAGTCGACTCTTTTTCTCCAGAAATGCAAAGATGTGTTTTTAAAAGCCATGAAATGCATCAAACAAGTTTGTAATCAATTTCAAGGATACTTATGCATTTATCAAACATATATGGACATCTAAGCATTCAAGATAAAGGGTTGCTCATCCCCAATTCTCTCCTAATCATACAAAACCTATCTTCATTTAAGGGTTTTGTGAATATATCTGCAAGTTGATGTTCAGTACTCACAAAATCAAGCAAGATGTCAGCTTTTTGCACATGATCACGTATAAAATGATGTCTAATCTCAATGTGCTTTGTGCGAGAGTGTTGGATAGGGTTTTTAGTCAGATTAATGGCACTTGTGTTATCACATCTAACTGGAATATGTTCAAATGTTAAACCAAAGTCCTCTAATTGATGTTTTATCCAAAGCACTTGTGCACAACAACTTTCGGCTGCAATATACTCAGCCTCGGCTGTAGAAAGTGCAACAGAGTTTTGTTTCTTACTAGACCATGAAACAAGCATATTTCCAAGAAATTGACAAGATCCACTAGTGCTTTTTCTATCAACTTTGCTACCAGCATAATCAGTATCTGAATAACCAATTAAGTTTAAAGATGTGTTTTTAGGATACCACAATCCAAGACTAGGTGTGTGCTTAAGGTACCTAAATATTCGTTTAACAGCAACAATATGTGATTCCTTTGGATTAGATTGAAATCGAGCACACAAACATACACTAAACATAATATCAGGCCTACTAGCAGTCAAGTAGAGCAATGAGCCTATCATACTTCTATATAGCTTGGTATCTACCGAAATACCTTTCTCATCACTGTCAAGTTTTGTTGAAGTATTCATAGGAGTGCCCAATGGTTTCGCATTTTCCAGCCCAAACTTCTTGAGTAGATCTTTGATGTACTTAGCTTGGTTAATGAAAATTCCTTCCCTTGATTGTTTGATTTGAAGTCCAAGGAAGTAATTGAGCTCACCCATCATGCTCATCTCAAACTCACCCTGCATACACTTAGCAAATTCTTTGCAAAACTTTTCATTAGTAGAGCCAAATATAATGTCATCAACATAAATTTGCACAAGCAACATGTCATGATTTTTAACCTTTATAAAAAGAGTTGTATCAACTTTTCCTCTCGTAAAATCATTTTCGGTTAAAAATTTGCTTAGCCTTTCATACCAGGCCCTTGGGGTTTGCTTTAAACCATATAGGGCTTTAGTAAGTTTGAAAACATGTTCTGAAAATATAGGATTTTCAAAACCAGGAGGTTGTTCAACATACACCTCTTCAGATATAAAACCATTCAAGAATGCACTCTTCACATCCATTTGATAGAGTTTGAAATTCTTGAAACATGAGAATGCAAGCAACATTCTAATAGCTTCTAATCTAGCTACAGGTGCATATGTCTCATCAAAATTGATACCTTCTTGTTGACTATAGCCTTGAGCTACAAGTCTTGCCTTGTTTCTAATAATGGTTCCAGATTCATCCATCTTGTTTCTGAACACCCATTTGGTTCCAATTACAGGATGATCTTTAGGTCTAGGAACAAGATTCCAAACCTTATTCCTTTCAAATTGGTTTAATTCTTCTTACATGGCCATAATCCATGACTCATCATTTTCAGCATCTTGAAAACATTTTGGTTCTATTTGTGAAAGAAAAGCAAGATGATTACACATATTCCTAAGAGATGATCTTGTTCTTACCCCTTGTGATGGATCACCTAGTATTTGCTCTGTTGGATGGTTGTGGACAAATTTCCACTCCTTTGGCAATCCTTCATTCTCATTTTGTTGGCTTGAAGAGTCATCTTGATTTCCTTTTTCATGTGGTGAAGCTTCATTTTGAGTTTGATCAATGTTCATCTTATCCAAGTTCTTCTCCACATCATCTATATCATCATTCACAGCCTTTCTAGACAAAGAATTTAGTTCATCAAAGGTAACATGAATTGATTCTTCAACAACTAAGGTTTTCTTATTGTAAACTCTATAAGCCTTGCTATGTGAGGAATATCCTAGAAAGATAGCTTCATCAGATTTTGCATCAAATTTACCAAGGTTGTCCTTGTTATTATTCAACACAAAGCATTTACATCCAAAAGCTCTAAAATACGAAACATTTAGTTTCTTGTTTTTCCAAAGCTCGTATGGGGTTTTATTTAAAAATTTTCTTACCAAAACTCTATTTAACACATAGCAAGCTGTGTTAACAGCTTCAGCCCAAAAATATTTTGGCAAATTGTTTTCACAAAGCATTGTTCTCCCCATTTCTTCCAAAGTCCTGTTTTTCCTCTCAACAACTCCATTTTGTTGAGGAGTTCTAGGTGCTGAAAAGTTATGTTCAAAACCATTTTCATCACAATATGTTTCAAAAGGTTTGCAATCAAACTTACCACCATGGTCAGTCCTAATTGCTGTGATTGTAAATCCTTTTTCGTTTTGAACCCTTTTACAAAATTTGGTGAAGAAAGCAATTGTTTCATCTTTGTGAGCTAGAAAGAATGTCCATGTAAACCTTGAGTAATCATCAACAATGACAAGAGCATATTGTTTACCGGCTAAGCTTAGAGTTCTAGTTGGTCCAAACAAATCCATATGCAATAGTTGAAGTGGTCTAGAAGTAGAGAGCATGTTGGTAGATTTAAAAGACACTCTGGTTTGTTTTCCCATTTGACATGCATCACAAGTTTTGTCTTTTTCAAAATTGAGTTTGGGAAGACCATTTACTAATTCATTTTTCGAAATTTTTGAAATAATGCTCATACTAATATGACCAAGCCTTCTATGCCACAACCAACTATCCTCTTTGCTCACAGCAGCAAAGCATTTGATCTTACAAGAAAATAAATCATTTAAGTTGAAAGTGTAAATATTGCCTTGTCTATGGCCAGTCAATATGATCTTGTTATCATTTATGTTTACTACATTACATTTAGATGATTCAAACATTACTTTGCAACCTTTGTCACACAATTGACTAATGCTTAACAGGTTGTGTTTAAGTCCTTTAACAAGTAAAACATTCTCAATGGAAGTTGAAGAACTTTTACCAATACTACCTATACCGATGATCTTGCCTTTGCTGTTATCTCCAAAAGTGACCAATCCTCCATCTTTTGGTGTGAGAGAAGTGAATTGAGTTTCATCTCCAGTCATATGTCTTGAACAACCACTGTCCAAGTACCATTGATCCTTTTTGGAATTGGCTTGAAGACACACCTACAAAACAAGCAACTCAACCTTTGACCTTTGGTACCCAAATCATCTTGGGTCCAGTGGAGTTAGTCTTCAATGTTCCTTTTGGAACCCAAGCTTTCTTGGCAGCATGAGATTGTTGTATAAGGAAACATTGATTTGCAAAGTGACCTCTCTTATGACAATAAAAGCATGTGATTGGTGCTTTTGAAAACTTTTTATGTTTAAAAACATTGTAACCTATTCCAGCCTTGTCAAGAGAGCAATTTCTTTTTCCAAGCATAACATCAAGTTTATCTCTTCCATTGACACATTTAGAGAGAGATTTTTCTAAATCAGTGACTTTTTCTTTCAAAGCAGAGTTTTCATTTTTCAAAATGTCATTTTCATTTTGTAACTCTTCACTTTCTTCTGTGAGAGTGAATACCATATTCTTGAGAAGATTGTTTTTGATGCTTAGCTTTTTAAATTCAACTATCAAATCATCAAAAGCATCTTGCAATTCATTAAAAGAGAAATCAGAATTAGTTACCTCTGTTTCTTCTTCATGTGCCATCAGACATAGGTTGGCTACTTCATGAGTTTCAGATTCATCTAAGCTTGAATTCTCACTGTCACTCCATGTTGCAGCTAGAGCCTTCTTTCCTTTTTCTTTCTTTTCTTTCTTTTTCAGTTGGGGACACTCATTTCTCATGTGTCCTGGCTTTTTGCATTCGTAGCATATAATGGTAGAATCCTTGTTGTTGGATTCACCCTTTGCTTCAATCTTCTTTCCTCCCTTCCACCTTCTTCTCATGAATCTCTTGAATTTTCTTGTGATGAGAGCAAGATCTTCCTCATCTTCTTCTTCACTCCCAGATTCATTTTTTGATGTGGTGGACTTGAATGCAACAAACTTCTTTTTCTTGTCCTCTTCTTCTTGAGCATTCTGTTTTCGGGTTAGCTCATAAGTCATGAGAGAGCCAAGAAGTTCTTCAAGAGGTAGAGTGTTGAGGTCTTTAGCTTCTTGAATGGCTGTCACCTTTGCTTCCCATGTCTTTGGCAGTGATCTTAAGATTTTCCTCACCTGTTCACTGTTAGGATACACTTTTCCAAGAGACTTTAAACCATTTACAATGTCAATGAATCTAGTGAACATCTCAGTTATAGTCTCATTAGATTTCATTCTAAATAATTCATAATTATGCACAAGAATGTTAATTTTTGATTCCTTGACCTGATTGGTTCCTTCATGAGTTACTTCAAGTCTGTCCCAAATTTCTTTGGCAGATTCACAGGTAGAAATTCTATTGAACTCATTTGGATCTAATGCATAATATAAGATATTCATAGCCTTAGCATTAGATTGCATAAGCTTCATGTCATTCTCATCCCATTCATTTTCAGGTTTAGGGATAACTTCTCTTTCAATAACTTTGCTGGGAGTTTTAGGACCATTGACAATAATCATCCATAACTCATAGTCAACAGATTGAATATAAATTCTCATTCTATTCTTCCAATAGTTGTAGTTTGTACCATTAAACATTGGAGGTCTGTTAGTGGATTGACCCTCACCTAGAGAGCTTCCAAACATGGTTGCCATGGATCAACTCTAAGGATGTTAAGCCTTTAAACTAGAGTACTAGCTCTGATACCAATTGTTGGCCCAAGAAGGCAACCCAAGAAGGGGGGGTGAATTGGGTTTTATAAAATTTATATCAGAAATTGCAACTAAAAATTGTTTATGTATTTTAACAACAATTAATCAAAATATATATATCAAGCAAGTGGAGTATACATCAATATATATATTTATGCAAGCATGTATAGTGAGCAAATAAGCAAAACAGAGGCAGAAGAGAAGTGCACCAGATTTATAGAGGTTCGGCCAACCTTGCCTACGTCCTCTCTTCTTCGATCCTTTCGAAGGAATTCCACTATGTAATACTCCTTACACAGCTGCTGGTTGTGCCACGAGTGCCCAGCTCACTCTTACAAAAACTTCTTCCCAAGCTTTCAAAACCCAAGAGATTTTGTCCAAGCTTCTCTTAAACTTACAAGTGTTTTTCCCAAGAACACTCAAACTTACAAGGTTACAAACCCACCCAACTGAGAATGAATGAAGATTATACAAAGAGTGACTCTCCTAGTGAGTATACAAATGAATACAACTCAATGGATAACTTTAAACACTCAGCAAAAATATGTGGCAGTGAGGTACAGGTGATTTTCAACTTCAAGCACTTGATATGAATGGTATGATTGCTCTTCTCTTCTTGTTTGAAGCTGTATGTATCTCATATATATAGGTATGGATCGATTCTAGCCATTGGAGAAGTATGAGAGAAGATTTAGTTGTGTTTTTGCCCATACCGTCTGTCAGAAAACTAGCCGTTACGGTCTAGGGGTCGACTCTTTTCACAATGAGTCGACTCTTTTTGCATTTTAGCAGATTTTTCAAGTCAATGTCCAAATGAGTCGACTCTTTTGTCCCAGGAGTCGACTCTTTTTAGCAGTCTGCAGAATTGTTGTTCTCTGTTGCAATGAGTCGACTCTTTTTGGCCAGGAGTCGACTCTTTTAAGCTTCCAGTAGAATTCCAAGGCTCTGTTTGAATGAGTCGACTCTTTTTACTTGAGGGGTCGACTCTTTTTACAAAAACCCATATTTTTGCAACTTTTCTTCATTCTTTTTCAAAGCTTCCAATCTCTTCAAGGATCATCTAAATAGGCTTTTTAAAGCTTGCAAACACATCTTCAAGATTAGATGACTCCAAGAACATCTTCAATCCATTCAAGGTGAGTTTTCTTCATTTTCATCACTTGTAGAGCTCTTCCATCATTATAGCTTCATTCATTGATTCAAGTCTTCTTCAAGATCTTCAAGAGAGCTTCCATGACTTAAAATCTTCATTTCTTCAATCAATATGGCTTCTTCATGAACTTCAACAACTCTTCCAAGAAAGCTTTCCAAGTCTTGTGATTCCTTCCATGTCTTCAAGACATCTTTAAATCTATCAAGAAAGCTTTTATGTTTTTGAATTGGTCTCTTTTTTTCCAATTCTTGCAAGATATCTTCAAGTCCTCAAAGTCTTCAATCTTTTAAATCAAGACTTTGATCATTTTCATTCTTCTTCTTTGATATCCATCATCTTCATTCTCTTATAAAATCACCATTGTTGAATATGCTATTCTTTCATGCTTATTAATCTTCAATCTAGAATTTTCATCAACTTGAGATTTTTTTTTCCATCAACTTGAGATTTCTTTTTCTTCTTATAATATCAGCTTTGTAGAATACATCACTTTATCATGCTTTTCATTCTTTATTCAAATCTTTGCATCATAAATCCTCTATTATGATAAGCTTCAAGTCAAGATCTAATTAATAATTCATCTGCACACTAAGTAGAATTATTAGATCATTTAACCATATTTTGTTATCATCAAAATCAAGGCATTGACTCAACACGAATCACAATCATCCTAGAATCAAATAGGACTTTCTTTAGGTTGTAATTTTAACCAAGAGGTATAAGGTAGGAAAAGAAAGGATACATAGTTCAAAACATGTGATCAAAGCATGTAATGATCAATAAGTACACACTTTCAATTTTTTAATTTCGTTTGATGTTTTTATTTCTTTTTTTATTTTTTTATTTTCTCTCTTTTCCTTCTTTTCAAACATCCAACCTCTTTATTTCTTTTTGTTTTCCTGCACTTTCCCCATTCTTTTTTCTTTCTTTCTTTGTTAGTTTCTCTTTCATCACATCGTAAATATATGTCCCTTCTTTCAATTCAACTATCACAAGTGAAGATTCTTGTGTTTTCATATTAGAAAAAATACTTTAGCAATGGTATATTTAACAAAGATCATATATAGATTGAAGAATGGTTTCAAGGGAATAATATCAACAATAAAATATGTGGCTCAAAATAGGAAATATCGCCTAGTATCATCTCTTAAGATTCATGTGATTCTTCTACTTCCATGAACTACAAGCAATCGAAATATAACCATTACTCAAAATCTTAGCAATAACCAAAAAAACAATAATAAGACTATTTATAAAAACAACGCTGAATGACAATTTTTAAAAAGCATAAATGTATTTAAACCTTCAAAGAAAAGAATGGCTCTAAACCTCACAAGGGTCAAAAGCCCCCAATAATTTTTTTAAGAATTTAAATCACATACACTCTTCAATTAAAACTTCATATATACATGGCTATTGTGAACATGCAAAGATGAGTTTCAAATAATTATGGAAAATCTTAGCAACATAATAGAATAAGAAACTACTTCTTACCAAATCAAAGCATCCAAATTACATGCTAAAAATCTCTTCCTTCTAAGTATTGAATAATTGGAACATTCATCCAAAGAAATCCAATGAATGAAATTAATTTATTTTTAAAAATTCTATCATATTTTTCAAAAAATTTTCAAAACAAAAAACTAAACATAGATGACAACCTTACACTCCCAAACTTAAATGAAATATTGTCCTCAATGTGATAAATATAACAATAAAGCGCAAAAAAGTAAGGTGTAAAAGTTATCTCGAAAGAAGGCAAATCTTCAAAAATCGAGAAATTTGCAAAAACGGTTAAAACAACTAAAAAGAAAAAGTTAATACTATACAAATAACATACACTAATGTACACTAATAGACAAAAACATAGTTGGGTAGAGATCACCCCACTCCACTTTATAGATACTTGCTTACATGCAGTTGTCTACCATTCACTACTAGTAATGAGTTCAATATCAAAGAATATGTATGTGTAAGAATGCTATTGAACCCAAAATCATGGAAAGCAATCAAGCAAATTTTATAAAAAATAAAGCATGAAAAGAGTATCTTGTATGATAGTGATGGGTAAACTCAATCAATCATAGAGAGTAGTATGGGATAGCAATGCTTGATCACTATCTTGAAACGTTTCAACTTTCTCTTCCTCTCTCTCACTTTCCACTGTCCCTTCCTACCTCACCTCTTCTTGAGGAACTACTTTCCTTAGTTCAAACACCTTGGGAAGGATGGTTACTTCTTTTGTATCCTCATCCTCATCCACCCTAGGAACTTCTTTCCTTAGTTTAGACACTGTGGAAATGATGGTTTCTTCTATGATTGTCTCACTCCTAGGGTTGGTGATGGATTGGTCATGGTCATTGCGGTGAGAAGGGTTTAAGATAGTTTTGGCCTCTTGTTCGTGATATTCAAGGTTGGATTGTGGTTAGGCCCAAAACTTATCACTCTCTTGAAGAACCAAGATTTGTATTAAAAGAGCCAATTGTCTCTTTGTTTTATTATAAGTTCTCTCTCATTGGTGTTTGAGAGTGCTAGCTTATTGTTTTAGAGTTTCATTGAAATTAGAGCACACACTTCTTTGATGTTACAGAAATTGTTGAAGTATGTTCTCTTAGCTCTCTACATGAGGTTGGTAGGGTGATGGAGGAGATGGTGTATGGTAATATTGTGGTGATGATTCATAATATTGGAATGTAGCTTGATAGCACCACCCCGAATAGTAGGTAGGTGGATAAGGGTTTCGTGGTTGTACTATATATGAGTAAGGGTTAGAATTAGTCATATTTATATAGTCTCGAAGTGATCGACAAGCAGTTGTAGGCATATCCCTTATAGCCACATTTATGTAATCTCTAATAGATCGATGAGGGGTTGCAGGCTCATGCATCATACCATGCATGCACAAATAATTATTCATAAATAATTCTAATTTAACCTCCAAATCTCTACATAACAAACTACAAATTTGACAATTTGAAATAACATATCTCAAAATCTTCGCAAATATATCGCTAATTAGCAAATAGCACCACTCCAACCCAATAATAATAATAACAACAACAAAGTGCTAAAACATGAAGGATGGAACAAAGTTACCAAAGCGAGCTATTGAGTCTCCTTGTGGTAATAGAATGATGGTAAAGTGCTTCTATCAAAATTAAATCTCCAAGGTCCGTCCACCAATGCCAATCGCCAAAACTTCCCCAACAATAGCACCAAAAATTGATTGCTCTAGAACATGCGATAAATCGCAAGTGCACAACCGTAATGTAGTAATAACTTAGTGAAGTTCAAGGTCAATCCAAACGTGCATGAACCCATTATTCTGTTATGGTCTGATTTGGTTTCTAGATTAAGTCTGAACATACTCCTAAGGTAAGCCATACAGTCTATGACAGAATGGTTTTTTGTAACCTCTAATCCCACAGTAATGACACGTAGGGACAAATTGTGTAGTATATGTAAGCACCCCATTTTTAACCGCTCGGCAGTTTACAGTCCGTCCAGAATTATACTCAAGTCATTATGGACATATTCCAATCGAAATCAACTCTCTAAGTCTAATCCCGTCTATCCATCATTTCGTGGGCCCTTCAGGCCTAAATAGAGGCAAAATAACCAAAATGCCCTTAGGGGCATTGTTCGGTCCAATTCCAAATCAGGCACGTCTTTCCAGATATGGCAAGTCCCCTTTTCAATTCCAAATTAGGCACGTCTTTCCGAAGACGATAAGTCCCCTTTCCAATTCCAAATCAGGCGCGTCTTTCCAAAGACGGTAAGTCCCCTTTCCAATTTAAAATCAAGCACGTCTTTTCGAAGACGGTAAATCTTTTTTTCAATTCCAAATCAGGCACATCTTTCCGAAGACGGTAAGTCCCCTTTCCATATTCCAATTAGGTGCGTCTTTTCGAAGACGGTAAGTTCCCTTTTCAATTCCAAATCAGGCATGTCTTTTCGAAGATGGTAAGACCCCTTTCCAATTCCTTTTCTAATTCCAATTCCAATCCCTCTCTCGAGAAAGTTGATTCCTCTAGACGGTAAGTCTATCCTATCCAGCATGTTTTTCGAAGAAATTCTCTTCGAAATGGTAAGTCCTTTTAAACCTGTCGATCGGAACGAAACCCCAAGTCCCCTAGATGGTAAAACGGTCTACCTTTGGCGCCTGCTAGCCTGCCAATGCAGAAATGTCCGTTTCGACATGCCTTTCGAGAAAGTTGACTTCTCAGGCGCTAAGTCCCTTTAGCAGCTTCCTGAGATTAGGCAGTCTCGGGAATGATTACGAACCGTCAAAGTAGCAGAAGTACTCATAAACATCGCAACCGTCAGAGTAGCGAAAATATTCACAAGCAGGTCGATATAGGGAATTGCCAACAAACTCCTGTGTCATGAGACCGCCGTCAGAGTAGTCGAAACACTCAAAACCTAGGTTAATACCGGTGCCTGCTAGCTCACTTCGGTGAAAATGACCAAATTGCCCATAGGGCTATTTCCAGCACGTTTCTCGAGAACACACCTAAGTCCTCAGAATGGTAAGTCTACCCTTCCAAGACTGTCTTAAAAGTATTCCGGCATGATTACGAGCCTTCTAGTCAGTTTCGAGCCAATTTCGAGACTTTTCAATCAAGATGACCATTTTGCCCCTAGGCATTCGAACGCCCCGGGGATCACACCGGCTCTGGGTATCAAACTGGTAATCTCCCGAGAATGCTTCTTATAGTATTCCCAACCTTCCTTTATCTTTTCGGATCATTCCGAGTCAGTTCCGGTAAACCCGGTACAAAATGATCGTTTTGCCCCTGGTGGGCCGGTCGCCTTTTCCAACCACACCGGCTCTGGGTATCAAGCCGGTAGCCTTTGGAAACATTCTAAATAATGTTTCTAAATCTTGAATCTTCTTCCAAGACATTCTGAGTCCGTCCCGGCAACTTTTCGACCCGATTGACTGTTTTGCCCCTAATGGCCTGGTTAACCCTTCCAACACATCTTGTCACCCTTTTTCAAGTCTACTACCTCTAGGACACTGTTTTAAGTGTTCTTGTCCTTTTCCAGCCTTCCGGGCCATTCCCGGTCCCTTAAGTCCTTCTCAAGCTTTCTGGAGTCACTCCTAGTGAAGCCAGACTAAAAATTGCATGGTAGTCACTAGTACAGGCACCCAAATCTTCTCAAGATACGTTGCTTGCCGGCCTTAAACATTTCCTAACTGGCTGGCGCCACTAGTAGTGGCGCTAAGCCAATTTTTGGTTTGGCGCCACTCCTAGTAGCGTTAGAAGCATTTTTGGCCTGGCGCCACCGCAACAAGCACCAGGTCATTCCCTTCTTTATAAATACAGAGCCTCCTCCAGCGTGAAAGAGGTCCGCAAACTCAGTTTAAAAACCCTATTATTCGACATACAGAGCTCGTAGCCTCTCTAAACCCTAGTCTCCTTAGGTTTTCCCAAATCTTAGCCTCCATACACAAACACTAGCCTCCTATACACTCATACACTCTCATATACTCATACACTAGCCTCCAACCCTCCATTGAAGACTTGGATTGCTGCAACTACAAAGCTTTGAAGATTGAAGACAAACTCTTGAAGGCTGAAATGAAGACCGAAGCAAGACAAGCAAAGCAAAGCACGCAAAGCTAAGCAAAATAAAGATGACACAAGGTAGGCTTCTTATTTACGTTTACACATCTTCCCCCTCTCTTTTCTCTCCTAACCCACTTGAGTTTTCTTCTATTTTAATCTCCTATCTTCTTCCCCCCTTTCTTGTATGCTTGAAACAAGGAAATTCCCAGTCCATGTGTAAAATTAGGCTATTGGAGAGTCATCATGTCGAGGGCTTTCTTTTAATCTAACCGGAGACCACGTGGGTTCGGCCCCCTTGATTATGTGGTAAAGCCTTTAACCTTGTATGTTCACGACCCTAATTTGCATTGTGCATATCATGATCTTGCATTCCTCCAAAATTTGTTTTCAAACTCGTTTTCAAAACTTGCATTAACATTGTTTTCAAACTTGCATCAAAACCTTCTTTTTCAAAACTTGTTTTCAAAATCATAATCCTAAGGTGATTCTAGCATTTCCATGGTTAGGGTTTCTTTAGGAAAGTGTTACATTTAAAGTGACCAGTATGGTCCATATTTTCAAAATATTGTTGTTTTTAAAATCACTATCGTAAAGTGGTTATAACTTTCTTATGGTTAGAATTGCTTTAGGAAAGTGAGATATTTTATATACTTTTTAAAAACTCTCTTTTCAAATCTCTCATTCTAAAAACCTCTCTTTCAACATACTTTCTAAAAATTCTCTTCAATATCCTCTCTAATTTCCTTTCCAAAATTGTCTTCTAAAAACTCCCTCCAAAAATCTATTTTCAAAACTTCCTTTTCAACTTCTTTCCAAAACACACTATCTTCAAAATTCCTTTCCTAAAAACACTCCCTAGTTTTCCTTCTTAGAAAACTCTCTCCAATCTCCTTTCCAAAATTATTTTCAGAAACTCCTTTCCAACAATCTCTTTCCAAAAACATCTTTTCTAAAAACTCCTTTTCAAAAAACACTTTCCTCAAAGTTCACTCTTCAAAAACGCTCCTTATGTTTCCTTCCTAAACAACCTTTCCTAAAAAAACTCTTTCCTAAAAACTTCTTTCAAAATCTTTTTTTTCCTAAAACTCCTTTCAAGTTTATTTTCCAAAAACTCCTCTCTAGGATTTCTTTCCAAAAATATCCCTTTCTAAAAACTACTCTCTAGGATTTCCTTCCAAAAATCTTCCTTTCTAAAAATTCACTTTCTAAAAACTCTCTTAAAGTATTACTTTCCAAAAACTCACTTTTCAAAATCTCCTTCCTTAGAATCCAAGTCAAACCCTAGAACCTACAATTAGGAAACCCTAATTTTCCTTCCCAAAAGGATGATTTTCAATTCCTTACTTTGGCCTCAAAACCTAGGTTTCCAAAACCTTTTGTTTTCTACATCAAAACTATATATATAATTCCAAAACTTATTTTCTACATCGAAACTATAGTCTTCCCAAAACTAAAATTTTCAAAACTCCATCTTTCCAAATCCAATCTTCCCTTTAGGAAACTAGTACCAATCCTCCGTTTTCTAAAACAAAATCAAACATTTTCTTTTAGAAACAAAATTCAATCCCTTGTTTTAGGAAATAGGAATCTCAATCCTTCCTAGTCTAAACCTTTCCTAATTCAAATCATTCCTAATCTCCTACCTTCCTAAACCATAAGTTTTCAAAACTTAAACTTTTAAATCTTTTCTTAACCTTTAAGTTTCCAAATCTTCCCTAATTCCACCATTTCCTAATTCCATACCCTTCCAAATTTTAAAACTTTTTAAATCCAAAACTTTCTTAAGTTAAAACTTTCTAAACCCAAATCTGCCTAAATTCTATACTTCAAATCTTTCCAAATCTAAAGCTTTCTAAACTCAAAACTTTTGTTACTTTCAAAACTTTCCTATTTCAAAACTCTCCTATTTCAAAAACATTCCTTTTTCCTAAAAATGAAACCTTTCTTATTTTCAAAACTTTCCTAATTCGAAAACTTTCGTAAATCAAAACTTTCCTAATTTTGAAACATTCCTAAAGTAAAACTTTCCTAATTCAAACTCTTCCTAAATCCAATCTTTCCTAATTTTTCAAGTCCAACATTCGAGTCGCGTCTTTCTTAATCTCAAGTCCTTTCTAAGTCCTATCTTCCTAGGTCTAGGGTCTCTATTCTTCCATTTTAAATTTCAATCTTCTCTTCTAAATTCAAATCAAATCCAAATTCCAATTCAATTTCTTCTTCCAATCAAACCTTCTATTTTCTATCGGACTCTTGTCCGAACTACGACTAACCTGAATCCTCAAAAAGGATACGTAGGCAACCCTCATGGGTGCGGTCACAACCTTTTTCAAGTCTCCAATTTCTTAATCTCTTCCGAGTTTCCAATTCCAAATTTCTATTTCCAAATCTCTATTTCCAATTTCTAAAACTTTCTAATCTATCTTTTCAAATCTCCTTTCTAAAATCAAATCAATTTCTTTCAAATCTATTTTTCAACTCTTTTTTTCTATTGTATTTACATATCATACATCATTCTTTTCAAAATTATTTTTCTAAAGTAGATAGGATTGAACATTTGTTAGTTGAAGACTCTCATAGGTGAATTTAGGGTAAATAAACATGTAGATACCGCAAAGGCGGGGTAGGGTGATGGCTTAGTGTATCTTCCCTACACGTAACCAACCTCCAAACCTAGAATCACTGTTTTCAAATACCAAAATGGAGTTTATTTTTCTAAAAAGGGTTTAAATGTTTTCCAAAGGTTGCCAAACAACCTATTTTCTTAAAAACTCTCTCCTGAGGAGATATTTTCAAAATCGTTTTCAAAAACCCTAGGTGTAGTCTTCGGATTGTGTTTAGTTTTTAGGTGACCTAACTCACCTTAATCAAGTTAGGTGACGACTCCAAATGTTTTCCAAAAGCCCTTTATTCAAATCGATTTTCAATTCAAACATAGTCGCATTCATTCTCCTAGGAGGGTGAGTTCCAATGAGAGAGTACAGTATTTTTTTCGCTTGTGTGTGTATTCCTTGAGTGCAAAGAATCTGAGCTCGACAGTATATAAGTGGTAAGATGCATAAGGTGTGTCATGTCTATATGAGGAAGAAACATACAAGTTCTTACCTTTGAATGATGATGGTTGAGGCTTACTAGCTTTGGGTTTTTGTTTTGAGGATGTGGCTTGATTAGCATACCCAATTCCTGATCTATCAGATGACATCTTTTGAGCATTCCAGATTTCACCTTTTTTTTTAGATCATGCACTAAGTTTCTTGAAGACATCATTAGTTCTGGCACTAGAAGCTTCCAATTCTGCAACCTTATCTTCAAGTGCCTTTTTTGCTTCAGTACATAAATGAAATTCCTTTTCAAGAGCAATTAGTTTATCAAAAAACGTTGCTTGATGGGTTTTCAGTTGATTGATAAGAGTTTACGCTTCAACAGCCTTCTTTTTTAGTGTCTCGACTTCTTTTAACACCTTTTTCAATTTGAGAACGAGTTTACCATTAACTTTGATTAACTTAAAAGATTGCAAGTATAATGATCATAAGCATGTTGAAGATCACCCTTCTCATCAGCATTAGATTCAATTGTATCAAATTTAGTAGAATCATTTGACTCACCTAAACTATTAGTTTCAGGCAAGACAGGAGATGTATCATCATGCACAGATACAGTAAAAGCAGTTAAATTTCCTGAATCTAGCTCAGTTTTTGGCTCATTATCTTCTTCAGGATCAGAATCATCCCAAGTTACTATAAACCCTTTAGTATTTCTTTTCAATCTATTTGGGCATTCTCATGCAAATTGTCCATACCCATGACATTCAAAACATTGGGGTTTTTTAGATGGTTTATTACAACTTCTATTGGGATTCTTTCCAAACTTATTTCTATCAAAAGATTTTTTAGTATTTCTTTCAAAATTTGAGGATTGACCTTTGTTTCTATCACCATTTAAGAATTGCCCTTTGTTACTGTTTTTGAAAAACTTTTTGAACTTTATGGCAATAAGGGCAAACTCATCTTGTCCTAGCTCTGTGTCATCCTTATCTGAGACATCATCTACATCTTTCAACATACTATTTAAGGCAATATCTTTAAGAGTATTTTTCTTTGGTTGACGTAGATTTGTCTCGAAAGCCTGTAAGGACTCGACTAGTTCCTCTACTCAGATAGAGTCAACATCTCTACTTTTTTTTATAACAGTAACCTTGGCTTAGAATCTATCAGGTAAAGATCTCAAACTTTTTTGAAAAATTTTGAAGAAGAGATCCTTTTGCCAAGGTTAAAACTTAAGTTGACAATATCATTTAATTTTGCATAAAATTGATCAAAGATCTCATTGTCTTCTATTCTCAACTTCTCAAAGTTTGTTTTCAGTCACTGAAGTTTAGAAATTTTCACAGTGGTGATTCCCTCATGTGTTATTTCAAGTATATCCCATGCTTCTTTAGCATTCTCACAAGTTGACAAACGTCTAAATTCATCAAGTGAGAGAACGTTAAGATAGCATTGAGACCCCTACTATTCCAACCGCTATTTGTGAAATCAACTGTATCCCAATCTTTTGCATTTTTTTTACTGTAGCAAATGTAACAATAGGGGTTGAAGTAGATATACTTGTAGTCGTAGGGGGACTCCAGCCATGGGTAACTGACATCCATACTTTTTTATCTATAGATTTAGAAAAGCTCTCATGCAAACTTTCTAGTAGGCATAGTTGGTTCCATCAAATAATGGAGGTCTAGTGGTAGAGCCGCCTTCGTGTGGTAAATCCATCTAATTAGATTATCCAATCCTCACTCTTTGAAAAACAAAAATTAGTTTTGAGTGTCCTACTTTGATACCAATTGAAATTTCTAATCTACTTGGATTTACGATCACTTGGAGATGCACTTGATTAATATCAGTTAACTAATTTAATCAATGACACTCTAATTAAATCTCATGCACGTAAAGTAAAGCAATCACAAGAGAGAGAGACAAGATTTTTGTTGTAAAAACCCAAATCGGAAAAAAATCCTAGGACCTAATCCAGCCCAAGTTCCAAGCACTATCAATAATTGAACAGTTTACAAGAACACTTACAACTGTACCAATCCGAATCCCATCAATCTAAGTTGAAGTCGAACCTTGCTTGCATACCCCACAACTTACTGCTCTCCCGTGTTTAAACCACGTCGTGAATCCCTGCTTTGATGCACCACCAAGATTATTTGAAGTCAATGAAGATTTGAAGTTCTTTAACTTGCTAGGGAGACTCTAGGGGTTTTTCTTTGAAGGCTTTCAATAAATTTCTTAAGTGTGTTAACTCTAGAAGTCAAAGCCTTGAAGCTTATATAAACATTGAAACTCTTTGGAAACAAATAGGACTAGTTTCCTAAAAAAACATACAAGAGTTTGTTGGGGCAAGAAGATGGCGAGAAAGTAGCGAGAACACATTCGCGATCTCATTGGGGCGAGAAGACGGCGAGAGCTTAACAACAGCGACTGTCCAATTGTTCCAATTCTCACTGGGGCAAGACCTTAGCAAGAAGGTGGTGAGATCTGCTGCATTATTTTATTTTGATCTCCTTTATCCTCAAATAGATGTCCAAGCCCTCCTTAGCATTGGTTTGAATATATATGACATAGTAGGACATAAATACAACATTTTTTATCACACGATTGTGCCAATTATAATATAGATCTCACATGGCTTATATTGGCCCACCATGTTTCATGATGTTCACACTTTTTACACATCCTGTGATAGGTATCAACGACTAGGAAGTCTGACTAGAAGGCACATTATACCCCTCAACCCCATTCTTACTCTTGAGATATTTAATTGTTGGGGTATTGATTTCATGGGACCGTTCCTTAGTTCGTTTGGATTCCATTACATTCTTGTAGCCATTAACCATCTGTTTAAATGGGTGGAGGCCGTTGCTTCTCGTACCAATGATCACTGTGTTGTGGTTAAATTCTTAAAGGAGAATATTTTTACTCGCTTTGGTATGCTTCGCGCTGTCATTAGTGATGGTGACGCTCACTTTTATAATAAACTCGTTGGACTATTAATGCAAAAGTACGAGATCATTCACAAGGTTAGGACACTTTATCATCCCCAAACTAGTGGCCGAGTTAAGTTAGCTGACCGAGAGATTAAGCACATTCTTGAGAAAACTATTAATCCTAACTATAAAGACTAGTCCTTAAGATTAGTGGATACACTCTGGGCTTATAGAATTGCTTACAAAACTGTGTTAGGTGCTTTTCCTTTCAGGCTTGTGTATGAAAAATCATGTCACCTTCTTGTGAAAATTGAGCATAGAGCCTATTGGACTATTCACCAATTTAATGAGAATATAGAGGTAGTCAGCCAACCTAGGAAGTTACAACTCAATGAACTTGAGGAACTCCGAAATGATACCTATAAGAATGCAAAGATCTCTATGGCTAAGATGAAAACATTCCATGACCAACATATCCTCCGTAAGTCTTTTCATGTTGGTCAAAAAGTATAGATTTACAATTTTCGATTACACTTATTTCCTAGAAAATTAAAAAGTAAGTAGTCTGGACCTTATCTGGTAAGAGATGTGTCACCGCTTAGAGCGGTAAAAATGAAGAATTCCAGCAATGGGAATATTTTTAAAGTCAATGGGCAAAGACTGAAGCCCTACTTGGAGAACTTTGTAAGTTTTATTAAAAATGTTAATCTTATGGATCCACCATTACTTGAGTAGAAGCAATGTCCAATTAGTTTGTACAGTTAGTTTAGTCTTTTTATTTGGTTTGGTAGCTAGTTTATCTTTAGTTAGATGAAAGTGACCTTTCTTCCCACCCATGTTTGTCTCCCACCCTTTGCCTTTCATTTTTGCCTCACGATTTTGGCTGTTATCTCATTTTGGGGGGTGTGGGGGAGGGACACATTCGTTTATTTGTGTTATTATATTCTATTATTTTTTCTTTGTGACTAGCAGACCTTAAAGAACTGATAATGTCATGTCTTCTGCTATAGATGGTTGAGTGCTTACATTTGGATGTTGCATTTTTCAGATATTTTTATTTGGTATCTAGGGCGAGATAATTCATCATACAAAGATGGTGAGGAGAGTTGAGCTCTAAGAAGAACAACCTCAACCTCTTATTGGTCGCAGTACTCTGACTAGTAAGAGAAGAGCCAAAAGACAAATAAGTGTCACTATTGTGCTAGACACACATGTGCAGATAAAAATTACAAATAGAGTAACTGACTAATGTCAGGGAATCAGATGGTTTACCTAGATATTATTAAAGGACGAGTATATGCTGAGGCATTGAGACGCGTTAGCATCACCAAATTGGTAGACTATCTTGATTTTGATGTCAAAAGTTTGGCTCAACTTTGTAATAATTATTCTTCTTAGGATGTGTTATATTTAAGTGTTTTATTTGTATGTTTATCTTTATTTATAAATATGACTAACATTTATTTTGCAGATGTTTTGTATTTTTCAAGTAAAAAAAAAAAAAACACAAGCGCAAGGTCGAGAAGTATACAATTTGAATGCACTTGAGATCTACAAAAGAAGTTTGCATATCTTTTTATAATTTTGTATAGTTTTATATGAAATGCAAATGTGAATTTTGGAGATTTGTTGAAACATGTTTTCATTCACATTAGCATAATTTTTGTTTTATCCTTTTTTTTAATGCAATTGTAAGATTTTATCTTAACACATAGAAAGATGTTATTTTACATCACTTATTATCATATCATGATAATTTTAGTACTTTTATATATTGTACAATCATCCTTACAAAAGTAGAAATTTTTTTTACCAAGTGAGCTTTAAAGCAAATCACGCTTTTTGGAGTGTTTACATTTACTCTTGATGAATTTTTTTCACATCACTCTTTCAATAGCTCTATTATACTTGTATTTGACTCAATTGTTTGAATTGCTATGGTAATTAAATATGTTGAATTCTTAGAACTTTGAGTTATTGTGCACTTTCAAAAATTAATCGACGTCATCTTTGATCTTTTGATTCATAGATTTCTTTATTGAAATAATTCCTTCGGAACTATCTTTAAGTCTATTTCTTTGTCTCTTACTACATATATCATTGCTAAAGTTTTACCCCTAAATATGAAAACACAAATATCTTCAGTTGTGCAAGTTGAATTGAGAAAGCGGGTGATCTATTTGCAAGATAAAAAAAATTAGTAACGAATGAAAGAAAAGAAAAAAAAGGAAAAATAAAAGTACAAAAAAGAAAAAAAAAGAATAAGAGGTTGGTTGTTGAAAAACAAAATCTTATCTAATCAAATGAAATAGGAAAATTGAAGGTATGTATTCATTGATCAATTCATGCCATGATCACATATGTTTTGAGTCTTTTATCTTTTCTTTCTTTTTACCTTATACCTTATGGCCAAGTTAAAACCTGAACAAAGTCCTTGAGGATTTGATGTGTATATTGCTTGTTCAGTCACTTTGTAGACACTTATCAGTTTCTTGTGTGATTTTAACATTGAGAATTCTTTCATAGAGCTATGCCAAGTCGTGTCTCACTTTATATATTCACGTAATTTCTTTATGGTTGTCTTTTTTTATTTTACATTACAGTTACTCTTTTACAAGGATAACCAGTGTGAGATGCCTATGCTCTTTCTTTTTTGGAGCATATCTAGTGAGGTTGAATAAAAACTTAAAGGATATATCTGTGTTTTAATATTGTAATACTTTTCTTATCATGTAATGATCCCATACATACAAAATCCTCTCATATATTGTTTTAAGACATTATCTTGCTTGTATATTAAAGAGTAGGGTAGATAGAATATGCTTGTGTTTTGATACATGTCATACTTTATCCTCATATCTTCACTTGTACACCACATTTTGATGTTTATAGATACCATCATTGAAAACCCTCACGAGACACTACTCGTCTACTAGGGATTTAAAGGTTTGGTGCATATCTTTTTATCTTTAAGTGTATTTATTTGTTTTGCTAGGGACTAGCAAAAATTTAGTTAGGGGGTTTGATAGCACTCTAAAACAGTACAATCAGAGTCTCTAATTACCGGCTAATGTGTATGTTATTTATTATTTTTATATAAATTTAGTATTTTTCATGTTTTATATGCCTTGAGCAGATTTGAAGATAAAACAAAGTAAAATGAAGCAATGTGATGTACATCATCTATATGAGTGAGTGTGTATATTACACACACACATATATATATTATAATATATCTTTTGCTTTATATATATTATATTATATCTTATTAGTATAATATATGTATGTACTATGTGCAGGTTATATATATATATATGTATTATTGAAGAAGACAAGGAGGGCGGCCGACAAGTCGATAAGGAAAAGGAGGAAGAAGAAAAAAAATAATAAAAAAAAACTCTTCTCGGCTATAAAAACCAGGGATAGAGCAGAGAGAAAAGAGAGCCTAGCGGAGAAGGAGGAAAAGAAGAAGAGAGCTTCAAAGGCCGATAGAGAGTTCCTTCAATTTACTTTCTCTCTAGATTCCAGTTAATTTGTTAGTGTTTTTTAGTTAGTTAATTTTCTGTTTTAATCTTTTCTTTACTGTTTTTCTACTGTAATAAACCTCTTTATTTATGAAGTTATCTTTAAGTCATGTCTTTTCTTTACAATACTATGAATAGTTAATTTTATTTTTGGAGCCAATCAACTGAAGATTTTGGAATATCAATGGAGTTAATTGAGTCTTCATTATTTTATCTTTAAAATCTTTCAATTCTTGGTAATTAAATTCTAGATCGTTGAGAAAATTTAGATTTATGACTAAGTTTGGTAATTTCTATGCACAAATTTTAGTTTGGTATAGTTTTGCATAAATCGATAGTATGAATCTATGGCTCTAATTTTTATTATTCTAGATTCAATTATTATTGAATTTTATTATACCCATTAAATCTTCCGAATCAAAGGCTCAAAACGAAGTCAATGATTTGAGTTACAAAACCTCCGTTGGAATTTCGAGTGAATCGGGTGATCAAATCAATTAGATCCAAGACCATTTTATTAAGTTTAATTTAAAATCTAGTTCAACAATCTTCAAACCTTCCAAAACAAACTATTTTATTTTGGTTACTATTTGATTTTTTTCACCAATTGTCCAAATCTTATTAGTATTCATGGTGAAATTCAAACAGGTTGGCTTAGGTTCCAACTGAAGCCATTGCAATGCTACGGTATTTAGCATGGCTTAGTTAGTATCTCATCTTTTACCGTATGTAAATTTTAACACCTAACTTTGCATGTTTGGATAACGTCCTTTGTGGATTGACTCCGATCTTACCGAATTTTATTTACTGTTTCGCTGCACCTATACTTGGGTATCATAGATTGTCATATCCTGGGCTTAGTTTTGGTTAAAATGGTTCCAAAGAAGCGCTCCTTTGAGTGGTTTCCAAAAAATCAACCATATAAATCATAGCTCATTAGCATGGTTTTCAATGCCTCAAAAGTGGTTTCCAAACGACCCCTCTCTTTAGGAGGTTTTCAAAAACTTCACTCCCTTGAGTTTTCATTAAAATGGTTTTCAAGACTTTCCAT
>CM065383.1:20995000-21147500 GCA_033060915.1 Euryodendron excelsum | reverse complement strand
CATTAATGTTGACACTTATACTCTTTCAAGATCTACTCATGTATGTCTTGGGATGATTTTAGGCCATCTTTTGATTTTTTGAGCCATGAAATTCCTTGTTGATTTCACTTGCTTGTAACCATTTACCTTAGCCTTTTGATTGTGTGATATTGATTGAAAGTTTATTGTGATTAAGATACTCCTTTGGATTGGGAAACACAAGTTTCTTCACTTATTGGAAGCTCTTGGAAAGTAAAGAGAGCTATGGTTTATTACAAATACAAAGAAAAAGTGAAAAATTGAAAAAGGTAGTAAGGAAAGTGCAAAGAAAGAAAGAGAAATGGAAACAATACAGAGAGAGAGAGAGAGAGAGAGAGAGAGAGAGAGAGAGAGAGAGAGAGAGAGAGAGAGAGAAGTAATGGGATTGGTGAATCAAAGAGGCAAGAAAGTATTACCAAATGAAAAGAATGGGAACTTAGAGATATTTGTACATTGATCATTACATGCCTTGATCACATATATTTTGAACCATTTGACCTCTTTATGCCCCTTACCTTTGAGTTGGTGAACCAATTGACAACCCTTGAAAAGTCCTATCCAAGCATACGTCTCATGAGATCTCATTTAAATATAAGTCATTGCTTGCCAACTATGATTATTTGATGTTTAACTATGGATGATCTTTCATGAAGCTATGTCAAAGTTATACATTTTCATTATTTTGTCCTTTGTGTTTGGTTTGCTCTTTTACATTGTCTTACATTTACTTTTTTTTAAGAACATTCCATTAAGAAGAGCCCTGTGTTAAGTTGATTGAGAGTTGTCACGCTCAGATTTTTTGTACTCGAGGAATACACACACAAGCGGAAAAAATACTGTACTCTTTCGTTAGAACTCATCCTCTTAGAAGAATGAGTGCAACTAGATTTGAATTAAAAATTGATTTGAATAAAGGGCTTTTGGAAAACATTTGGAGTCGCCACCTAACTTGATTAAGGTGAGTTAAGTCACCTAAAAACTAAGTACAATCCAAAGATCACACTTTGGGTTTTTGAAAAAAGGTTTTGGAAAACTTCCTCAAGAGAGGGATTTTAAGAAAAGAGGTTGTTTGGCAACCTTTTGAAATATTTAAGCCCTTTTTTGAAAATAACTTCATTTGGTCTTTGAAAACAGTGATCTAGATTCGGAGGTTGGTTGTGTAGGGAAGACACACTAAGCCATCACCCTGCCCCGCCCTTGCAGTATCTACATGTCTATTCACCCTAGATTCACCATTAGAGTATTCGATTAATAAATGTCAAAAACTATCCACTTTAGAAAAGAATTTTTAGAAAGAAGTTTAACATGATGCATGATGTGTAAGTGCAAGAAAATACTTTGATTTTGAAAATAGATTCGAAAAGAACTTAATTTAATTTTAAAAGAAAGAAGGTTTTTAGAAATTTAGAATTAAAGATTTGAAAAAAGTTATGACCGCACCCATGAGGGTTGCCTACTTATCCCTTTTTTTTTGGGAATCAAGTCAGTCGTAGTTCGGACAAGAGTTCGATAGAAAATAGAAGGTTTGATTTGAAAAAGAGTTTAATTTGGAACTTGGAATAGAAGATTTGAAATCAGGATTGAACTTAGACCTAGAATTGAACTTGAAAGAGGATTTGACCCTTGGAAGAGAACTTGGACTAGATTTAGAAAGATAGAGTTTTGGGAAACCTAGACTTAGGAAGATAAGGTTCAGGAAGGACTTGGGATTAAGAAAGATTTAATTTGACTTGGAAGGGTTTTAGAAAAGATTTGACTCTAATGTTGGACTTGAAAGATTAGGGAAAGATGGGATTTAGGAAAGGTTCAAATCAGGAAAGTTTTAAAATAGGAAAGTTCCATTTTAGGAAAGGTTTTGAATTAGGAAAGTTTAAAAATAGGAAAGTTCCATTTTAGGAAAGTTTCATTCTAGGAAAGATTTCGAATTAGGAAATAAAGGTTTTGAAATAGGAAAGGTTTCATTTTAGAGAAGTTTCGAATTAGGAAAGTGGTGAATTAGGAAAGTTTTGAGATTAGAATGTTTTGAATTAAGAAAGTTTTAACTTAAGAAAGTTTTGAATTCAGAAATTTTTGTCTTAAGAAAGAGTTGAGTTTTAGAAAGATTTGACTTAAGAAAGTTTTGAATTTAGAAAGTTTTGGATTTGGAAAGATTTGAAATTTTGAAAGTTTAGAATTTTAGAAAAGATTCAAAGTTTGAGTTTTAGAAATATATGAAATTAGGAAATATTTGAATTTAAGAAAGATTGAAAAATTTAGATTTGGAAAGTTGAAATTTGGAAAGGTATAAAATTAGGAAAATTAAAAAGCTTAAAGTTTAAGGAAAGATTTGAAAGTTTAAGTTTTGGAAACTTAAGGTTTAGGAAGGATTGAGATTAGGAAAGATTTGGTTTTATTTCTAAAACAAAAGATTGGATTTTGTTTCTAAAAAGAAATGATTTAATTTTATTTTCAAAAACGGAGGATTTGATCTAGTTTTCTAAATGGGGAAATTAGATTTGGTTTCCTAAAACGAAGGATTTGATTTTATATGGAATTGGAAAGGTGAAGTTTTGGAAGCCCTAGATTTTAGGGTAGAAAATAGGATTTGAAAAACTAAAGTTTGAGGCCAAAATAAGAAATTAGAAATTATGTTTTGGAAAGAAAATTAGAGTTTTCTAACCATGGCTCTAGGGTTTAACTTGGACTAAAAAAAAAAAAAAGGATTTTGGAAAGTGATTTTTCAGAAAGGAAGATTTTTGGAAGGAGATCTAATAAAAAAAAAAATTTTTTAGAAGTACGCAAGAAAAGAGAGTTTTTGGAAAGGGATTTTTGGAAAGAGTTTTTTTTAGAAAAGAGAATTTTAGAAAGAGTTGTTAGGAAGAAAACTTAGGGAGTGTTTTTGGAAAGTGAATTTTGAAGAGAGCTTTTTGGAAAGGAGTTTAAAAAGAGTTTTTAGTAAAGTAAGTTGTTGAAGGGAATTTTTAGAAAACAATTTTTAGGAAACAATTTTGGAAAAAAAATTAGAGAGAATTTTTAAAAAGTGTGTGGAGAAAATATTTTAGAAAATAGTCGTGAAAAGAAATTTTGAGAGGATTTAAAAGAAAAAGGGGGGTTTTGGAGAGTAAGTTTGAAAAGCAATTTGGAAAGGGATGGACTTTCGCAAGCCTCTCAAAATATCTCACTTTCCTAAAACGATTCTAACCATAAGAAGGTTTGAACTATTCTAAGATTGTGGTTTTGAAAACAACAAGGACTTGAAAATATGGATCATATTGGTCACTTTAAATGTAACACTTTCCTAAAGCAAACCTAACCATGAAAAGACTAGAATCACCTTAGGATTTTGATTTTGAAAATAAGTTTTTGAAGAAGAAAACTTTAACGCAAGTTTTGAAAACGATTTTGATGCAAGTTTTGAAAACAAGTTTAAAAACGGATTTTAGAGAGATGCATAATCATGATATGCACAATGCAAGTTGGGGTCGTGAACATACAAGGTTAAAGGTTTCACCACATAATCAAGGGGGCCAAACCCACGTGGTCTCCGGTTAGACTAAGAGAAAGCCCCCGACAATGTGACTTTCGGGAGTCTCTTGTTTCAAGCATGCAAGAAATGGGGGGAGAAGATGGGGGATTAAAATAGAAGAAGACCCAAGTGGGCTAAGAGAGAGAAGAGAGAGAGGGAAATTGCGTAAACATAAATAGAAAGCCTACCTTGTATCCTCTTTATTTTGCTTGGTTATGCTTGCTTTATTTACTTTGGTCTTCGCTTTGCTTTCTGTCGGTCTCCGAGACCTTGCTTTGATCTTTGGAAGCTTCGGAGTTGCAGCACTTCAACTCTTCAATGGAGGCTTTAGAGGCAAGTATATGAGTGTATGTGAGTGTATGTGAATGTATATAAGTGTATGGAGGCTAGGATTTGTATATGGAGACTAGGGTTTGGAAAACCTAAACAAAACTAGGGTTTGGAGAGGCTTCGAGCTCTATGTATCAAAGAGGAGAGTTTTAAACTGAGTTTGCAGACCCTTTTCATGCTAGAAGAGGCTTTGTATTTATAAACAGAGGATTGACCTGACACCTGTTGCAGTGGCGCTAGGCAAAATTTCCTTCCGGCGCCACCCTAGGCCAAATTTTAGCTTGTGGCGGTAGCCACTTAGGAAAGTTTTAAGGTCGGCAAGCAACGTATCTTCAGAAGATTTGGGCGCCTGTACTAGTGACAACCATGCAATTTTTAGCCTAGCTTAACTAGAAGTGACTCCAGAAGGTTCGGGAATGATTTAAGGGGCCAAGAATGACCCGGAGGGCCGGAAAGGGACAAGAACCCTTAGAATAGTGTCTCGAGGGCAGTAGACTTGAAGAATGATGACAGGATGTGTTGGAAGGGTTGACCGGGCTATTAGGGGAAAAACAGTTAACCAGGTTGGAAAGCTTCCGGGATGGACTCAAAATATCCTGAAAGAAGACTCGAGACTTCGAAACATTACCTAGAATGTTCCAGGAGGTTACCGGTTTAATACTCAGAGCCGATATGGTTCCTAGGACGCTCAGATACCTAGGGGCAAAATAATCATTTTAATCGGAGAGTCTCGGAATTGGCCCGAAACCTGCTGGAAGGCACTTAAACATGCTGGATCGTCCTTTGGACAATCCTGGAAAGACTTACCGTTCTGAGGACTTAGGTACTTTCTCAAGAAACGTGCCAAAAATGGCCTTAGGGGCAGTTTAGCCATTTTTCATCAGAGTGGGCTAGCAGGCACTGGTGTTGACCTGGGTATTGAGTGTTTCCGTCACTCTGACGGCGGTCCCATAACACAGGAGTTCGTTAGCAATTCCCTATATCGACTTGTTTGCGAGTTTTTCCGCCACTTTGACGGTTACGATGTTTACGAGTAATCCACTCTGACAGTTACTCTAATGGGTCACGATCATTCCAGAGACTGCTTGATCTCGGAAAACTGCTAGGTGGACTTATTATCAGAAGAATCAACTTTCTCGAAAAACGTGCTGAAACAGACATTTCTTCATTGGCGGGCTAGCAGACACCAAAGGTGGATCGTACTACCATCTCGGGGACTTGGGGTCTCATCCCAGTCGACGGTTTTGAAGGGACTTACCTTTTTGAAGAGTTCTCTTGAAAAACGTGCCAGATTGGATGATTTTACCACCTTGAGGAATTAACTTTCTCGAAAGGCATGCCGAATTTAATTGGAATTAGAATTAGACTTGAAATAGAATTTGAGATTAAAATGGGGACTTATTGTGTTCGAAAAGACATGACTATTGGAATTGGAACGAACAATGCCCCCAAGGACACTTTGGTCATTTTGCCTCTATTTGGGCCTGGCGGGCTTGCGAAGCGATGGATTGACTGATTTAAGTTTGAAAAATTGATTTAAATTGGAGTATGTTCGTATTGACTTGAACTCAAGTCTAGACGAACTGGAAACTGCCGAGCGGACAAAAATGGGGTGCTTACAAGAGTGTATGACCAAGGAGGAATTAGATTGAAGCTCAAAGGGTTTTGAATATGTGAGGATGCACATTTGAGATAGATTGTGTGATTCTATTGCACACTCACTTAAATCTCATTTTTTTATTCTTTTTTATGAGCTTTGCTTACATTAGAGTGAAAGATGTCTTTTGCGATTATTTGGGTATAATTGTGTATTGTCTTCGTATTCCCATAAATATTAGATTATTGATCATAAATTGATGTTTGTGAGTGTCATTACTATAAGCCCTCACGAGACACCACTCATCCACTAAAAGTAACTTGGGGGTTTAAAGGCATAATGCATTAGGCTAAATGCATATGCGACTCCTATGAAAATGAAGATTATCTTTTATCTTTTATTTAGTGTTCTGCTATGGACTAGCAAAAAGCTAGGTGGACGGTGGTGATTACGCTCTAAAAGTGTAATCATTAACTTTTAAATAACTAGTTGTTAGCCTTAATCTAGTAGTATTTACCTGTTTTTAGTTGTGTTGTGATCCTAATCTCATGTTATGGCTATTTTATTGGTATCGGCCCTAAAAGGAACAAAATAGAGCATCGGAGGGCAAAAGGGTAAAAAGATTGTGCACATGGCCCTTGAGGGCTTGTGTACATTTTTCAACCGTGCACACAGTTTCAAAGGGCATGTGGACTGTAAGCACCCCATTTTTTCCTGCTCAGCAATCTCTGGCCCGACCGAACCCAGTTTTCAAACATCATAACACATGCAAGCTCAAGACGGGTCTTTCAAACTCCAATCTAGTCAATTAGTCGCTTCCCAGACCCATAAGGTCCCACCGAAGCCATAAACACCATCATGCCCCTAGGCATTCCAGGCAGCTTCCCGAGACCAAGCAGTTTTGGGAACCAATGCCATCCAGGTAGTTTCCTGAGATCAGACAATCTAGGGGACCAATACCTTATCAAATTTCAAATGGTTCACTTCTGGCGCCCGCTAGCCTACCAATGTAGAATGTCTATCATTTGGTAGTTCGACGAGATTAGGCATTCTCGAAGACCAACACCACCTTCACAAGTAGCTTTCTAAGACAAGGCGTTCTTAGAAACCAACACCACCCGACAAGTAGCTCTCTAAGACCGGGTGGTCCTAGGGACCAACACCACACAGGTAGTTTTTCGAGACTGTGCGGTCTCGGGAACTAACACTTAGGTCAACACTGACACTTGTTAGCCCGACTCGGTGACAAATGACCAAACCTGCCCCATAAGCATCCAGGCACGTTTTGAGAATGTTTAAAATCTCTCAAAACGGTAATTCCACCCTTCCAAAGTGTTACTAAGCATTTAGGCATACTTTGCACGCCATTTAGTCCAATTCTGGTCCCGTTCCCGCTAACTCTAGTCAAAATGACCGTTTTGCCCCTAAACGCCCCTAACACCACACAAATCCCACTGAACAGTGAAAGACTCTCCCGAGATCATCCCTGAATGACCTAGCATGCTGAAGATAACATTCTGATCCATTGCTAACTATTTTCAACCAAACCCGGCCAAAATGACCATTTTGCCCCTGACAACCCGAACGCACCCCGAAACAACACCGGTCCTAGAGTTTTGAATGGCAGGTCTTGTTATACACCCCTGTTTAACCTAAAGAGGACCTTACAACACTAAACACCCCTGACTCAATAAAAGTTCCCTAAAGCATGTCATAGATGCTCCGATAAAATTGCCCTTTTTCCTAATTCTCTAGTTATAACGCACTGTCAAATGACTTGAGAAATGCGTAAACCAAGGAATTTCCAAAAGCTCGTTCATAATTATTTCCATCGATATGGCTTGATCAGATAGATCGCTCCCTGAAATCCCTCATCACATGGCTCGAAAATCGCTACTTACAGCAACCCCTGGAGCATCTCATAGACGCTCTGCTAGGATTGACTTTTTTTCCAATTCCCTTATTATAACGCACCGTCAAACGACTTGAGAAATGCATAAATTAGAAAATTTCCAAAATTACTTCCAAATTACTTTCCATCGATACGGTCTGATCAAAGAGATCGCTTTCCAAAGGCCTCGATCATACAACATAAAAACAGCTATTTTTGAACCCCTACGGAGCGTATCACAGACGTTTCACAGAGATGCAATTTTATTCACACTTTTCGAGATGATATCTCACACTTTTGAATACCGTTCAAACTTTTAAAAAACTCAAATGTTCACGAGAAACCCTAAGAGAACACCGGGGGTGCAACCGATTCCTCCGAAACCTTCCCGGTTAGCTCAATTATCGAGGTAAAGTTTAAATGAACACTCTCGGTGACAGAGCATATGCTACATGTGCTCAAATTTTGATCAAATCGACCAAACTTCGATTAACCATCAAGATTTAGCCAGTACACTAGGTGCCACGTGGCATTCTGCTAATGGAATAGTACTAGTGCATGTGCTACATGCGCCAAGGTAAATTTTGCCAAGGCGCATGTACCACATGTGCCAGGCCTCTCGCAAATTGCCTATAAATACAGGCCTCCGTCTTTGCATATTCCAGGATCGAAATTGATAGCGAAGCTCTACAAAAATCGCTCCAGAACCTCGAATTTCTATATACCTCTCACACTTTAATCACTTAGGGTAGATTCCACCTCCCCCTAACCCATACACTTCACCTACATAGCCTTCCATACTATAGAATACCTCCTTCTAGCCCCTCCAGCATACTTAAAGCCATCCTAGCTCGAGTCAAAACATCCATAGAATATTGCAAGTGTATTGAAGGCAAAATGTGGTATTTTTTTATGTTTTTGTCTTCCTCCACTCCTCTCTTCTCCTTCCTAGCCTACTCAGGCTATTCTCTATCTTAATCCCCATCTTCTACCTCCCCTTTCTTGCATGCTTGAAGCAAGAAGGCTCTTAGTTCATACCTAGAAGAAAGTTAGTGAGAGCCACCGTGTATGGAGATCTCTCACTAGCATACTTTATGATGGTATGGCCTTGGAGGCCCTTGATTACGTGGTGTAGCCTAAAGCCTTGTATGAATTCATGACCCCCTTGCATATAGTTATATAGTTTATATTTTACATGTTTGGCTTTGTCTTTATGTTTATGACCATATTGATCAAGTCTTCACTATTCCCATCTCTATGTCATCTTCAAGTCTCCTATTCAAATGTTTTCTTAAAAGTGGTCTAAAAGTTGGCCCCTTGAAGTTTAGAATGAGACTCTAAGAAATCATACTTTAGGAGACCTCCCCATTAACCCCTAACTCACACTTTTGTATCTTTGCATTCCAACTTACATAAAAATGGTTTTCAAACTCTCTAATTCCTAAGGTTTCTCTTCTCTCAAGTTTAGTGGTTGGAATGGCCCCATGAAACCTTCTCTTGAGTTGTCTCCCTTTTATATTGGCCATAAGAACCCTAAATTGTTAGAATGGTTCCCTTTTCTTTTTATTCTTGCACAAAAATGGTTTTTATACTCTCTAATTTTCAAGATTTCTATTCTCTCAAGCTTGGTGGTTGGAATGGCCCCATGGAACCCTCTCTTGAGTGGTCTCCCTTTATATTGGCCATAGGAACCTTAACTTATTAGAATAGTTTCCTTTGGAAAACGGTTTTCAAAATCTTTTTCTCAAAAATGGTTTTCAAAAGTTCATTCTCTCTATCTTTGCATTAAAAATGATTTTTCAAAAATTGTCATCATTGTGTTGATTTTTGAAATCCCTACTCTCTTCAAGACAAAGGTTATAATGGTCCTAAGAAAACCTTCTTCGGAATGGTTTTCAAACACCAACCATATAAACCATATCCTTGGCTAGAGTCAAATTTTCATGAAAATGATCTTCAAAAGGGTTGTCTACCAAAATCCTTTGCATAACATGATTTGTTTTCTAAAATTCCTTTCAAAAATACATAAAACCACCTTTCAAAACCATCTTCCAATCCAATCCTAGGTTAACTTGACCCTAGTTGTCCAACCTTAGGTTAACTTAATCCAAGTTAATAAACCCTAGGTCACCTTAACCCTAGGTTAACCCAACCTTAGTTAGTTAGCCGTAGGTCACCTTAACCTTAGGTCACTTTAACCCTAGGTTAACCAAACCCTAGTTGATTAACCCTAGGTCACCTTAATCCTAGGTTAGCCAAACCCTAGTTGATTAACCCTAGTCCAACTTAACCCTAGTTGTCCAAACCCTAGGTTAACCCAACCTTGGTTAGTTAACCTTAGGCCATCTTAACCCTAGGTTAACCTAAACCAAGTTGGCTAACCTTAGGTCCCCCCTAACCTTAGACCAACCCAACCTAGGTTAGTATACTTCAAGGTTCCAACTCATGGACCCCTTTTAAATGATCTTTCAATTTAAAACTATTCTCATAACCCATTTTTCCAAAACCTCCTACTCTCTTGAGATTTCAAAAACCAACTCCATAATCTTTTCAAATACTCTTACACTCTATCTTTAAATTATTTCCAAAAATATTTTCAAGAACTCACAATCCTAACGTGTCGTTACACCTTTTATGGTTAGGGTTTCCAAAAGAAGGTGATATATCAAGAACAACCTCCAAGGTTGTCTATATTAGAGTTCCAAAGTAGAAGGTGTATTCAAAAAACCATTTTCAAAAACTTTTCAAAGACCAATTTACTAAAACACTCCAAAATCATACCTCCAAGGTTTTTGAAACAAGACTTCAAAACATTTTCAAAACTCTCTTGAGTTATCTCCAAGCATATCCAAAAACTCCCTTGAGTTGTTCCAAAAACATTTCAAAATACTTCAAAATCCCCTTTCGAGAGCTTCAAAATTCTATTTCAAAAACACTACAACATCCGATCTCAAATCAAAACTCTCAAGTTTGCTTATTTCAAAGACCACAAAGTGTCTTCAAAACCTTCTAAAGGCCTTAATGTGCCTATTTTCCATCAGGCTCTAGCCCTAACTATAAATGACCTGATTCTCTTCAAATGAGATACGTAGGCAACCTAAAATGATGCGGTCATAACTCTTATTTCAATTCAAGTCCTTTTTCAAAACCCTCTATTAATCCAAGATTTCTATTTCAAATTCCTTCAATACTTCCATGTTTTCAAACATTTTTCTCAAAACCTGTATCATGCATCATTCATCTAAAAAGTGGTGACTAAACCTCATTTTTAAAATTCTAAAGTGGATATTAAGTGGACAATGGTAACCGATTATTCTAGTGAGTGAACAAAAGGTGATTAGATATGTAAGTACCGAAAGGGCGGGGTAAGGTGAAGATCTTAGGATATCTTCCCTATACGTAACCAACCCCCGGACCATAGATTTTTATTTTCAAAAGACCAAAATGGAGTTACTTTAAAAAAAGGGCTTAAAACTATCTAAAGGTGGCCAAACAACCTATTTTCTCAAAAACCCTCCCTTGAGGGGGTTTCTTAAAACTTTTTTCAAAAACCCTAAGTTTAATCTTCATATTAACACTTAGTTTTAGGTGACCTAACTCACCTTAATCAAGTTAGGTGGCGAATTCTATTTTTCTATAAAGCCCTTCATCAAATCAATTTTAAGTTAAACCTAGTCGCACTCGTCCTTATGGGAGGATAAGTTTTAATGACAGAGTTCCATGCTTCTTCCGGAGCCTGAAAGGACTTGGTCAAAAAATCAGGGTGCGACACACCTCATTTTTGCCCATTCAGCAATCTTGAATCCACATCAGTCTTCCAGTAAAACGTTATAACAGTATTAAGTCCAAACTAGCTTTTTAAATTCTAATTGAATCAATTGGTCGTTTTCTGAGCCCTGTGAAGCCAAATGACCAAGATGTCCCTTGACACTCCAAGCAACTTCCCGGGATCGATTGATCTCCGAAACTAATGCCAAATATTGTCGGAATGGTGGAAGCACTCACAAACTATCACACTGTCAGAGTGGTGGAAACACTCACAAACTTTAAACGGTTCACTTCTCACTCTTCCGAAAACCTTTGAAGCTCTCTGGAAGTTCTCGATTCTTGAGAAATAATAGGAAAACATCGTGAACGTGACCAATTTTTTCAAATCTTTCCCGAATTGCTCAATTATCGAGGCAAATTAACATAAAAATTTTCGGTGGCAAAGCGTATGCTACATGTGCCCAGATTGTGATCAGATCGATCAAAACTTTTCTTGATCCCCAAATTGAGTCAGTAGAGAGGGTGCCATGTGGCATTCAATCAGTGGAACAGTACTGGCACATGTGTTGCATGTGCCAGGGAAAAAATTGCCTAGGCACATGTGGCACATGCGCCAGCTCCTAATACATTGTCTATAAATACAGGACTCCCCCTCTACAGATTTACAAATCAAAAACAGTAGCAAAACTTTGTAAAAATAGCCTCAGAACTCCAAAATTCTCTATACACCTTACTGTTCAAGCACCTAAGTTAGATTCAACCTCTCTCTAGCCTATACACTCCATCTAAAAAGTTTCTAATACCATAGAAGAGCCATTTCCAACCACTTCAAGCCTCTTTAAGACCATTCAAGTTCAAGACAAATCATCCATGGAAGCTTGAAAGTGGTTTGAAGACAAATATGGTATTCCCTTTTGATTTATGTCTCTCCCACTTCTCTCTTCTCCCTCCTAGTCCACTTGGACTACTCTTCTCTTTTAACCCCCATCTTCTACCCTCATTTCTTGCATGCTTGAAATAAATGAGCTCCTAGGTCATGCCTAGAGAAAAGCTTGTGAGAGCCACTGTGTAGGGAGGTCTCTCACAAGCCCACTCTAAAATGGTATGGCCTTAGAGCACCTTACAATTTGGTATGGCCTCTAGCCTTGTATGATTTCATAACCCTTCTTTTGCATATGGTTACCATATTCATGTTTTGCATGTTTGGCTCCATTTTCGTGTTTATCATCATTTTTCAAAAACCTTCACTATCTCTATTTCTATATAATTCTCAAATTCCATATTCAAGGATTTTCTTAAAAATGGTTCTAAGAGTTGGTTCCTTGAAGCTTAGGTTAAACTCTCAATTTCTACATCCTAGAGAACCCTCCTTAAGTCCCTTGACCTCATTTTGCATCATTGCATTCTATTATCTTCAAGTTACATTAAAATGGTTTTCACACATTGTATTTCACTTTGATTTTCAAAGTTTTGCTCTCTTGAGTTTTGTGGTTAAAACAGTCCTCATGGAACCCTCTCTTGAGTGGTCTCTTCATTTATTGATCATAGGAACCTAGCTCATTAGAGTGGTTTTCTACACTCCAAAATTGGTTTATAAAACAACCCCCTTCAAGAAGGGTTTTCAAAAATTCATTCTCTTTAATTTGCATAAAAAATATTTTTCAAAACTACCATTTTCATCTTTATTTTAGAAGTTTTGCTCTCTTGAATATTGTGGTTGGAATGGTCCCATGGAGTACTCTTTGGAGTGATTTCCTTCAAATCAACCATATGAACCCTTATTCTTTAGAGTGGTCTTCAACATCTTAAAAGTGATTTTCCAAAACCTCCTTTCTAAAAAAAATTTTCAAGGTTCATTCTCTTTAGTTTTCAATCAAGAAAGTCTTCAAAACTATCTATTCCATATTAATTTTTACAAGTTTTACTCTCTTCAGTTAGTGGTTAGAATGGTTCTAAGACAACTCTCTCTTTAGTGCTTTCTAAATACTAACCATATGAACCTAACACTCACTTGAGTTGTTTTCATAAAATGGTTCTCAAAATACCCTTTCAAGTTTCATGCATAAAATCACTTTTTAAAACCATAAAGGTCCAAACCCTAGATCAAAATAACCTTTCTAAAACTATTAAGTCCAAACCTTAGTTCCAAAACCATATTTTAAAACCATTAGGTCCAAACCCTAGTTCAAAACCACCTTCCAACCCTAGGTTAACTTAACCCTACTTACCCAACCTTAGGTTAACTTAACCCAAGTTAGTTAACTCTAGTTCAATCCAAACCTTAGGTTAACCTACCCCAAATTAGTTAACTATAGGTCCCCTTAACCCTGGGTCAACCTAATCTTAATTAGCTAAACCCTAGGTTAATCTAACCATAGTTAATTAACCTTAGGTCGTCCCAACCAAGGTTAGTAAGCTTCAAGTTTCCATTTCAAATGCCCCTTTTCAAATAATCTTTCAATTCAAAACCATAGTCATAGCATATTTTCAAAAACATCCTACTCTCTTGAGATATCAAAAATCAACTCCAAAATCTTTTCAAATACTCTCATACTCTATCTTCAAAAATGCTTCTAAGAAGTTCTCTTAAACTTGTCTTGACAAAAGTGGCTAGATACTTACCATTTTCACAAGCTATTTTCAAAAGTGATTTCACAACTCATAACTCTAAGGTGATCTTAGCCCTCTTATGGTTAAGGTTTCCTTAGAAGAAGTGACACATCAAGTTTAACCTCCTAAGGTCCATATAGGGTGTCAAACCCAAATGCTTTTCAAAACCATTTTTCAAAGGTTTTTTTTCAAACATCACATTCTTGACGCAATCTTAATCATTCCATGGTTAAAATTATTCAAGTATAAGTGAGATTCAATTAGGGTTCTATGACCCTAAAATTTAAAAACCAATGGGAAATCTCTAGCCCATTTTTCAAACACGTTTTCAAAACTCATAGCCCTAAAGGAGTTTAGTTCTTCAATGACTAACTTCTTAAAGGTGATGAAACATTAAATATACCTTTCATAAGTTATTCAAAAACTATTTTCAAAAGTTTTTTGAAGACAAGGTCACAAGAGCATTTCTAATCGAAACTCTACCTCTAAAGTTTTCAAAACAAGATTTCAAAACATTTACAAAACTCCCTTCAAGTGTTTTAAAACTCCCCTTGAGTTATTCCAAAACTCCCTTGAGTTGTTTTAAAACATTTTCAAAATTCTCTTGAGTTGTTTCAAAAACATTTCAAAATTCCCTTGAGTTAATTTAAAAAACATTTAAAGTCATTTTCAAACCTGATTTCAAAAACACTTCAAACATTCCAAGTCCTATTTCAAAGGCATTTTTCTAAACTCTCAAAATTCTCTTTTTTCAAATATCTTAAAATGTCTTCAAACCTTTCCAAAGACCTCAATGAGTTTTCAAAGCATTCCAAAGGCCCCAATGTGCCTCATTTCTATCGGGCCCTTGCTCAAACTATGATTGACCTGATTCTCTCTAAATGAGATACGTAGGCAACTTAAAATAGTGCGGTCATAACCTTTATTCCAACCCAAGTTCCCTTTTCAAAAATTTCTATCAATTCAAGGTTTCTATCTCAAATGATTTCAAAACTTTCATATTGTCAAACATCTTTTTCAAAACACACATCATGCATCATTCATTTAAAAAGTGATGTCCAAACCCATTTTTTAAAATTTTAAAGTGGATGTTAGTAACCAGTTATTCAAGTTAGTGAATTAAGGGTGATTAGACATGTAAGTACTGAAAGAGCAGGGTAAGGTGATGATCTTAGGATATTTCCCTACACGTAACCAATCCCTGAGCCATAGATTTCGAGTTTCAAAGACCAATCCAGAGTCATGTTTTCAAAAGCGCTTTAAATCATTTTAAAAGGTAGCTAAAAACCTCTTTTCCAAAAACTTTTTTAAGAATGACACTTTCAAAAATGATTTCGAAAAACCTAAGTTTAGTCTTCGGATTATATTTAATTTTAGGTGACCTAACACATCTTTAACTATGTTAGGTGGTGACTCCAAACATTTTCCAAAAGCCATTGTTTAAGTCAATTTCAAGATCAAACCTAGTCGCACTCGTCCTTCTAGGAAAATAAGTTCTAATGAGAAAGTACCGTGCGTTTTCCCAAGCCAAGAGGGCTTGGTTAAAAATCGGGGCGCAACACAAACTCTTTTCTAGATATGGAGCCAAAAGAGAGCCTCTACAAAACCATTCATAATTATAGAGGCCTGATTTCACCGTCTGAAGCCCCGTCTAAAGACCATTCGCCAACCGTGCGCACTATCCCCTATACTGTGTGCACGGTCGGCAGCAGCCCTGTTCTATTTTCAGTCTATAAATTTATATTGTACTTTAGATTGGGGATCTTAAGCTTTTTACTTAGTTTTCTATATGAATTATGTAGTTTTATAAAGTAGCTTGTGCCTTTGTATTAGAGATAATTATTGCGCCCAAATTTTTTGCACTCGAGTATGAAAAATTCACACAGTACTTTCTCATTAGAACTTATCCTCCTAGAAGGATGAATGCGACTAGGTTTGAATTAGAAATTTATTTAAATAAAGACTTTTAAAAAAAAAGATTTGGAGTCGTCACCTAACGTTGTTAGGTGAGTTAGGTTACCTAAAACTAAGCACAACCCAAAGATCAAACTTAGGGTTTTTGAAAAATTCAAAAAACTTCCTCTTGAGAGGGTGTTTAAGAAAACAAGTTGTTTGGCAATCTTTCGAAAGATTTAAGCTCTTTTTTAAAAATAACTCTGTTTTGGTCTTTGAAAATAGAAATCTATGATCCAAGGATTGGTTACACATAGGGAAGATGCACTAGGCTATCACCCTATGCTGCCCTTGTAGTACCTACATGTCTATTCACCCTATATTCACTCATTTAAAATCTCTGGTTACTAACTGTTCAACTATATCCACTTTGAAAAGAATTTTGAAAAGAAGTTTGAGTCATCATGTTAGTGATAATGTGATGCATGATATGCAAGTGTAAGAATGGAATTTAAATTTAGAGAGAGATTTTGAAAAAAGAAAATTGAAATTTTGAAAAAGATTATGACCGCTCCCATAAGGGTTGCCTACATATCTCTTTGTTAGGAATCAGCTCAGTCGTAGTTCGGACTCGGAGTCCAATTAAAAATAGACATTTTAGGGTCTTGTTTGATTTGAAAAGACACCTTGTGGCCTTTAAAAAGTTTGACTTGAAAAAGGTTTGAGTTGAACTTTGATTTGAATATTTAAAATTGAACTTTGATGTAAAATCAACTTTGATTTGAAATTGAACTTGGGTTGACTCTGTAATAAAACTTGAATTTGACATTGAATTTTGAAATGAATCTTGGACTTGTTTTAGAAAATTTGAATTAAGCTTCAAAAATTATCTTGACTTGAATTGGGATATGAAAACCATCTTGATTTAGACTTAAGACTTAGAAAAAAGTTAAAGTTTCCTAACTTAAGATTAGGGTAGAACTAGGGCTTCAGTGTCCTAGGACTTAAATAACCTAAGATTTAAACATGCACTTGAAAAAATTTGATTTTTGAAAGCATTATTTCAGGAAAGTTTTATTTTAGGAAAATTTTCATTTTAGAAAAGACTTTATTTTGGAAATATTTGATTTAGGAAATGTTTGAATTTGAAATTTAGAAAATTAGAATTTGGAAAGAATTGATTTAAGAAAAATTGAATTTGAAAAATTGAGTTGGAAAAGGTTTGAACTAAGTTTGAGGTGGCTCAGGATTTAAGTAATCCTAGGACATAGGGTTTATGCAATGCATTCGAATTGGAAAGATTGGATTTCAATTGAAAAATAAACGTTTTGAAAGAGGAAAGTTTTGATTTTGGAAAGTTTACAAATGAAAGGTTTTGAAATTAGGAAAGATTTGGTTTCTATTTGGACAATATTTGATTTAGCTTGAAATTGAAAAGTTTTAGTTTTGAAAATTTATGATTTTATGTGATTTTTAAATTAGAAAATCTATGATTTCATGTAGAAAATGGTTTTAAAAATATATGATTTAATGTAAACAGAAAGCTATAATTTTATATGAGAAACCTAAGGTTTCCTAAATATGGACTCTAGGGTTTTGATTTGAACTTCAAGACTCAAAATTTTTGAAAAGTAAATCTTTGAGAAGAATTTTTAGGAAGTGGATTTGCAAAACTATTTTAGAAAGATTTAAACATAGACTTTTGGAAGTCTCTTAAATATCTCACTTTCCTAAAATGATTCTAATTATGAAAAGACTTGATCCATTCTGGGGTTGTAATTTTAAAAACAACTAGGGTTTGAAACCCCAATATGGAACATAATGGTCTCATTAAATGTAACACTTTCCTAAGAAAACATTAACCATGGAATGGTTAGAATTATTCTAAGAATGTGACTTTGAAAATAACTTTGAAAATAGTTTTTTTGAATGCAAGTTTTAAAGAAAGCTTTGGAACGCGATATTGAATGCCATGTATGAACACAACAATCACAATACAATAGGGACATGAACAAACAAGGCTAGGTTTGACTACATAATTAAGGGGGCGGGACCCACACCGTCTTAGGTTGAACTTGAAGAAAATCCCGAACACAGTGATTTCCTCCAAGGCCTTCCTAGGCATGAACCGAGAGGTCCCTTATTTCAAGCACATAAGAAGAGGAGGTAGAAGATGGGGATCAAAATATAAAATAGTCTAAATGGAATAGAAGGGAGAAAAGAGAGAGAAGGAGATTACATAAAAGTAAATAGAACCATACCTTATCTTCTTATTAGGTTGAATGCTTCAATGGAGGGCTTGCTTGAACTTTCAAAACTTTGAATATACAACACTTGATCTTTAATGGTGATGGGAAGCAAGTGTATAGGTGTTTAGAGTGTATGGAGGCTAGGGTTTGGAGAGAGGCTTGAAGGAATTAAGGTTTTGGAGAAACTCGAAGGCAGTTTTTAAAGAGGCAGAGTTTCTAGAGCTATTTTTCGAACCCAGAATATAAAAGGGGGTGGCTGTATTTATAGGTAGCAAAAATTTGGCCTTGGCGCCTGTTGCAGTGGTGTCATGCCAAATTATGGCTTGGCACCATGATTGCTCCTGAATAGTGCAATTTATATCCGCCAGTGTACGGTTGCGATGCAGTAATAATATCTCGGTAAGTCCGAGGTCGAACCACAGGGAATATGGATGAAATATAGTAGAACTCACTTTGGGAAAGTAGAACTCTCACGAAAAACAACTCTAGAATGTAAAGGAAAATTTTTATTCAAGATTTGGTTTGAGAAATTATTTTAGGCAATAAAAATAAATTTATAATAAGAAAACTTGATTAAATAACAATAAGCAAAAGGTCTTATCATGACTGATTCAGTTAATAGGCCTACAAGTAGGTCCCCAAGATAGCTGTGAGTAAAAAATCTCAATATTTGATTACCCTTTTGGAGTTGATATTCAATTATTTACTAGTGTTCATACCAAGGTCCTATTCATACCTGTCTCAGTTTATAAATTTGTCTACAAAGTATGTTTGAAGCTTAATCAAGAACAGTAGATTTGTACAGTACTCTTAATAGGAATATATCTGCAATTATAATCAATATCCTTATCAAAAATTCTAAGTATACGTATCTCTGCTTGCATATCAATCTATACATACATGCTAGATATGATCAAGAATATTGTTTTCGAAGATATTCATAGGCAAGAAAATAAATCTTAGTTCAAGTTCTTGAAATCTTGAAAAATAAATAACTATCTTGAATCTCTACATGTAACCTACTTACCTTTTCAATCCAAACCAAGAAAAAGATTTAGCAACTTGAAACCATAAGAAAGCACATGAAAATTCTATTGAAGGCTTGCAACAATCGAAAGAACATCCAATCTTGAATATAAAGAAAAACTGAATAATAACAAAAATTAGGGTTCTTGAAAGGTATAAAGATCTTTAAAACTACTCATACTCCTAAAACTACTCTAATTCTAGGGTTTCCTAACTCTCTATAAAGTTTTCTAACTCTCTCCCCTTTAAAAAGAACTCCTATGGGCTTAAAAAGACCTTAATTTTACCCTAACAGGTTTTTGGCCCGCGGAGGGGGGCGTCCGGACGGCTTCGGACGGCCTTCAACACTTAGAAAAATTTTCACAGTTTCACCAACACAGCCACTGTCCGTCCGGATGGGTCCTCGTATGGCCAATGTGCCTTCACAAAAGTTGTAGATCTCGAAAAGTTGTATGGAATGGACATATTATGGGCCCTAATAGCCTTTTTGGTTTGAGAGATATGACTTTCCAAAGTTTCAGCTCTGCGTGCTTTAGCAGCTTGTATCGCAGCTTTAGCAGCTTGTACTCTAGGGGCATCCTCTTAAAATTTATGTCCAAAATGTATCCAAAATCCTCCCATTTAAGCTCAAAACCTATACAAAGTATGATAAACTTAGTTAGTACTAAAACATAACTAAAAACACATATAAAATCATAAACTAATACTAACAAAGCATTAGTTAAGACCTTATAATTGCATTTTTGAAGCACAATCACACCAGTACTAATGACGCTAGCCTCTTAAGAAAGTTGTGAAGGTCGGCAAGAAACAAATCTGGGATGACTGTCCTCGTGACTACCATGCAATTTTTGACTTGGCTTCACTATGAAATGATCTTGAAGGTTCCGAGTAGCAAGACTTGCCCAAGATTGGACAAGAATCCCTAAAATAATACCCAGGGGTAACCAGCTTGATAACCAAAGTAGGAGTAATTGAAAAAGGGTGACCGACCCACCAAGGGCAAAATGGTCATTTGATTTAGAAAACATCGGTATCGATTCGGGGTTGACTGTGAGAAGACTTAAAGGTTGAAAATTTTCAATTTGGCACCCAAGACCGGTATGGTTGGAAAAGGCAACCGACCTATTAGGGGCAAAACGATCATTTTGCACTATGTTTACTGGAATGAACTCAAAATAGTCCAAAAAGGTACTAGAATGTTGGGAATACTATTAGAAGCATCCCGGGAAGGTAACCGATTTGATACCCAAAGCCGGTGTGGTTCCTAGAGGCAGTTGGATGCCTAAGGGCAAAATGGTCATTTTGACTGGATATTCTCAAAATTGATCAAGCACTGACTGGAAGGCACTAAAACGTGCTAAATTTTCTTTAGGGCAATCCTTGAAAGGTGGACTTACTGCTCTACAATCTTAAGACACTTTCTCGAAAAGCTCGCTGGTGGGGCCTTTAAGGCTTTTTTTGGTCATTTTTTTTACCAAAATGGGCTAGCAGGCACTAGTGTTGAGCTGGGTTTTGAGTGTTTCTATCACTTTGACGATGTGTGATGAGTTGATTTCCAAAGGTATCTGGTCATGTAGTAAATGTGCTACGGCCAAGAAGCGTGTTCAGTCCCGTAACATAGGGATTTGTTAGGATTTCTGATTTCAACCTATTTGCGAGTGTTTCCATCACCCTGACGGTTGTGATGTTTATGAGTGTTTCTGTAACTCTAACGGTGTGTGTTCATTTTGGAGACTATCTGATCTTGGAAAGCTACAAAATGGTCTTATCGCCTCAATGCCTTAGGTATTTTTCTGATCGACGTGCCGAATAGCGGACATTCTATGTTAGCGGGCTAGCAGGCGCCAGAAGTGAACCGCTCTACCATCTTGGGGACTTGAATTTTGTCTCGGTTAACAGGTGTGAAGGGACTTATCGTTTCAAGAGATTTTGTGTTCTATCGGTAAGCGTTTCCTGCTAGATGGACTTACCGTAACTTTCTCGAAAGACATGCTGAATTGAGTTTGACTAGTGTGGACTAGAATTGGAACTAAAATTGAGGTAAAAATACAAACTTATAGTCTTTAAGAAGACGTGTCAACTGGAATTGGACCGAGCAATGCCTTAAGGGTATTTTGATCAGTTAGCTTGTGTTGGGCCCAACAGACCCATGAAGTGGTTAATTCACTAGATTGAATCTGGAAAGTTGGTTCGAGTTTGTACGTGTTTGTGAAGTTTGAATGTGAGTCTGGTCCGACTAAAGATTGTCAAGCGAGTGAACAAAAAATGGAGTGTTTACAATAATTGCTTGTAATTTCATTTCCATTTCAAGTGTAATTCAACTTTCATCATGATTTCAATTCAAGTGTTTATTTCTTCCAAGATTATGAGTAGTTAAGTATCTAATTGGGTTCATTTGGGAAGATCAATCAAAGATTTCAAGGCCTCATTGAAGGTGTCCCATGAATTCAATGCCTAAAGTTTCTAGATTCTTAATTTTAAAAATATTGAATGAATTGAGAGATTGGAACAATTGAATCCAATCACTTTATAAATTCCATAATCTAGTTTCTAATTGCATTGATTAGTCTAGTCAAATCATCTACAAACCCAAACAATTTTTAGTTTACATTTTTATAGAAGTAATTAGCTTAATTGTGAATAATTTGAGGAGAATTTGAGCTCGTTGTGTCCTGGTTTACTGGACGTCTTCGGAGGTGAATCACCTGGCCCCGATCAAGGGCTGCCTCTTTTAGAAACAAAAAAGCAAAAGTAGGTCTGATTCCAACATTGAATAGATCGGTGGATAAGAATATCCGTCCATCCGTAATGAAAATTACACTAGCTAGAATAAAAGCCGAAACGTCTATGACCCAACTTGAGAAAGTCCTCAACGTGTATGAGCAAAAGTTATCAGAGTGTAACCATCTTTTCAGGCTTGCCCAGTACTTTCGGGGCATCAGGTCCTAATGAAGTGGGCTTCGAAACCTAGAGAGAGAGAGAGAGAGAGAGAGAGAGAGAGAGAGAGAGAGAGAGAGTTCAGGGTGGATACATATCTGGAGCCAGCCCGCTTGGAATAGGTCTCAGCCATCAGCATGACTTTTTACCTAGCTTCCTTTATTTGTTCAATCTTACCCTGAATATTGGTCTGGTAGGTTCACCAGTGGACATTGAGCGGCCTGACTCAGTTTATAACAACAAAAGGTATTTTGATCTTAGCTCGGTCTAGTCCTTCTCGATATCCGGCTTAGGCTCCTTTTGATTTGACATAAAAAAGTTTACTATGTGAAATATTTTCCTTGTAAAAATTTTACAAGAAAAGTTATTTTTTCACTCCTATTTTTGGGTGTTTGGTAGACACTTTTAAAATCTAATTTTCAAGTCAAGCATATCATCGAAGAGTGGCTAGACACAAAAATTAAATAGCACAAGCATTGGAATAAATATCTCTGTAGCTGGAAATATTTTGGAGTTAGCCCTCAAATTGACTGAAAAACACCCACCAAAAACTGAATACTCAACTAAGTAATCAATTTTCAATAAAGCCTATTGGCAAGAACATTCCCTAAAATTTTCTACTCTATAGAATTTTTTGGAGAAAATAAATACAGGTTGTGTTTGAACTTAATTTAATGCTTCAAAGTGTAGCAAAAAAAACATAGAAAAGATACTTAAAAATTGTCTTTGCTTTTAATGCAGCTGAAAACCTCCCTTCTGGACAATATGTGTACATATATAGAGAGTTATAGATATATATATATATATATATATATATGAAGAAGAGAGATTCATTTGAAGATTACTGGGCAAAGTGGCGGAGATGGTGATGAAGGAGTGTCTCGTTCTTGCCAGAGGCGAAGGTATTGCAGAGGAAGGGGCCAAAGTACTCCCCGTTGCAGATGTGGCGGAGAGGAATTATTCTAGTGTTTGAGTCACCATTTGAAAAACAATGGAGCCTTGGAAAACAACTGACCAATCTGAAGTTGGTAAGTCATTTTACTAGGATTTGTTGTAGAAATTTTTACTTAGAAAAAGTTTTACCGACTTATGTATGGTCAAACACGGGAAATGGGTAAAATGTTTTTCAAGAAAATATTTTACTTAAAATCAATCGAAGCTTAAAAGTAAATTGGTCCAAAAATTAAAAGTAAATTCAAAACTAGTCCAAAATAAAAATCAGGCGTTGGAAGCCTGTTTGTTTAACTTAACTTTTTTTAATAAAAATATTTATTTCACCAATTTAATACAAGCTATGTGACAAAAAAAGTGACTTGTGAGTTTTTTATTAACTAAAAATCAAGAGTTCAAATCTTGTAACTAATTCATTAATAAATAATTTTCTTGTTTAGAAATTAAAGTTAAATAACATAAAATATAAATAAGTCTAGTATATAAAAATATATAAATACTGTGAGGTATGGAATGACGGCGGCTTATAGCCACCATCCCTTCCGCGGCCCCCCTCCCCCCTTACTCTCTCTCTCTCTCTTCATATCTATAAATAGAGAGGCCTAAAGAGGCTCTAAGTAGAGAAAGAAAAAGAAAGAGAGAAATCAGAGAGAGGAAAGAGAAGAAAGCGTAGTCTAGGTAAGTTGTAAATATCATGTTGTATTATTATTTTATATTGACAATAAAGTTTTGGGTGGTTCAGAAAATCAATCCTAAATATTCTAGAAGAATAAATGTGATAAATATTTGATAGTTCCTGAAGAACTATTCACGATATCTACTTTGTGTTGATTTATTTTCTCCGGCTTATATTCTTTACTTTTATAACACGTTATCAGCACGAGACTCTAAGTACTTTGTGATTTTCTTTACATCATAATACTACTTTTTCTGTGTAATTTATCTTCATTTTGAATTCTTTACTGTGCACTCAATTCGCGTGAATAGTATGAACAGTAATTCACTATTGCGATGAATAGTGTTTATTTTAAAACTTTGTTGCTTTATTTCTCTCAGATCTTGTATTATTTGCCTATGATAGTTAGAGATCTGGAATCCATATTTCAATACATTTCCATAGACATGTGACTTGACTATATTTTAATGTATGAATTGAAAATTAGAATAAAGACAGAAATAGTAATATGATATATATATCGATGCATGTTACTATTCATGAATAGTGATGAATAGTTTTTAAATAGTAAAATATAATATAAAATGCAATAAATAGTGCATTGATTTTCATTTTATTATTTATATATCATATTATCACCATACCTGATTTAAGCTTATTGTTTTGTATGGTATAGCATTGTAAAAATGTCAAATCTTGCCAAATTGGAATTTGCCACCCTTGATATTTCTGGCGATAATTATTTATCGTTGATCCTTGATGCCGAGATCCATCTTGCTGCAAAAGCACTTGAACAAACAATAGTGGAGGAAAATGACGCATCTCAGCAGGATCGCGCGAAAGCTATGATTTTCCTTCACCATCATCTTCATGAGGAATTGAAATCGGAATACCTCACGATAAAAGATCCATTGCTTTTATGGCCAAATTTAAAGGAGAGATACGAGCACCAGAAGACCGTAATCCTCCCAAGAGCCAAATCTGAGTGGATATACCTGAGGTTGCAAGATTATAAAACTGCCAGTGAGTACAACTCTGCATTATTTAAAATCAACTCACAATTAAAATTATGTGAAAACAATATTACTGATGAAGACATGTTAGAAAAAACATTCTCTACATTTCATGTCTCGAATGTGCTCCTACAGCAGCAATATCGAGAGCGTAGATTTAAAAAATATTCTGAATTAATATCCGGTCTGCTTGTGGCTGAGCAAAATAAGGAGTTGTTACTGAAAAATTATCAGTCCCGACCTACTGGTTCAGCTTCATTCCCTGAAGTGAATGCAAGCTCATTTAGCAAACGTGGTCGTAAACGTGGTCGCGATAGTAGCAGGAATAATGGTCGCAATCGTGGACATTATCGTGGAGGTTATCATATGATATTTAAAAATACCACACCATACCACTAACAGTGGAATAAATTTGAAAAGGGGAAAGGGTTACAGAATCAACCTCCTCCTAAGAAATCTAAAGATACTTGTTACAGGTGTGGGATGAGAGGCCATTGGTCACGTACCTTTCGTACGCCCAAACATTTGAGAGAGCTTTACCAAGCCTCAATTAAAGATAAAGAACAAAATGCAGAAATGCATGTTACAGATTTTGATGGCCAGGTTGATATTTCTCATCTTGATGTTTCAGATTTCTTTGAAGATGCAAGTGGAAGAATAGACCATTTAATTGGTGATGAAGATGTCCACACTACTTAACATTATTGTTTATTTGTTCTTGTCTATGTAGTTTCTTATCATCTTGTGTAATGTTTCCTTCATCCGCTTGTCTTTGCAATAAATGATCATGTTTTAATTAAGCACTTTTAATAGATACATGGATCGTACCAACACGTTGAGTATATCTAAAATGAATGGTAAAGTCATATGTCTGGTAGACAGTGGAACAACACACACAATTTTTCGTGAGAAAAAATATTTCTCACACTTGACATTACTTAAAGCTAATGTCAAGACAATCTCTGGCACAACAAAATTAATTGAAGGCTCCGAAAGGGCCAATATAATATTGTCAAGAGGGACAATGCTATGCATTGATAATGCATTATATTCTATGAAATCTATAAGAAATCTGATTAGTTTTAAAGATATACGTCGTAATGGGTATCATATTGAGACGACGAATGCAGATAATGTAGAACAGCTCTACATTATTGCTTGTATTTCAGGAAAGAAATATATATCAGAAAAGCTTGCTGTATTGTCTTCTGGATTATATTATACTTCTATAAAAACAGAAGAATCACCTGTAGTGATGCACCAGAAGTGCCTTGACCCAAAGAATTTTATACTATGGCATGATCATTTGGGTCATCTAGGGTCAACAATGATGTGTCAAATTATTGACAATTCACATGGACATCTGTTAAAGAACCTGAAGATTCTGTTGTCACATGATTATACATGTACTGCCTGTTCACAGGGAAAACTAATTGTCAGACCATCTCCTTTCAAGGTAATTCTTGACTCCCCATCATTCTTACAAAGAATTCACGGGGATATCTGTGGGCCAATACATCCTCCATGTGGACCTTTTCGTTATTTCATGGTTTTAATAGATGCATCTACACGGTGGTCACATGTTTGTTTACTTTCTACCCGTAATATTGCTTTTACTAGACTGCTTACTCAAATTATTCGCTTACGGGCACAGTTTCCATATTACCCAATTAAGTCAATACGACTAGATAATGCTGGAGAATTTACATCCCAAGCCTTTGATGATTATTGTATGTCAATAGGGATTAATGTTGAATACCCAATTGCCCACACACATACACAAAATGGTCTTGCTAAAGTTTTAATAAAACGGCTTTAGTTGATTGCTCGACCTTTACTTATGAAAACAAAATTACCTGTTTTTGCTTGGGGACATGCCATATTGCATGCTGCATCTTTGGTTAGAGTCTGACTGTTGCACCTGGTTTTTGGGGTGTCCGAGGTTTGTTTGGCTCGAACACCAAAAGCACGGAACTCTATCACTATAACTCGTCCTCTTAGAAGGACAAGTGCGACTAGGTTTGAAAATTGATTTGACTAAGGAATTTTTAGAAAAATAGGAGTTACCACCTAACTTGATTAAGGTGAGTTAGGGCACCTAAAACTAAGCGTTAATCCGAAAACTAAACTTAGTATTTTTGAAAAAGGTTTTGAAAACTCCCTCAAGAAAGGGTTTTTAAGAAAATAGGTTGTTTGGCAACCTTTGGAAAGATTTAAGCTCTTTTGAAAAATAATTTCATTTTGGTCTTTCGAAGACAGAAATCTATAGTCCGAGGGTTGGTTACGTGTAGGGAAGATATCCTAAGATCATCACCCTACCCCGCCCTTTCGGTGCCTACATGTCTAATCACCCTTTATTCACTTATTAGAATAACCGGTTACCATTGTCCACTTAATATCCACTTTAGAATTTTGAAAAACGGGGTTTAGTCATCACTTTTCAGATGGATGCTGTATGGTGCAAGTTTGTAGAAGAAGTTTGAAAATAGTAAAGGCTTTTACGGGTTTGGGATAGGAATTTTGAATCGATTAGAATTTTTGAAAAAGGGATTGGAATTGGAATAAAAGTTATGACCGCACCATTTTAGGTTGCCTACGTATCTCGTTTGGCGAGAATCAAGTCAATCATAGTTCGGCAAAAGCCCGATGGAAAGTAGGCGCATTAGGGCCTTTGGGAGGTTTGAAGATACTTTGGAGTCTTTAGAAAAGTTTAAGACACTTTGAGATCTTTGGAAGGTTTAAAGACACTTTGAGGTCTTTGGAGAAGTTTAAGAAACTTTGGGGTCTTTGGAAAAGTTTAAGACACTTTGAGGCCTTTGAAAAAGTTTAAGACACTTTGTGGTCTTGGAAGTTGAAGACTCTTTGTGGTCTTGGAAGTTTTGACTTAAAATTGAATGGTGGAGTGTTTTTTTTTTTTTTAAATGATTTTGGATCGCCTTAAAGGAGTTTTGAAAAAAGGTTTTGGCGTGACTCAAGGGAACTTGAAAGTGTTTTTGAAGTCTTGTTTTGAAAACCTCACAAGCATGTTTTGATGAATTAATTTTTTAAAGTTGTTTTTGGAAAGGGCTAAGGGTTTGAAATCCTAATATGACCTTAGATGTTGTTCTTGATTTATCACTTGTCGTTGAAATCCCAAACCATAAGAGGGCTAGGGACACCTTAGGTTTGTGACTCTTTAAAAACATTTTTCGAAAGGTCTTGAAGAGGGAATGTAATATCATTTGAAGAGTTTATGAAGTTGGTTTTTTGAAATCAAGAGAGTAGGAGGTTTTGGAAAAATAAGCTATGAGAATAGTTTGAAAATTTGAATGATCATTTAGAAAAGGGTTCAAGAGTTGGAACCTTGAAGTGTACTAACCTAGGTTGAGTTAGCCTAGAGTTGGGGGTAACCTAAAGTTAACTAACTTAGGTTAGGTTGACCTAAGGTTAAGAAGACTTAGGGTTAACTAACTAAGGTTAAGTTAACCTAAGGTGAGTGAACTAGGGTCAAGTTAACCTAGAGTTGGAAAACTAAGGTCAAGTTAACCTAGGGTTGGTCAACTAGGGTCAAGTTAACCTAGGGCGTAGTAACTAGGGTCAAGTTAACCTAGGGTTAAGTAACTAGGGTTAATTTAACCTAGGGTTGGATTGAAAGATGGTTTTGAAGTGTGGTTTGGTGCATTTTTGGAAAGAGTTTTGAAAAACAAAACATGTTATGCAATGGATTTTAGTAGGCCATCTCTTTGAAGATCATTTTTATGAAAATTTTGACTCTAGTCAAGAGTATGGTTTGTATGGGTGGTGCTTGGAGACCATTCCAAGGAAGGTTTCCTCATTGCCATTATAACCACTATCTTGACAAGAGTATAAGGGGTCAAAAATTAACATAATGATGGCAATTTTTGAAAAATCATTTTTGATGCAAAGATGGAGATAATACATTTTTGAAAATCATCTTTTGAGAAGGATTTTGAAAACCATTTTTCAAGGGGAACATTCTATCAAGAAAGGGTTCATATGGCCAACAAAAGGGAGACTACTCAAGAGAGGGTTTCATGGGACCATTCCAACCACTAAACTTGAGAGAATAGGAACCATAGAAATCAAAGAGTTTGAACATCATTCTTAGGCGAGCATAAAGAGAAAAGGGAACCATTCTAACAATTTAGGGCTCCTATGGCCAATATAAAGAGAGACCACTCAAGAGAGGGTTCTATGGGGCCATTTTAACCACTAAATTTGAGAGAATGGAAACCTTGAAAATTAGAGAGTTTGAAAGCAACTTTTATGCAAGTTGTAATGTAATGATGCAAAAATGTGAATTAGGGGGTAGTGAGGGATTTTCCAAAGCATGACTCGTACAGTCTCATCATAAACTTTAAGGGGCCAACTCTTGGAACTATTTTGAAAGAAACGTAGAAATTGGAAATGACATAAAATTAAGAGCAATGTAAGCATTGTGGAGCATGACAATAAGCATAAAATGAAGCCAAGCACACAAGACATGATTAAAATAGCAATATGCAAAGGGTCATGATTCACATATAAGGCTTTTAGGCTACACCACATAAACAAAGGGCTCCTAGGCCATACCATCTTAAAGTAGGCTAGTGAGAGGTCCCCCTACACGGTGGCTCTCACTTGCTTTCATCTAGGCATGATCTAAGAACCCTCTTGACTCAAGCATGCAAGAAATAAGGCGTTAAAGATAGGGATTAAAATAGAGAATAGCTTAAGTAGGCTAGGAGGGAGAAGAGAAGAGTGGGCGAGAGCACAAATGTAAAAGGGATACCACCTTTTGTCTTCAACACACTTGTAGTCTTTAATGGATGTCTTGATTGGAGCTTGAGTGACTTCAAGAAGGCTTGAGAGGCTAGAGTGGAGTGTATAAGTGTGAATGAGACCTTGTATGTGGAGTGTATAGGCTTAGGAGGGGTAGAATCTAGCCTAAGTGTTGGAGGGGAGGAATATATGTAGAGATTCGAGTTTCTTGAGTGATTTCAGCAGAACTTCGTATCAATTTTGGACCTTGAATATGCAAAGGGGGAGGCCTCTATTTATAGGCAATCTGGAATAGGCCTTGCGTATGTGCTAGATACACATGGCCAAAATTTGGCCTCGCACATGTAGGACATGCGCAGGTACTGTTCCATTGCCAGAATGACACATGGCACCCTATATACTAGTTAAATCTCGACCATTGATCAAAAGTTAGTCGATCTAATCAAAATTTGAGCGCATGTGGCAAACGCTCCATCGCCGGGAAGGTTCGTCCAAACTTTGCCTCATAATTGAGTCAATCGGGAAGGTTTCGGGAGAATCGGTCGCACTCGAGATGTTCTCCTAGTGCTTCCGGTGAGCTTTCATGTTTTCGAAAAGGTTGAATTATGTTTAGAGGTGAGTGATATCGGATTGGAAAGTGTGCTAAAAAGGTCACTTTTGCAGAGCGTCTGTGATATGCTCCAGGGGTGTTTGAAAGTGGTTGTTTTCGTTTCGTGTGATCGAGGTCTTCGAGAAGCGATCTATTCAATCGGACATCGGACCGTACAATGGAAAGTACTCTGGAAATACTTTTAGGAATTCCCAAATTTACGCATTTCTCAAGTCGTTTGACGGTGCATTTTGATTAGGAAATCGGAGAAAAAGTCAACCTTGACGAAGCATTTGTGAGACATTCCAAGGGTTGTTAAAAATTATAGTTTTCACACCATACGATGGAGGGCTTCAGGAAGCAATCCATTTGATCGAGTCGTATCGATGGAAAGATCTACAGACGAGCTTTCGAGAATTCTCTGATTTATGCATTTCTCAAGTGAATTGACGGTGCGTTATAACCAAGGAATCAGGGGAAAAGACAATTTGGGCGGAGCGTCTGCGAGATGCTCCAGGGAACTTTTATTGTGTCGTGTGAGCTTAGTGTCATAGAGTGCTCCTTAGGTTAAGCAAAGGCGTGTGGTAACACCCTCTGCTCGAAATCCTGAGGCCGTTGCTGTTTCGGGGCGTATTCGGGCTTCTAGGGGCAAAACGGTCATTTTGACCAAGGTTGGCTGGAAATGGTTAGGAATGGTTTGGTATGTTGAGCTAAGTGTGTAGGGTTGTTCAAGGATGGTTTTGGGAGAGTCTTTTACCGTTCGACGGGGTTTTGCGCAGTGTTGAGGTGTTCAGGGGCAAAATGGTCATTTTGACTGGAGTGGGCCGGAATAGGACCGAATTCGGACTAGATGGCGTTCGGGGGATGCCTAATGGTTTTAAAAATATTTTGGAAGGATGGACTTATCGTTTTGAGGAATTTTAAACTTTCCCAAAACGTGCCTGGAGGCCCAAGGGGCAAGTTTGGTCATTTTTCACCGAGTCGGGCTAGCAAGCTTCGGTGTTGACCTAGGTGTTGGTTCCCGAGACCGCCCGGTCTTAAAAAACTACCTGTGCGGTGTGGTCCTTAAGAACGCCTAGTTTTAGAGAGCTACCTGTAGGGTGGTGTTAGTTCCTGAGAATGCCTGGTCTCAGAAAGCTACCTGTGAGGGTGGTGTTGGTCTCCGAGAGCGCTTGGTCCCGGAGAACTACTGAATGACGAACATTCTACATTGGTGGGCTAGCAGGCACCAGAAGTGAACCGTCTGGAATTTTAATAAGGTGTTGGTCCTCGAGATCGCCCGATTTCGGGAAGCTACTTGGATGGCGTTGGTTTCTGAAACTGCCGGTCCGAAAAGCTGCTTGGAATAATGGTGCTTAAGGCTCCAACAGGTCCTTGTGGGCTCGAGAAGCGACCAATTGACTGGATTGGAGATTGAAAGGCTCATCTTGAGCTTGCACGTGGCGTGGTGTTTGAAGACTACATTCGGTCGGGCTGGAGATTGCCGAGCAGGCAAAAATGGGGTGCTTACACCGACCAACTGCTTATCATCAGTACTCACCATTACAACTTGTTATTGGTCAACAACCAAATATTTCTCACTTACGAGTTTTTGGTTGTGCTGTATATGTACCTATCTCACCCCCCACAGCGTACTAAAATGGATCCCCAACGTAGACTTGGAATTTATGTTGGTTTTGATTCTCCATCTATTATTAGATATTTGGAACCCTTAACAGGTGATGTCTTCAAGGCACGTTTCGCGGATTGTCATTTTGATGAGTCAGTCTTCCCACCATTAGGGGGAGAAATGAGGCAATTAGAAAAGCAACGAAAGATCAGTTGGAATATTGTAACAATGTCTCATCTTAAACTGCGAACGAGTCAATGTGAATCAGAAATCCACAGAATTATTCATTTACAGATAATTGCAAATCAATTGCCTGACGCGTTCACTGACACAAAGAATGTGACAAAATCACATATACCAGCTGCAAATACTCCAGCACGTATTGATGTCTCTATAGGACAATCTATTAGTACAGCAGCAAATGAATTTAAAACACGCTTGAAGCGTGGGAGACCTGTTGGTGCAAAAGACACAGTTCCTAGAAAAAGGAATACACAAGAAAAAATCCATAAGCAAGTTAGTGCTCCTGAAAAGAACACAATATCTAAAGTTTCTAAAGAACAGAATCCTGAAGAAGAATTCCCAGAAGAGAAACCTCCTGAAGAGATATTTCCTGTAAGTGATATGGTACTTGAAAATAATGAGATCTCAATAAGTTATATGAATACAGGAGAAAGCTGGAAGAGAAATAAGATGGTTGTCGACAACATATTTTCATTTAAAGTAGCTCTTGATATTACCAGAAGTAATGAAGAGACTGAACCACAGATAGTCGACGAATGCCGACGTAGAATTGATTGGCCAAAATGGAAAGAAGCTATTGAGGTAGAATTACACTCATTAGTACAACGTAAAGTATTTGGACCTGTAGTCCACACACCTGAAGATGTGAAACCTGTTGAATATAAATGGGTATTCGTACAAAAATGAAATGAGAAAAATGAAATAGTACGATATAAAGCCCGACTCGTAGCATAAGGTTTCTCACAAAGACCTGGTATTGACTACGATGAGACTTATTCTCCTGTAATGGATGCCATTACATTCAGATTCTTAATTAGTTTATCAGTCTCAGAAGGACTGGATATGCGTTTGATGAACGTCGCGACAGCCTACTTGTATGGTAAATTAGATAATGATATATATATATATGAAAATTCCTGAAGGATTTAAAATGCCTGAAGCACATATTTCATCTAGAAGCTTATATTCTATCAAGCTTCAACGATCGCTGTATGAGTTAAAACAATCTGGACGCATGTGGTACAATCGTCTTAGTGAATATATCTATTGAAAAATGGATATGTGAATAATACAATTTGTCTATGCGTTTTTATTAAGAAATCAGAATCTGGATTTACTATTATTGCAGTCTATGTCGACGATCTGAATCTTATTGGAACTTCTGAAGAACTGACAACATCTGCTTGTTATTTAAAGAAGGAGTTTGAAATGAAAGATCTTGGAAAAACCAAGTATTGTCTTGGATTACAGATTGAGCACTTAGCCAATGGAATTCTTGTCCATCAATCAACATATACTGATAAGGTTTTAAAGCAATTTTAGATGGACAAAGCTCATCCATTAAGTTCTCCAATGGTTGTCCGTTCACTAGATGTACATAAAGATCTTTTCCGTCCTCAAGATGACGATGAAGAACTTATTGGTCCTGAAGTACCATATCTTAGTGCAATCGGTGCCCTTATGTATCTTGCCAATTGTACAAGACCTGATATAGCATTCTCTATCAACTTATTGGCACGATACAATTCTGCAACAACACAAAGACATTGGAAAGGAGTTAAACATATACTACGTTACTTAAGAGGGACAACTGATATGGGATTATTTTATGCTAACGAGTCACAACCTGAATTGATTGGCTATGCAGACGCTGACTACTTTTCTGATCCGCATAAAGCTAGGTCTCAAACTGGGTATGTGTTTACTTATGGTAACACTGCTATATCTTGGCGATCGGTGAAGCAAACATTAACTACAACTTCTTCAAATCATTCCGAGATAATTGCAATTCATGAAGCAAGCTGAGAGTGCATCTGGCTAAGATCCATGATTCAACATATTCAAGAAAGTTGTAAATTATCTACAATTAAAGATACATCGACGATATTATACAAGGATAATGCAGCTTGTATTGCACAGATTAAGGGAGGCTACATTAAAGGTGACAGAACGAAGCATATTTCTCCAAAATTCTTCCATACACATAAGCTCTAGAAAAGTGGTGATCTTGATGTTCAGCAAATACGGTCTAGTGATAATTTGGCCGACTTATTTACTAAGGCACTACCAACTACAATATTTGAAAAGCTTGTGCATGATATTGGTATGCGCCATCTCAGAAATCTTTCATGAAGTAAATAATGTTCTTATTTTTCAGGGGGAGTTAAGTAATGTACTCTTTTTCCTTCGCTACGGTTTTTTCCCACTGGGTTTTTCCTAACAAGGTTTTAATAAGGCAATTTTAACATGCCCAAGAAGTCATCCCAGGGAGAGTGTGACGTATGGGATGACGGCGGCTTATAGCCGCCATCCCTTCCGCAGCCCCCCTCCCCCCTTACTCTCTCTCTCTCTCTCCCTCTTCATATCTATAAATAGAGAGGCCTAGAGAGCCTCTAAGCAGATAAAGAAAAAGGAAGAGAGAAATCAGAAAGAGAGAAAGAATAGAGAGAGAAAAGAGAAGAAAGAGCAGTCTATGTAAGTTGTAAATATCATGTTGTATTATTATTTTATATTGGTAATAAAGTTTTGGGTAGTCTAGAAGATCGACCCTAAATATTTGAGAAGAATAAATATGATAAATATTTGATAGTTCCTGAAGAACTATTCACGATATCTACTTTGTGTTGATTTATTTTCTCCGGCTTATATTCTTTACTTTTATAACAAATACCTATATAGAGAGAGAGATATATATATTTGAGGCTATGCTAGCTTTCAAACAAAACTTTCAAACTTGGTCATTAACATAATCAAGTCTAAAAAAAATCTCTAAGCCCGGCCCTACAGACTAGTCTATAATGTCAAGCCCTATGAATTATGAGCAAATTTGGGCACACCTAATGGGATAAAAAAAAATTGAAAAAGAAAGGGAGGATGAAATCTGACCATTAGATTGGAGGGTGGTAATTTGGACTTCCGATGTCATATCCCACGAAAAAATGAGATTAACAGTTCGACCGGACTAAAATTTTTTGTCCCAAAATGTGTCCCACGTACGATTGGACAATCATAGGGTTGGGATACACTAAAAATATTTTTCGCCTGATCTAAAACAAAATTTCAAACTTGTTTAAAATAAATGTAAATGTCTAAGCCTCTATTTAACCTGAAAAAAATTTAAGAAATTTTTTTTTTCAAAAATAATGTTGAATAATATAACATCAAAACATATAGATAAATTAAATATAACAATATACTATTTTATATATATTTTGAGCCGAACTAGGCTTTAAATAAAAATTTCAAACCCATCCATTAACAAACCTAGAGGGTATTATTGTTTCTGGACTTCAATTAGTTGGTGGTTTTTATGGTCAATTAAAAGGAAATACTCCATTGATGTTAAATTCTACTAATAATTTCATCACAGTCGTCCTTCACAACCAAATGTTAATCCTTGGCCATGCATGACCATTCGATCAACGTGTGCATGGAATTAATCCTTGTTTTTGTTCACCGAGCTAGAGCATCATTCAGTGATTAAAGTAATTGGCAAATCTTACTACATAAACGGAAAAAAGGAAAAGATTATTGACGAATTAACTTGAAATAAGTCTCTCATATATAGGAGAGTTGAGGCTGGCTTTCAAAAATGTCACTCAAAAGATCAGCTGGCTGGCATAGTTCCAAACTTCCAACCCAAATCAGCCGTAACCAAATGAATCGAGGTATATATCCATTCAATATATAGCTCAAACTTTGACCTCTTAGATTGCAGTAGCTGGTGCCTTCGACCTAGTGTGGTAACTCAAGGAATGTTAAGGAATAAGTTTCAATTTCCATTAGCATAGAAAGGAATTACAATAAATAAATAAATAAAAACCTGAATACGAGTGGATGGTCAAATGTCCAACGACTTAGCAATTCTAAAGCTCTTTTCAATAGACAATAAAAAGATTAATTCGCTCAGTTTCTCCTTAACAATCCCTCAGGTTGGTGGGCAGAGCTGGAAATGCTATCCTCGGAAGTTAAAGTGTTCCGTGAAGGCGGAGGAAAAAGGTAATAATACCTATCTCAGATTCGTACTTCATCAAACAATATGAAATCGAAAGTAGTAACTGTGAAAAATTCAGTGGTCGCCTTTGGCCTGATTATTACGGCCGTTGAATTTAAATGGCCCTACTTACAATTTGCATAGCATTTTGATGTGGGAAGTTTATCACCGTGAATATGTTAATTGATCACTATACTTCTGTTATATGCATGGCTACTTATAGTTTTCTTAAAATAATAGAATGGAGGATCTTAAGCATCCTTTCTCTAAATAATCTACAATCTAGATAATGGATTTCTATAATTTAGAAGTGCATAGGCACACTCAAATTGAAGGGGACATTCAAGAGGCCCTACTAGATTGAAGACCGCCAGAAAAATTGATGAGATTCTTAGAAATAGAATCACAAATCTTCAGCTACTCCAGCCAGCAAAACAAGAACTACTTTATCGTCAAAATTGCACATTAAAAAAATGCAGGCATGAGGGAGCTCTAGCGCAAGGACGGTTAATATCCGAGCTAGCCATCATAAAATTGCACGAAGAAGCGTCAATTGCCCGAAAATACCTTAGCCACACCAGTAAAGTGGAAGCTGTACACGACAATTATAAGCTTATAACAACTGAAATTTAAGAATTTGGTGCAGTACTTGTGAAAAAATCTGTATGCAATTCTATGTTCAACTCAGTGATTGGATATGTATATATATATATATATATGTATGTATGTGGGCCTTCTGATGAATAGCTAATTCTCAGACTTTATCAAACACTATGAGATTGATGATTATATGGAGAATGCTAGCATCAGTCGCGAGTATTGGTTGTAAGCACCCCATTTTTGACCGCTCGGCAGTCTACACTCCGTCTAGACTTGTTTTCAAGTCATTTGGGCATATTTCAATCGAAACCAATTCTCTAGATCCAAATTCCGTCTTTCCATCGCTTCGCGAGCCTGTCAGACCCAAATAGAGGCAAAATGACCAAGATGCCCTTAGGGGCATTGTCCTTTCTTATTTCAATTCCAATCCCTCTCTCGAGACAGTTTATTCCTCGAGACGGTCCGAGTAGCAAAACTACTCACAAAACCGTTAGAGTGGCGGAAACACTTAAAACCCAGGCACGTCTCTTCGGAGACGGTAAGACCCCTTTCTAATCCCTCTCTCGAGACAGTTTATTCCTCGAGACGGTTCCAATCCAGGCACGTCTCTTCGGAGACGGTAAGACCCCTTTCCAATCCCTCTCTCAAGACAATTTATTCCTCGAGACGGTCCGAGTAGCAAAACTACTCATAAAACCGTTAGAGTAGCAGAAATACTCACAGAACCGTTAGAGTAGCGGAAATACTCAACCCTGTCCGAGTAGCGAAAATACTCCCAAATCATCAACCCCGTCCAAGTAGCGGAAATACTCAACCCCGTCCGAGTAGCGGAAATACTCACAAATCATCAACCCCGTCCGAGTAGCAGAAATACTCACAAATCATCAAACCCCGTCCGAGTAGCGGAAATACTCACACCGTGAGAGTGGCGGAAACACTCAAAGCCTAGGTCAACACCAGTGGCTGTTAGCCCACTTCGGTGGAAAATGACCAAACTACTCTTAGGACCTTTTCCGAGACTTTCCGGTCAAGATGACCATTTTGCCTCTAGGCATCCGAACGCCCTGGGAACCACACCAGCTCTGGGTATCAAACCGGTAATGTCCCGAGAATACTTTTTATAGTATTCTCAACCTTCCTTTACCTTTCCGAATCATTCTGAGTCAGTTCCGGCCAACCCCGTACAAAATGACCGTTTTGCCCCTGGAGGGCCAGTCTCCTTGTTCGACCATACCGGCTTTGAGTATCAAACCGGTAATGTCCCGAGAATACTTTTTATAGTATTCTACACCTTCCTTTACCTTTCCGGACCATTCCGAGTCAGTTCCGACAAACCCAGTACAAAATGACCGTTTTGCCCCTAGTGGGCCGGTCTCCTTTTCCGACCACGCCGGCTCTGGGTATCAAACCGGAAACCTCTGGGAACATTCTAAATAATGTTTCCAGATCCCAAGTCTTTTTCTGGGACAATCCGGGTTCGCCCCGGCAGTTTTCCGGCCCGATTGACCGTTTTGCCCCTAAAGGCCCGATCAACCTTTACGACCCACCTTATCCTCACTTTCCAAGTCAAATACCTCTAGGACACTGTTTTAAGTGTTCCTGCTCCCTTCCGGCCTTCCGGGTCATTCCCGGCTCCTTCAAATCATTCCCGGACTTTCCGGAGTCACTCCTAGTGAAGCCAAGCTAAAGTTTACATGGTAGTCACTAGTACAGGCCCCCAAATCTAGTCAAAGATACGCTGCTTGCCGACCTTAAATCTTTCCTAATTGGCTGGCGCCACTAGTAGTGGCGCCAAGCCAAAAAATGGCCTGGCGCCACTCCTAGTGGCGCCAGTGTAAATTTTGCCCTGGCGCCACTGCAACAAGCACCAGGTTTATCTTCCCTCTATAAATACAGAGCCTCGTTTAACGTGAAAAGGGTCTGCAAACTTAACCTAAAAATCTTATATTTCGATACACAGAGCTCGAGTACCTCCAAAACCCTAGCCTCCCTAGGTTTTCCTCAAACCCTAGCCACTATACACAAACCCTAGCCTCCTATACACTCATACACTCCCCCATACACTCATACACTAGCCTTCAACCACTCTCTGAAGACTTGAAGAGCAGCCATCCAGAGCTTAAAGACAATCCTTGAAGACTGAAGGTGAATATCAAGACCGAAGACCGAAGACCGAAGATCGAAGACTGCACGGCGCGCAAAATAAACAAGAAACAAGGTAGGCTTTCTCTTTAATTTTCTGCACTTCCCCCCTCTCTCTTCTCTCTCCAAACCACTTGGGTTTTCTCTATTTTAATCCCCCATCTCTTTCCCGCCCTTTCTTTGTATGCTTGAAACAAGGGGATTCCCGGTCCATGTGTAGGATTGGACTATTGGAGAGTCACCGTGTCGGGGGCTTTCTTCTAGTCTAACCAAAGACCACGTGGGTCCGACCCCCTTGATTATGTGGTGAAGCCTTAACCTTGTATGTTCACGACCCCAAATTGTATTGTGCATATCATAATCTTGCATCTTCCAAAATTCGTTTTCAAAGTTGTTTTCAAAACTGTTTTCAAACTTGTTTTTCAAAATTGCATCAAAACCTCTTTTTCAAAACTTGTTTTCAAAACCACAATTCTAGGGTGATTCTAGCCTTTCCAGGGCTAGGGTTGCTTTAGGAAAGTGTCATATTAAAAGTGACATTTTGGTCTATATTTTCAAACCTTATTTTCAAAACCGCTTTCCTAAAGTGGTTCTAGCCTTTCCAGGGCTAGGGTTGCTTTAGGAAAGTGTCATATTAAAAGTGACCTTTTGGTCTATATTTTCAAACCTTATTTTCAAAACCGCTTTCCTAAAGTGGTTCTAACCCTCTTATGGTTAGAATCGCTTTAAGAAAGTGAGACGTTTTCATACTTTCCAAAAACTCTCTCTTCAAAAATCTCTTCCTAAAAATCTCTTTTTCTGCATACTTTCCCAAAGCTCTTCTTTCCAAAATTGTTTTCAAAAACTCCCTTCCAAAATCTATTTTCTCATTTTTCAACTCCTTTCCAAAACGCTCTCTTCAAAATTCACTTTCTAAAAACGCTCCCTAAAAATCTTTCCAAAAACTTTCTTTTTCAAAATCTTCCTTCTAGAAATTTCCTCTTTAGGATTTTCCTTCTAAAATCTACGTTTCTAAAAACACACTTTCCAAAACTCCTTCTCTTCAAAAATCTTTCCAAAAACTCTCTTTCCAAATTCACTTTCCAAAAACTCCTCCCTAGGATTTCCCTTCTAGAAAACCTTCATTTCCAAAAACGCACTTTCCAAAAACTCTTTCCTTAGAGCCCAAGTCAAGCCCTAGAACTCACAATTAGAAAACCATAATTTTCTTTCCAAAAATATGATTTTCAAACTTTGCCCCAAACCTAGGTTTCTAAAACCTCTTGTTTTCTACATCAAAACTATACATGTTTCCAAAACCTATTTTCTACGTTAGAATTCTACACTTTCAAAACTAGGGTTTCTAGAATCTCCCTTTCCAAATCCTTGCCAAATCCTACCTTCCCTTTAGGAAACCAACTCAAATCTCCCCGTTTAGGAAATTAGATCCCGTCCTCCGTTTTTGGAAACAAAATCAAATCTTTTCTTTTAGAAACCAAATCCGATCCCTTCCAAATCCAACTCTTTCGTAATTCAAATCCTTCCTAAACTTCCACTTTCCTAAACCCTAAGTTTCCAAAAACTTGAACATAAGAATCTTTCCTAATTCAACCCTTTCCTAATTCAAGCTCCTTTCCAAATCTTAACTTTCTAAATTCAAGCTTTAAACCTTTCCTAAATTCAAACCTTTCTTAATTTCAAGATTTTCTAAAACTCTAAAACTTTCTAAAATCTCAAATCTTTCTAAAACTCTAAAACTTTCTAAATCTTAAACTTTCTAAATTTCAAATCTTTCTAAATTCTAAACTTTCCAAAATTTCGAAATCTTTCTAAATCTAAGACTTTTCTAAACTCAAAACTTTCTTAATTTAAGACTTTCTTAAGTTGAAACTTTCTTAATTCAAACATTTCCTAAATTGAAAACTTTCATTTTTCAAACCTTTCCTAAAACGAAACTTTCCAATTTCCAAACTTTCTTAATTCAAAACTTTCCTAACTCCAAAACTTTCCAAAAATGAAACTTTGCTAATTCTAACATTTCCTGATTTCAAAACTTTCCAAAAATGACACTTTCTTAAATCGAACATTTCTTAATTCAAACATTTCCGAAGTCCAATCTTTCTTAAACTCTTGAGTCATTCCTAAGTCTCATCTTTCCTAAGTCTAGGTTTCTTAAACCTTCATTTTTCCTAAAACCAAATCTTTCCAAAATCAATCTTTCCAAAGCAAGTCCAATCCTCTCAATTCCAATTTCCAGTCTCCTCTTCTAATTTCAAATCAAATTCAATTTCCAATTCAATTTTCAATTCAATCTCTTTCTTTCAATCCGATCTTTCTCTTCAAATCAATCTCTTTTCAATCGGACTCCGGTCCGAACTACGATTGACCTGATTCCCCCGAAGGGATACGTAGGCAACCTTCATAGGTGCGGTCACCATACTTTTCAAACCTTCAATTCCACCCTTATGGGTGCGGTTTCCAAAATCTTTCCAAATCTCAAATTCCAATCAGTTTTTAAAATTCCAATTTCAAAATTTCTATTTTCAAGTTCCTATTTTTAAATTTTCATACTTTCCAATTTCAAATTCAATCTCTTCAAATCTATTTTCAAATCAAATCAATTTATTTTCAAATCAATTTCTATTTTCCAATTCTCTCATCTTGCACTTGCATATCATGCATCATGTTAGTTTTCAAACATTGTTTTTCAAAGTGAATGGGGTTGAACTATAGTTAATTAAAGACTCTCATAGGTGAATCTAGGGTAGATTGACATGTAGGTACCGAAAGGGCGGGGTAGGGTGATAGCTTAGTGCGTCTTCCCTACACGTAACCAACCTCTGAATCTAGAATCACTGTTTTCAAAGACCAAAAAGGAGTTATTTTTCTAAAAAAGGGCTAAATATTTTCCAAAGGTTGCCAAACAACCCGTTTTCCTAAAAAACCCTCTCTCGAGGAGATATTTTCAAATCGTTTTTTCAAAAACCCTAAGTGTAGTCTTCGGATTATTCTTAGTTTTTAGGTGACCTAACTCACCTTAATTAAGTTAGGTGGCGACTCCGAATCTTTTTCAAAAGCCCTTTATTCAAACCTGTTTTCAATTCAAACCTAGTCGCACTCATTCTTTTAGGAGGGTGAGTTCTAACGAGAGAGTACAGCATTTTTCCCGCTTGGGTGAGTATTCCTCGAGTGCGAAAAATCTGGGCGCGACATTGGTCATTCATCGGCTTATGCTAGTTAGCACCCCTCTTATAGTGCTCTTAGTTTACCTTTTCTTCCTCTGTGTCACAGGTTGCCACCCGTGGCACGTCTGGGCCGCGAGGGACCTTGGCGTGGGGCATGTCTGAGCATGATTGGCCAGTGGCATGGCAATCTCGTAATTTGTATTTTCCATATTTATTGGATTTACGGATTATGACTCCTCGAGGGAGTAGGATGTTTCTTCCTATCAGTTTGGAGATGCCTCAGAATGCTATTATAAGGGAGGGCATGGTGTTGACTCTACCACCTCCTGGTGCTACCGAAAGGGATAACATTCAAGTGAGTCCCCCAAGGGAGTGAGCGAGACTTGGGGGTCGACTGTGGCACATGGCTGCAGTCCTCATGCTAATCAAGGGGCTACATGGGCGGCATTGTACCTGGTGGGGCAGATGTTGGGCATTAGCATCGAGGATGGGGTTGTGGCATTCGCACCCGCTACGCCATAATTATAAAGTGGTGGGGCTTATGTCCATGACGGATTGGACCTCGGTGTGCACACTTGCATGCCTTGTGTCTCGTGTACACTTGCGTATTGGGTTCACGCTTGTGCACACGGCCGCTTGATTTGGCTAGCATTGGTGTCGTGGGGCACAATGGTGGGCTTATCAGTTGTATTGTGTTTTTCAGACGTGAGGCGCTAAGAGCTTCATGGATGGAGGCGTTGTGCTTAACGGGTGATGCTTGGCTGACGCGCATGTCTAATTGCACATGGCTATATTGTTTGTGTTTCAGGAGGGACTGGCGCTAAGCACATTGCTTGCCATGTGTGCGCGCATTTGAGTATGGCGTTGCTGTCGCCTATAGCTTGGGTTGCCTTATGGCTTGAGCATCAGAGGTCTGAGCTTAAAGAGTTATGCGGGGCATTACGGATGGATCCTGGACAAACGCATAATCTTATGCCTTGGTGTTTGAGTTTGGCGGGACTATTGCTTAGAGCATAGTCGCCTCACAGGTGTATTCCGCTGCGTATAATCATGGCGGGTCGCATTACTGTCACTGTGTGGTGCCCGGCCTGCCAGCCCGTGACACTCTGCCTTGTGGATACTTGTAGCACAAAAAGAGTTTCTCCAAATCTTTCAATGCAAACATGAATACGTATTTACGTATCCTATTTACTATTCTGAATCTATAGCCATTACTCAACAGCTCCCTATAATTCAATCTACACATTTAACTAAATGTGCAGTCATGTGGCCACCCATTAACAATCCATTTGAAGTCAAAACACTAGCTACATAGATATCATGTGAATGATTACTTAACAAACTAGGTTCAAGTAGCTAGTTTATGTTACAAAGTTACTTCAGAATATATGATTTTTCACTGTGCTAAAGGAGATTATAATAAATCAAATGCATATGTAGCTAGGTTAGAACATGCAAAACATAATTATGCAGAAAATATGAGATGAAGGGTTAGGACTTGAGAGATTAAGAGGCATGTAATTGATATCCTAAAGTTACCGTGCCTTTTAACGTGAAAGTATTAGCGGACACATGAAACTCTAAGATTCAAAACATTCTTCTTGAAGGTCACATACCCCGTAAGAGTTAAACCACGTCCAGTTGAACAAGGGTGAAGGGTGATGAGGGCAAGTGGGGCCACATGCCCCCCTTAAAAATCAACCAAGAAGGCTTATATATACATATATATATATATATATATATATATATGCACGCCTACTAAGCTAATGACTCATAGTCACAAAATTTTCAATGAGCGTTTGATTATTTTCATTGAGAGAAATGTATTCAAATCCATTGATAACAAGACAGTCAAGCATCTATGCAATTATTTCAATTTAAACCCATCCGCCAATCTCATTTCTAATATTCTTACGGTTAATTCTGGTAAAGATTTTAGCGGCATTCAATAATATCTGAGCTTAAAAAAATCCCGTCATAAGAAGACCATGTTGGAGCTGGGAATAAAGCCGAAGAAGCAACAAAAGTCATCGACAATCATCATGCAAGAAAATAAGGGGCCCTTGCTTCCAACATCTTCACTCTCTTCCCTACCATCAAACAATATCAAAAACAGGAACACGCAAATTTTGAACAATTTGCAGAGCCACTACAACACAAAATCTATTAAAACAATTGAGAATGAAAAGTTCTTGGGAATCAATTATAGAGGCAATGAAGAAGCCATAAAAGACAAACTGTTCAAGCTCGAGTGGAATGACTATGAAAGAGCCATCAAAAAGGGGGGTTGGGAAGGACAGATGCCGCTGAGGTTCTTATCCTGCACAAGGGGTGTTTGAATATTTGTCCAAATGAAGATACTTATTTGGAATGTTAGGGGGCTTGGTAAAAACCAAAAGAAGAGAATGGTCATAAAACTGATAACAGGCAGGAAGGTGGATATGGTTCTACTACAGGAAACTAAGTGGAAGGAATGCGACAACAATAAAATTATCTCTTTGTGGGGTAAAGAGTCTTGTAGCTGGGAAGCAGTGGATGCTGTAGGGCTTTCTGGTGGCCTATTATCTATATGGAAGGATTCATTTTTCAAACTGGAGATTTCTATCAAGGAGAAGCATTTTATTCTATTACTGGGAATTGCAAACTTGAAGCTCAAACGTGTCATAGCAAACATATATGCCCCCAATGACGAGGAAGAGCAGGCAGTTCTTTGGGACAAATTGCTCCATTTCAAATGTCAGCGGAATGTACCTTGGTGCATCGAAGGGCACTTCAATGAAATTCTGAAAATGAAGGAGAGATCATCATGTGTTAAAATCTCAAGAGGAATGAAGAGATTCAACAACTTTTTAAAGGATGCAGGGGTAGTTGATATGCCTATGCTAGGCAGAATTTATACATGGTCAAATTCTCAACAAAAGGAGGTGTGGTCAAGACTTGACAAATTTCTTATTTGTCATGAATGACTAAGAAATTTCAGCTATTCTCAATGGGGCCTACAAAGATTGCTCTCCGATCACAGTCCTATCCTATTATCAGATGAAACTATTGACTGGGGGCCAAACCCCTTCAAAGTGTTTGAAACATGGTTTTCTATGAAATCTTTTAAGGCAATCATTGAAGAAGTATGGTCAAGTAACAGAGAGCAAGTTGGGCAGGTTATGTGCTCATGGGAAAGTTACAAGACTTAAAAGGAAAGATCAAAGTGTGGCGTAATACCAAGTCAGCTTCATGGGACTACAAAACAAAGGGCTTCAAAAAAAAAATTTGCACCAATTAGATTTGCAGATGGAATGTCAAGGTAGCCCTGATGCATGCCTCCAAAAGAGAAGGCAAATTACACACAAGCTGTGGAAGTACTATCTTAGAGAAGAGTCTTCTCTAAGATAGAAATCCATAAAGTTATGGATCCAATTGGGGGACACAAACTCAGGTTATTTCCATGCCTCAACGAAGGCCAGACAAACGAAAAACCAAATTGGCCAGCTCTTTGACAATGGAATTGTGATTTCTGATCCTTTAGCCATAAAAGATCTAGTCTTTAACCATTTTGCGATGTTTTTTCCTGAAGATCTACTTGTCAGGCCAATTCTAAAAGGTGACCTTGATAGAAAAATCAATGTTGAAAGGAAGGTTCTCCTGGAAAGCAGCTTTGAAGAAGATGAAGTATGGTTTGCTTTAAAAAGTTACAATGGCAGCAAAGCCCCAGGGCTGACGGTTTCAAATTAAGTTTCTGGCAGAAGTATTGGCATATGGAAAAAGGGGATACCATGAAAGTCATGGAAGAATTCTATAGCAACAACAGTCTTCTTAAAGGGGTTAGTGCCTCCTTTATTACTCTCATTCCTAAGATGGAATGTCCTGAATCTATCACACAATACAAACCAATATCCCTAATTACATCCATCTACAAGATATTGTCCAAGACTCTGTCCATTAGATTAAGGAAGGTGATGAGCAAAGTCATAAGTGATAAGCAAACTGCTTTTCTGAAAAATAGATAGATTCTGGATGGAGTTCTTATTGCAAATGAGTTAATTGATGACTAGAGGAGGAACAAAAAGAAGGGAATTATCATTAAAATTAACTTTGAGAAGGCCTTTGACTCTGTCATTTGGGGTTTTTTGCTTCATATGATGAGCAAAATTGGCTTTGGGCAAAAATGGTGCAGTTGGATGAAGGGCTGTCTAGCTTTAAATTGGGTCTCAGTGTTGGTCAACGACTCCCCCACTAGGGAATTCAAAATGAAAAGAGGCCTCAAGCAAGGTGACCCCCTTTCTCCATTTCTATTCATCATCATAGGTGAGGACCTCAATGTCTTGCTGGAAAGGGCCAGAAATGCTGGACTTGTTAAAGGTTGCCAAGTTGTTGCTAGTGGCTTGTAGGTAACTCATTTACAGTTTGCTAACGGCACAATTTTATTTTGCTTAGCAGATTTGGAGGAAATAAGGCATATAAAGAGAATTTTAAGGTGTTTTGAGCTGATGTCAAGATTAAAGATTAACTTTCTTAAGCTAGGGCCAGTGGTATTGTGGTTGATTTCTATTTTTTAACAGAGGTGAAATATATCTTCAATTGCAAGATTCAACAGCTCCCAATGAATTACCTAGGCCTACCTTTAGGAGCAAATCCAAGGAGGATCTCAAGCTGGGGTGAGGTTATTGTGAGAATCAAGAATAAGGTTAGCTTATGGAAAAGGAACTACCTTATTCTTGATTGGGGGCAAGCTCACTCTTATAGAGGCCACTCTATTTAACCTATTTATTACCTCTCAATGTTCCAAGCTCCCTCAGAAGTCTGCAAGGAAATTGAAAAGCTTCAAAAGGATTTTCTTTGAGGTGATCTGAAGAACAAGAAAGGAATCTACTGTGTTAAATGGAGTGTGATTATTGCCAACAAACTCAAAGGAGGGTTGGGCATAGTCCCTATTAAAGTCATGAACATGGTCTTCTTGGTAAAATGGTGGTGGAAGTTTGCAAAGGATAGGGATGCTCTATGGTAAAGGGTTATATGTCACAAATATGGCAAGGAAAATGCAAAATGGTCCATCTCTGAAGTACCAGAGGAAAAGCTATATGTTTTGCTGCAAGACATTTGGATGAAAAAAGAGGAGCAAGCGCTCTACAAAGCCATAGTAGCATCAAACCTTCATGTAGCAATAGGAAATGGAGATCTAACTAGCTTCTGGAATGATCCATGGGCTATTGGAGCTGATGGGCTGTCACTGAAAACCAAGTTCCTAAGACTCTATTCACTATCTAACCAAAAAATGCAAGGATGGAACTGGAAGGTAGATTTTCACATTTAGTAGTGGACTTTGGCCATGAGAATCTGAAGAACAGATGGAATCGTTGACTATTATCAGCAATGTTTTTACAGATGAGGGTGCTACAGATTCAATTCTTTGGAAAGCAAGCCCAGATGGGATTTTCTCAGTGAAGTCATTCAAAAACTGTCTTCATAATGGGAATCAACCTTCAATCTCCGTCTGCAAACAGTTGTGGAAAACTTAGGCTCCACAAAAAATTCAAATCTTTTGCTAGCAGGTTCTGAACAGAGGTGTCAAAACAAAAGCCTTTCTTCATAATAGAAAATTTTTTCAAGCAAATGTCAGCACCAGCTGTGGCCTCTGTGACAAATTCTTCGAGGATTCAGATCATCTTCTCCTACTTTGTAGAACATCCTACCTTATTTGGTGCTCTATTCTCAATTGGGGGGGGGGGGGGGGGGGGGGGGGGGGGGGGGGGGGGCCGGGGCGTAAGCCTATGCTCAATCATAGATCTTATCAAGTGGTGGTTCGATAAAAAATTCAAGAATCTTGGGAAACCAATTTGGGAAGCTCTGTTGTTGTCAATAATTTGAAACATTTGGTTAGCAAGGAACAATGCTATCTTCAATCAAAAACTTTCATGCTGAGAGCAGGTTGTTGAATCCATAACGATTCAAGTATTCTCCTGGACTCAAGTCAGGATTAGAGCAGTGAGCTTTGGCATTGACAATTTTTTTGGTTATATTGATGAGGTCAAATTGTTGAGGATCCCCTTTATTAGAGTGTAGTTCCTTCTTTCTGCTGGCGTAATGTTGAATCCTAGTCAACTTAGTCTTTTGTTGGGGTGTCTGTCAAGCCTTCTTAGCTTGTCGAGCCCTTCTTGGTACTTCCCCTCTTTCCTTTAATATATTCCTTTTTTGTTGCTTAAAAGAAAAAAAATTTCAATATATGAAATATCTACTGCCAGTTAAGTGAGCCTTCTATAGGAATTGATAAATAATTACAAATACTATTTTTTAGTTTATGGTTAATTGTTATTGTATGTTACTTTTTTTTTCTTTGAATGACAAATTTCATGTTTCAATTGAAATTTATATATGTTTCAACATTTTATTTTTATTGAACATGTTTGACATATTACTTTCTGACTATAGCTTGCCTCTCTAAACCAAATTTCTGGCTCCGTCATTGCTGCCGAGTTACCCATAAAATGTAAAGAAAACAAACAGAGAATACACATACATTTGAATATATATGTGCTTTACACATACATGGCAATAGCCACACAGGCGAAGACTTCATCTTTCACAAGCACACAGACACGTGGTTATATATTAGAGGGATGATTCAGATGAATAGCAACCAGTACAACCAAATTTGAAACGTCAATAAATAAACATTAAAACATTAAACTAAACTTTAAACCTTCATTCGGGTGGATAAAACATACTAAACCTTTTCATTCAATTGTAGCACAACCAAAATTTGTAACCGAACCAGAATAAAAGATCATGAATTTTATTATATTGTAACAGAAGTTAATAAAATCAATAATAAATATTTTTTTGAAACTTTTCATTTTATTTAAAAATAATTTCCAACTATTTGACTAAAAGGAAAATCCTGTTTTTTTAAGAATTTCTATATAAAAAAATTTCACCAAAATAATATGGTCGGTAATGATATTTTTAAATTATAAATCAAAATAGTGGTATTTTAGTTTGAAATGAAACGACTACAAAAAGCCATATCAATTTTTACGAAGAGTTTGTACAAAAAATTTGTTTATATAACAAGATCCACGGAAAAAAGAAAAAAAAACACATGCAAGATTTCCTGAGCAACACAAACAATTTGCCTCCTCCATTCTCAGCCTATAATACATTAAGATCAAAGTTACAGTCTCTTGAGCAACCCAAGCAAGTTGACTTTCGAGGAAAGCAAATCCCACTAAAAATTTTGTCATTCTAATAACCTAAGCAACCTAAGATTTTTCCTATATTTATATCAATGCATATGAACTACACATTCTTCATAATAATAAACCCTCACAGTCTTAAAACTATGTCTTCTTCTAAGCTCTTCTCTTCTTTCACCCTGAATCTTCTTCTCATTGTACTCAACTTCATCTCCTCTTTATCTTCTGCTGATGTTTCTGTTGAAAAAATGTTGTATAAAGTTTTTCATATAATCTGTAGCCATAATAAAGTAAAATTAAATATAATAAATAATATGTGTGTAATAATGTGACATAACATACTAAACAATTCATAGGCGATAATGCAATAAAATATACGATGAAAGGTAGATCAAGTCGAGTGTTGCACACTCTCTCATTAAGACAGATTCGCCTCCCACACAGGTGATCATAGGATTAATGGGTGTTTATCTCTAAGAGCAAATGATAGATTCCACTCTCTCCATGTATAATATGAATGCAATATGTATGAAGAAAAATATAAGGAAATTTCTATCTAATTCAACACAAAATTATGACAACAAATTTCATAAAGAAACCTACATCATTTCTGAAAAAATCAATATGGTATGAAAATGAAAAAACAGTATTTCCTACGCTGAAAATATACTGCAATTCTGTAGAATTTCAACACAGAAATTCAATACAGAAACACAGAATAAAGTGATTGAATTTCCATAGAAATTCATCACACAGCACATAATGAGAATCATCTGAAAACAGGACCGGTAAAATAAAGAATTAACCGAATATAAAACTTGGATAGAAATTCGTACAGAATTTCTAAGTCAGAAAGTGATGAAATTCAGAAGTCGTCTGAAATAATTGCCGGAATCTGGGAAGCACTTCGCCAGAGATGAACAGACTTCATCGAAATCTGGGCACTTTGCCCGCTAACGCAGAACTTTGTTGGAGACAGAGAGGGAGAGACAAACGAGAAAAAAATAGAATATATTTAAAAAATTATTTCGAAGGGGAAATCTTTCTATATATAGAAAGATTCGCACCTCTTCAAAACGGTTAGGAAGGGTCACGATCGTTGGAATTAAATTTGAACTTGAACCGATTCGATTCTCGCGAGGTTCGCACACATCTGGTTCAAACCGCGTCCAAAAATTAAGTATTAAATCTGCCCAAGCCTTTTTAAAATTATTTTAATCGCACCCGCACCCAAACCCAAACCAAACCGAGCCAATCGGCGGTGGCAGCGCACGCATGTGGAGTATTGGGTTAACCCATGGGTTCCATAGATCTTCCCCCTTCCACAAAAGTAGGGTGCTCCTTGGGGCCCAAACCCATCTCGAAACCTAGGCTTTATATACCCATCAATTTTTTAGTAGAAATCAATGTGGAACAAGCCTTTAGTTCCACTCAATAACCATACTCATGGTACTTACTTTGGAGACCATTATCTTATTCAAACATCCATGGATTTGAGCAAATAGATGTTTGTTTTTTATCTCCTCATGGAGAAAAACACAAGGCACCTTGGACCCACTAAAAAGAACATGTGGGTCCCACCTTAATAATGGCTCAAAGTTGATGTGCCACACCAAATATTCCAACAATCTCCCACATGAATGGGATTGGCAGTCAAAAAATAATGCACAAAGAAATGCAGATGCACAAATGTAAACGAGAGAGTAGAGCGGAAAAGGCACCGCATCAGGAAAGGTGGCTTTTGGCTTTGAACCTTTCTTAGTGAAATACTAGCAGGTTTATTGGTTGACCAGTGAACATAATGTCTAGAACTGTTTTACCATTTGTATAAACCGAGACAACAGTACTCACACAGTTTATTCCCTTTCCAAGTTTCATTCTTTGATTGTGTTCATTTTAGCCTAAATGATCCTGGTATTCATAAGTGCTTTTAGAGAATTGAAGCCTTTACAATTCTCACAAAAGCGGCTCTTTCTCACCCATATAGGTGATTTCTTATAGAGTGAGCAAATATACATACTCCACTTGGTATCCAAGTAATAAGAATCATTAAAAGTATAGGCTTATTAATATAAGTAGCCTGCCTTATTCATTTTATATTAAAAGTTGTAACTTATCCTAACAATATTTCAGATAATCAATATTTTACTATAGAATTAGGTAGTGGAACAAAGTTCCCCATTGATTTATGTCGCACCTCGGTTTTTGGACCACTAAGTCCTTTCGGCTTGAAAAAACACGGAACTCTATCATTAGAATTTATCCTCCTAAAAGGACGAATGTGACTAAGTTTAAACTTGAAATCAGTTTGATTAAGGGCTTTTTAGGAAAGTAGGAGTTGCCACCTAACTTGATTAAGGTGAGTTAGGTCACCAAGAACTAAGTATTAATCTAAATATTAAACTTAGGGTTTTTTAAAAAGATTTTGAAAAACTCCCTCGAGAGAGGGTTTTTGAGAAAATAGGTTGTTTGGCAACCTTTAAAAAGTTTTAAGCTCTTTTAGAAAGCAACTCCTTTTTGGTCTTTTGAAAATAGAAATCTATGGTCCGGGGGTAGGTTATGTGTAGGAAAGTATCTTAAGATCATTACCTTACCCTGCCCTTTCGGTACCTACATGTCTAATTACCCTTTGTCCACTCACTTAGAATAACCGATTACTATTATCCACTTAGTATCCACTTTAGAATTTTGAAAACAGGGTTTAGTTATCACTTTTTGGACGAATGATGCTTAATGCAGGTTTGGAAGGAGTTTGAAAGCATGGGAGTTTTGAAGGGGTTTCAAATAGAAACTTTGAATTGATAGAAATTTTTGAAAAAGGGATTGGAGTTGAAATTTTTGCTAGCTGATCCCCATCTTGGTAGTGGTGTTGTTGATGACGTTATCGGCAATGTGATCATAGAACCTAACATCGGTCATCGTCCTATGCTGCCGAGCAATTCCATGATTAAGTAGGCTAAGGTAACGATGGGGGTAGTTCAAAGTTCCCTCCAGCAAGTTGACATTAACTTGTTGGAAAGTAATAACAACTTATCGATCTTCCTGGGGGCCTTCCATGATTCCCTGCTGGTAAATTCATTAGTCTTTATATTTTCTTATTTTTGTAGTGTTGGTTGTGTACTTGTTTTAATAGCTCTTTTTCATTTCCATGGCTCTCTCAATGCTTTGGAGGCTATGTGGCACTTTTGAGTTCTAACCACGGAGCAGGAAAAACTTATTAAAGTGCATGCCACGTTGAAGAAGGAGTGGATTGAATCAAAGAAAGCCCAATTGGTAGCTGCAAAGGACGCTGAGAAAGCGAAGATTGCCCTGAATTAGGTCACTGCCAATCTGAGTAAAAAGGATGTCGACGTCTCAAAACTGGAGGACGACAATGACCTTCTCTCAATGGACTTGTACAAAGGGATGGCCAAAGTTGAGAGACTCAAAGCCAATGTTGAGAAGGCTAAAAATGAGGCCGAGGAGAGATATAAACAAAGTGTGGCGGACAATGCTCAGGATTTTACACAATTAATGGTTGATCTGTCCTAGTTGATCTTTGTTGAAGGCTGATCTGTCCCCATCTGGCAAAATATTCCAAACTACTTTGAGATTACCCTAGGAGTGATGCTAAGGATACCTCCATGACAGCTGAAGGCACAACCATCGTAGTGGACTCGACTATTAATGCCTCTAACTTGGCTGAGGCTGAAGTGACTAAGACGACTGAGGCTGATATGACCAAGACGGCTGAGGCTAATATCTCCAAGACGGCTAAGGCCGAACCTACTGTTACTAACTCGACTATCCTGCTGCAAAATCTGCTAAAGACATTATGCCCTAGCTTTTAGGATTTCCTTTTGTTTTTTGTTAGACTACTTGTATCTTTTTCCTGTGAAAACCTGTAACTCTGTTTTTCTTTTGAATGAATCCGGATTTCCTTCTTTCAATTAACTTTAACATTGATGTTTTCTCTGACTTAATTTAGTAAACCCTCGTAGTTTTTACCTTGGGTTTTAGTTTTATTTGGCCTTTATTGGCCGACCTACCAACAAGTTGGATAGGATCAAGTTTTTATCCTTGATTTTCTATAGCCTTCATTGGCTGACCTGCCAAGAAGTTGGACAGGACCAAGTTTTCACACTTGGTTTTTATGGCCTTCATTAGCCAACTTGCTCAACTTGGACATGACCAAGTTTTTACACTTGGTTTTTGTGGCCTTCATTGGCTGACCTGCCCAACTTGGACAGTACCAAGTTTTTGCACTTGGTTTTTATGGCCTTCATTGGCCGACCTATACAACTGGGACAGTACTAAGTTTTTACACTTGGTTTTTGTGGCCTTCATTGGCCAACCTACCCAACTTGGATATGACCAAATTTTTACACGTGGTTTTTGTGTGTCTCCTTTTTATGCTTGTCTTTTGGAATGGCATCAGGTACACAAATCTATTGAATACTTCCAATTTTATTGACAATATGCAGCTTTTGAAGGAAAAACAATGTATTATTGTAGGCCATTACATCCTTTGAGTATAAGAAGACTTCTACTGGTAGAATTTCCTGAGATTGTTAGCGTTCCAAGGTCGGGGTAGTTGTCACCTTTTTTTGACAGTTTCTAGTTAGCATACCCCCACGCCGATTTAGGACATAACTCTGTAGGGACCTTCGCAGTTAAGGCCAAGATTTCCATCTGCTAGTTTCTTCATTGGCCTTAGTACCTTTCTTAGTACTAAGTCTCCAAGAGCGAAAGTTCTTAGCTAAACACGCTTGTTTTTAGATTGGCTTAGCTGTTGATGATATCTAGTAAGTTTAAGCAGGGCTGCCTCTCTCTTTTCCTCAACAAGGTTAAGATCTTTTCCAAAGTCTGGTCGTTGAGGGTGGTGTCGAATGCTGCTGATCTAATGGTTAGGAGCCCGACCTCTAAAGGTATTACTGCCTCCACCCCATATGCCATTGAGATAGATGTTTCCCCAGTGGATCTCCTTAGAGTGGTTATGTAAGACCACAAGACGCTGGGCAGTTTCTCCCCCCATCTTCCCTTGCAAGCACCCTATTTTTGTCCCCTTGGTAATCTCCAGTCTGACTAAACTCACATTCGAATAGACACAAACACATTCAAGTTCAAGCAAGTTTTTCAGACTTAATCCAATCAATTAATTGCTTCACGGGCCCATCGGACCCAATAGAGGTAAAATAACCAAAATGCCCTTGCAATATTGCAAGGTCCAATTTCAACTTGGCACGTCTTTCTAAAGACGGTAAGTCCCTATTTCAACCTCAATTCCAATTCCAATTCTAATCTAAACCAATCAAACTCAATCTAGCACGTCTTTCGATAAAGTTGATCCCTTAGTCAGTAAGTCCATCCAATCCGGCATGGTTACCGAGAAAGCTCCTTAGAATGGTAAGTCCCTTCAAACCTATTGACCGGGACCGAACCCAAGTCCTCGAGATGATAGAACAGTTCACTTTTGGCACCTGTTAGCCCGCCAATGTAGAATGTTCGTCATCTAGCACGTCTTTTGAGAAAGTTGATCCCTCAGATGATAAGACCATCTAGCAGCTTTTTGAGATCAAGTAGTCTTTAGAATGAACGTACACTGTCAGAGTGAACGAAACACTCACAAAAATTGCAACCATTAGAGTAACGAAAATACTCACAAACAGGTCGACATTGGGAATTTCTAACAAACCCCCTATGTCACAGGACCGAACACGCCTCTTAGCCATGAGATGATTACCGAAGGAAAGGATACTTTTGAAAACCAACTCGTCACACACTGCCAAAGTGACGAAAACACTCAAAACCCAGGTCAACACCAGTGCCTGCTAACCCACTATGGTGAAAAATGACCAAACTATCCTTTGGGCCTCTCCCACACACTTCTCGAGAAAGTACCTAAATCCTCATAGCAGTAAGTTTACCTTCTAAGATTGTCCCAAAGACAATCCGGTACTTTCAAGTGCCTTCCAGTCACTTCTGGATCAATTTCGAGAGCTTTTTGCCAAAATAACCATTTTGCCCCTAGGCATCTGATCGCCTCCGAAAACCACGCCAACTTTGGACATCAAACTGATTATCCCCTGAGGATGCTTCTAATAGTATTCTCAACCTTCCAACACCTTTCTATATCATTCCGAGTCCATTTCAGCAAGACTAGTGCAAAATGGTCGTTTTGCCCCTAATGGGCCAGTCGCAATTTCCAACCACACCGGTTTTGCGTATCAAACTCGTAACACCTTGGAACACTCTCAATAGTATTTCCGACCTTTAAGACTTCTCACGGGCCATTCCGATGTTTTCCTAGTTTAAATGACTGTTTTGCTCTTGGCGGGCCGGTCAACCTTTCAACTATTCTAGTGTTGTTTCTCAAGCCAATTATCTCTAGGACACTCTTTTGAGTGTTCCTGTCCATTCCCGGCCTTTCGAATCATTCCTAGACTTTCTAGAGTCACTCCTTGTGGAGCTAAGTCAAAAATTGCATGGCAGCCACTAGGACAAGTGCCAAAATCTTTTACCTTGCATCCCAAGGGTCAAAAGATATGTTTCTTACCACCTTAAAAACTTTTCTAAGTGGCTGGCACCACTAGTAGTGGCACCAAGCCAATAAATGGCCTAGCACAAGTGGAATTTTTCCCTAGCACCACTACAACAAGCACCAAGGTGTTTTCAGTTGCCTATAAATACAGACCCTCCCCCTGCGTAAAAAGGATCCGCAAATTCAGTCCAAAAACTCTGTCTCTCTGAAAATAGAGCTCGAAATCTCTCCAAACCTGAATTCTCTCAAGCCCCTTCAAGCCCTAGCCTCCGTATACTCAAACCCTAACCTTCATACACCATATACACACAAACGTAAGAGTTAAAAGATCCATTGAAAACTCAAGTGCTGCAACTTCAAAGATCTCAAGGTTTAAGTAAAGTAAAGCAAATCAAGCAATCAAAGCAAGAAGAATACGAGGTTGGTTTTCTATTTATTTTTATATCATCCCCCCTCTCTCTTCTCCCTCATAACTCACTTGGGTTTTCTTCTATTTTCATCTCCATCTTTTACCTTACTTTCTTGCATGCTTGAAACAAGGGATTCTCTGATTCATGCCCAAGAAGAATTGTTGAAGATCAATGTGCTCGGGCCTTTCTTCAAATTCAACCTTTAATGGTGTGGGTTGGGCCCCCTTAATTTTGTGCTGAAGCCTAACCTTGTATGTTCACGATCCTATTGCATTGTGCATGTCATATTCATATATCCTTTCAAAATTGTTTTCAAATTTGCACCAAAACTCTCTTTCAAAACGTGTATTTAAAATTTTCATTTTCAAAACTTGTTTTCAAAATCACACTCCTAGGATGATTCTAGTTATTCCATGATTAGAGTTGTTTTAGGAAAGTGTTATATTCAAAGTATTCCACAAGGTCCAAATTTTGGATGTAAACCCTAAATTGTTTTTATCAAAACCACAATCTTAAGATGATTCTAGTCATTCCATAGTTAGGGTTGTTTTAGGAAAGTGTGATATTCAATGTGATCATTATGGTCCATATGTCAAATCTTTTTTGTTTTCAAAATCACAATTCTAGCATGGTTTTAATCTTTTCATGGTTAGAATCATTTTAGGAAAATGAGATATTCATAAGGCTTGCAAAAGTCCATATTCAAACCTCTTTCCAAACTGTTTAAAAAATTTACTTCCTACAAACTCTTTTAAAAAATCTCTTCCTAAAAACTCTTTTCAAAGATCTACTTTTCAAAAACTCTTTGTCTTGGAATCTAAGTCAAGCCTTAGAATCCATATTAGGAAACCCTAGTTCTCTTTCTTAAAATCATGACTTCTTATTTTGCCTCAAATCATAGGTTTCCAAAGTTATTTTCTATATCAAATCATAGGTTTTCAAAACCTCTTTTTTTCACAAAATCATAGATTTCCAAATCCAAGAGTTCCAAAACGCAATCGTTTCAATTCCATGTTAAATCAAATCTTCCAATTTAGGAAACCAAATCAAATCCTCCAATTTTGGAAACAAAACCAAATCATCTATTTTTTAAAATAAAATCCAATTTTCTACTTTAAAAAATAGGAGTCAAATCTTTCCTAATTTCAAACATTTTTAAATCCCGCCTTTCTAAATTTCAAACTATCAAATTTTTCCTAATTCCAATCTTTCCCAATTTCAAGCCTTTCTTAATTTCAAACTTCCAAGTCTTCCTAAATCTCAACTTTCTAAATTCAATTTATCAAATCTTTTCAAATTCTAAAACTTTCCTAATTTCAAATTTTCAAATCCTATTTTCAAATTTCAAATCTTTTTAAGTTCAAATCTTTCCAAATTTTAATCTTTTCAAGTTTAAATCTTTCCAAAACCAACTCTTTCTTTAAAAGGAAACATTCCTAATTTGAAAACTCTCCAAATTCAAAACTTTCTTAAAATAAAACTGTCCTATCTTGAAACTTTCATAATTCAAAATTTTCTAAAATCCAATCTTTCCTAAACCTTAACTTTCTAAATTCTTTCAAATCAAATAATCAAGTCAAATCTTTTCCAACCTTTTCAAGTCAAGTGCTTCTAAACCAAAACAAATCCTTTCCAAATCTTTCCTAAATCCAACTTTCCTAATTTGAAACTTTCTAAAATCAAACCTCTCAAGTTCAAATCAAGTTTTTCCAATTCAATTGCATACTTCAATCCCTAGGTTACCTGAACCCTAGGATATCCAAACCCTAGTTCAACCCGAACCCTAAAGTTAGGAAGCTTCAACTCCTTTTTAAAACTTTTTTCTAAATCAAGATGGTTTTCAAACTTCAATCTAAGTCAAGATATTTTCAAAACTCAATTCATTCTTTTCAAATCAAGTCCAAGTTCTCTGTCAAAACTCAATCTTTTCAAATCAAAATCAATTTCAAAATCCTCAAGTTTAATTTCAAATCAAAGTCAATTCTAAGTTTAATTTTAAATCCAACTTCGATTTCAAATCAAAGTTCAATTTTCAATCTTCTATTCAAAGATCAAATTAAACCATTTTCAAATCAAACCTTTTCAAGTTAAACTTTTCAAAAGACCCCAAAGTATCTATTTTTTATTAGACCCCGAGTCTGAACTATGACTGACCTGATTCCCAACAAAGGGATACGTAAGCAACCCTTATGGGTGCGACCACAAACTTTTTCAAATTTACAATTCCATAACCTTTTTTAACTTTAAAATTTCCACAACCTTTTTCAAACTTCAAATCTTTTCTTCAAATCTATTTTCAAAATCAAATCTTTTTCTTCAAAGTTATTTTCAAAATCAAATTCTTTTCTTGCACTTGTATGTCATGCATCATATCAAACCTCTTTTCAAAATTCTTTTCAAAGTGGATATAATTGGACATTTGTTAATTGAAGACTCTAAATGAGTGAACCTAGGGTGAATAGACATGTAAGTACCACAAGGGCAGGATAAGGTGTTAGCTTAGTGTATCTTCCCTATACGTAACCAATCTCTGAACCAAAAATCACTATTTTCAAAAACCAAAATGGAGTTATTTTGCAAAAAGGCCTTAATTCTTTTTAAATGTTGCCAAACAACCTGTTTTTTTGAAAATGCTCTCTTGAAGAAGTTTTCAAAACTTTTTTCAAAAATCCTAAAATTAATCTTCGGATTGCTCTTAGTTTTAGGTGACCTACCTCACCTAAATCAAGTTTGGTGATGACTCCAAATCTTTTCCAAAAGCCCTTATTCAAATCAATTTCTAATTCAAACCTAATCACAGTCGTCTTTCTAGGAGGATGAGTTCTAACGAGAGAGTACTGTGTTTTTCTCGCTTGTGTGTGTTTTTCCAAGTGCAAAAAATCGAGGCGCGACATCCCTTAGCTTTGTTCAGCTTTTTTCTGATCCCATTCAGAATAGTCTTGCTTGATATTTCGACTTACCCATTGTACTGTGGATAGGCTGGTGTTAAGTAGTAGTTTCTAATCTCAAGCTCATTGCAAAATCCTCCAAATATGTTGCCATCGAACTGGGTGCCGCTATCTGAAACCAGTGCACGAGGTATTCTGAATCTAATGATAATGCTCTTCCATGCAAATATTTTAGAATTACTTTTTCTGATAGTCAACAAAGGCTCTACTTTCACCCACTTAGTGAAGTAATCAGTTGCCACTGTGAGGAACCTCTTATTCCCTATAGCTCAGGGTAGTGGTCCGACTATGTCAAGCCCCCATTATACGAAAGGCTAAGGGCTAGTGATAGTTGTAAGGTCCTCAGTAGGCTAGTGGATTATTAGTGAGAACTTATGGCACTTTTCACACTTCAGCACATACTAGGCAGCATCTTTCTGTACATAGGGCTACCAGTAGCCCTGTGAAATAGCTCGCTGGGCTAGAGATCTTCTGTCGATGTGACTCTCACAAATCCCTTCAGGAATTTTGAACAAGATGTCTTGCACTTTGTCTGGGTGGACACAATGTAGATAGAGACCAGTGAAAGATCTTCTATAAAGTTCCTTGTCGGGTGATAACCAGTACTTGAATGATTTATGCTTGACTCTTCTGGCCTCGTTCTTTTCTTTCGGCAGTTCGTCCCTATCAAGATAGGAGATGATCGAGTCCATCCAGAATGGCCCTAATTGCTCAATAGCTAGAGCCTACACTGCTTCTGGAAATATGCTTGGGCTAGGCAATGTCTATATGTGAATTATTCTCTTTGATCTTGACTTTAGGGCAGCTGCCAATGTTTCCAAGGCATCGGCATGAGCGTTATTGACGCAGCTAATCTGGTAGAACTTGTATTTGCTGAATTTACTGAGTAGCTCTCTGTGTTTTCTAGGTACTACACCATCCTATCCTTCTTTGCCGCATATTCACCAATGATCTGTTTAACCACCAGTTGAAAGTCTGAGTAAATGACTATCTCGGTAATCTTAAGCTCTATTGCTTAGCACAGACTGACCAGCAGAGTCATATATTCTGACTCGTTATTTGAGGCAGTAAATTGCAGCTTTATAGCCTACTCTAATGCCATGCCACCTGGAGTGATTAGGACTATGCCCGATCCTGCCCACTTGTTGTTGGATGCTCCGTCAACGAAGAGCTTCCAATGATCAGCAATCTCCCATAACTCCAAGAAGGGGGGTCACAATTTAGTTGATTGGCATCAGTGTCTGATTGGCTTCTTTGGGTAGTTTAACGAAAAATTCAGTAATAAAATCAGTAAGCACCTAACCTTTTTACTGCCGATCAAGATTAAAAGTTGATGTCAAACTCTCCTAGCTCCACTGCCCATTTCGCTACTCTGCTTGAGAAGTCAACTCTTCGGAGGAGTGGCTTAAGCTGATGATCCGTAAAGACATTGATGGTATGGGCCCTGAAGTAATGTACCAAATTGCGTGACGCCATTACTAATGCTAGGGCCAATTTCTTCAGTGGTAGATATATGCTTTCTGCCCCAAAAGAGTTTTGCTAATGTGATAAATTGGCTTATGCTGCCTGTCTTGTACATGAAGTAGGACGACGCTCATTGCATGCTCAGATACTGCTAGGTATATGAAGAGCTCTTCATGTTTGAACAGCATAGAAAGTAGTGGTGGCTGGTCCAGATATTTTTTCAAGTCAATAAGAGCCTGATCATAATTAAGATTCTAGTTGAACCGCTCCTATTTTTTCAAAAGTTGAAAAAATGGCCAGCACTTATCTGAAGATTGACTAATGAACTGGTTGAGAGCTATTACCATTCCAGTCAACTTCTGGACTTCTTTAATGTTCCTCGGGCTATAAATATTTTGGATGGCACTAATCTGCTGTGGATCTGCTTCAATCCCCCAGTGCATAACCAAAAATCCAAAAAACTTCCCAGAGCTTACCCCAAAGACACATTTAGAGGCATTCAGCCTCATCTTGTAGTTTTTGAGAATTTCAAACACTCCCTTTAGATTGTCTAGATGTAGTCTGCCAACCTTACTTTTGACCTCCATGTCATCAATATATACTTTGATGATACTGTCGATGTGTTCCTTGAACATTTTTGTGACCAATCTTTGATAGGTGGCACCTGCATTATTCAAACCAAATGGCATGACTTTGTAACAAAAAATGCCCCTCGGGGTGATGAAAGCAGTTTTCTCTTGGTCCTCTTCACGGAGCGGGATCTGGTGGTACTCATGATAGGCATCTAAAAAGCTCATCCTTTCAAATCCAGCTGCAGCATTTACAAGCTGGTCGAACTTCGAAAGAAGGAAAGGGTCCTTGGGGCATGCTTTGTTCAAGTCGGTGAAATCAACACAAACTCTCCACTTGTCGTTCTTCTTCTTCACAACCACAGTGTTGGAGAGCCAGCGTGGATAGTAGACTTCCCTTATTGCCCTCGCTTCAAGGAGCCTATTAACCTCTTTAATTATTGCATCCACATGTTGAGTAGCTACTCGTATTCCCTTCTGGACCACTGCTCATCTTCCCTTTTAGACCACAGGTCAGCTCTGTGGGTCTACGTTAAGTCCGTGGCAGGCTACTTATGGGTCGATTCTTGGCTTGTCGTAAGGGGTCCAAACGAAGATTTTGATATACTTTGTCAGCATATTAATAAAAGATTTCTCATCAGTTTTGGACAGAGAAATACCGAGGATAAAGAACTTCTCCTTGTCATGCCGATTTATATGAATTTTCTTAAGGTTCTCAACAACCTTGCTTGTTATTAACAGCCCGACATCATCAATCGTGAGCATATCCTCGTGTAGCTCCATTATTTGAACATTAACCACTTTTGTATTTGCACGTATGCTGTCAGGAAACACTGCTTAGCTGCTACTTGGTCTCTTCTTATCTCTTCTATTCCTCTTGGGGTCGAGAAGCGGATCAGTTGTGTTAGCCTAAAATGCAACCCAAGAGGGAGGGTGAATTGGGTTTATTAAAAATTAAAGCAATTAAAATCAATTAAAATTAATCTAATCAATGGAACAATAGTTCAAGATATATGCAATGTAATGTAGACAATAATGGGATGAAAACAGAGCACAAGAAAGCACACCAAGAATTACCGATGTTCAACCATAATTCATGCTCTACGTCCTCACCCTAAGATCCCCTTAAAGTCTCATTCTACTATGCAATCTCTAATTACAAAGCAGATGCTGATTTACAAAGTGCTCAGCTTACTTTTATACAAGAACTCATTCCCAAGTTCTTCAAGCCTCCAAGTGGTTTTATCTAAGATTCACTTCAACTTACGAGTATTTTTCTTTTACAAGAGAACACTTCAACTCTCACTTACAAGTATATGAAGGATATACAAACGAAATACAAGCTCTCTATAAAGAGTGGATGGGAATTGAATAGCTCACTAACTATCAACTTAAAGACAAAAAGAATTTTTAGATTTTTCAGCTCAATCAATCAGTGAATGTTATATCCCTTATCCATAAATGCATTTTGAGGCTTATATATAAAGCCTTGAATGAATTTCACCTATTGGAGGTTGTTAGAACTTTATTAAATGCACGCCCACTTTAATATAACGTTCAAAAATATAGTTGTTGGTTCCCAGGTGTCAACACTTGATTCCCATGTGTCGACAAATTAAATTTGCATTTCTCAGAATTTGTCCACTATCTTCATGTGTCGACACATCACCTAAAAACTGTCCTTCATGCTTTTCTTGATTAATTTAGCTTTAAATAATCTGGGAATATTCTTCAGACACGCTTAAGAACTTCAAGGAGCCTTATCTTTGGGTTATGATGATAGATCAAAGTTTTCAATCCTTCAGATGTCTTCCATTTACTTTAGGTTGAATTTTTTTTTTTTTTTATGATCATATTTTCTTTGTTGCCAAGCTGCTAAATTCTTTTTCATTAATGTCGAGCTTCTCTTTTTCATTGCCGAGCTCTTTCCATTTGCTGCTAATCTTCTTTTTATCGATGTAGAGCTTCCTTTTCATTAATGCCAAGCTTCTCTTCTTCATTGCCGAGCTCTTTTCATTTGCTGCTAATGTTCTTTTCATCCGTGTAGAGCTTCATATACATTATGCCGAATTCTTCTTCTTTAGGGTCACTTTATTAGAAACTTGATGAAGTCTACTATTGAACACTCTCAATGTATATCAACAATCTTGAATCTTCACATCCCTGATGAAGTCCTTATTTGAATAACTTTTGTAGAGATTTTTGCAGACATGATGAATTCTTTTTAACACCTTCAATCTCTTCGAATTCAAGTCATCTTCATTTAGTCTTTTTATACTTAATGAAGTCTTCCTTTGAGCACCTTTAATTTTTTTGAATGCAAATCATCTGTTTGAAGTTTGAATAGGTGCAATTGCTTTGTTTTGGTGTAAGGCTTGACTTTTGGTGCATTGCTTGAACTTGTAAATATTATGCATCCATTTTGATATAAATTAGACTTTAAGTCAAACTTTAAGTCTAAATTATAATCCTTATTAATCTGTACGCTAATTAAATGTATTAGTAAACTAACACAAGGTTTAGTTATCATCAAAATCAAGGCGTAGAGTCAACAATCTCCCCCTTTTTTATGATGATAAAACCTTTGCAAAAAAAGGCATTATAAGATAAAATGGAATTAATAGAATCAAATTTCTTATCAGAGAAAACTCCCCTTTGTTTTGCAACCAATGCTTCCAAGAAAAAAATATCTTTTTGTTTGTTTGATTAGTAAAGGCAGATCTCAACTTTCAAAAAGACTTTGTATCAGACAATGCCAAACCAAGTTGAGGGGTTGTGGAAAAATACTCCCCCTAAGAACATGCTTTATAAGGTTTCATAAGCTATATCATCTTCTTCCCATTTTACTTCAATTCTTTTTCCCCTTTTTGTCAATTCATCAAAAAGAGAAAAATAAAATTATAACAAAGACAGGTACAATAGCAAAAAAAAATCTGATAACAAGATAAATTGTATAACTAGGGAAGTAAACAAAGCAATCAACCATCAAAGCACCGAGCTGGCACAATAACAGTCATATTTCATTCAAAAAGATATTACAAATGATAATTACAAAAAGTTATAAGAGAATTTTGGTCTTGGAGAATGACATTCTATCCTTTAACAGACTAAGCAAGTGCAAAATGAAAATGCAAACAAAAGTTGGAGAGGGAAAGAGGTATGGAGAGAAGAGGTCAGTGAGGAGAGGCTCGTGGTGAGGGGGTTAGGATAAGGGGGTCATCAGAGGTGTTGGAGAACTTTTTTCCAAGTCTGTCCTTGAGCCCATAATGGTGACTAGAAGTGGAAGGAGGAGCATCAGATTCTGTAGCAGATGAGTCATCCTCTAAACTTTGCTCTGCTGCTTCTGCCTCTACGTCCCTACCTTCTCTTTCTTCTTCAGCCTCTTTCTCTACATCTCCCTCTTCTTCATTTCCTTCATTTTCTTTTTCTCCTACTTCTTCCTCATCTTCCTCATCTTCTTCTTCTTCCTCTATCAATTTTTCTTTCCCATGTCTCAACATTTGCGCTTCCTTTTTCAATTCTCTAACTTTTCTTTTCACGAAAAACATCCTTATTGTCACACCTCCATCCCAATTAGACATTAATTATGTCGTATTAGGTGAGGCATGATCGCACAAGTCACTATACTTGCTAACGACACCTTAATCTACACCCAACAAATAGAATGTAATGGAAGAAACACCATTGTCTTATGAAACCATAAACCAACCATGCATAAATATAAGGTAAATCAAAGTAAATCATCCCATAACTTTACACACATCATGTTAAGTATAGGTATATGATAAAATCTAATCTTAAGCTAACATAAAGCAAAATACAAATATACAAAAAGACGAGGGTAAAACAATAAAAGCTTTCTCAAGCTCTGAGACACGACATCCGGACACTGACATGAATGCCACCACGGCAAGGACCAAGACTACAGTGAACCAAATCGTCATTGTCGTGCCCAAATTTTTCGCACTCGAGAAATACACACATAAACGGGAAAAACAGTGTACTCTCTTGTTAGAACTCACCCTCCTAGAAGAATGAGTGCGACTAGGTTTGAATTGAAAATTGAGTTGAATAAAGGGATTTTAGAAAACATTTGGAGTCTCCACCTAATTTGATTAAGGCGAGTTAGGTTACCTAAAAATTAAGCATAATCCGAAGACTACACTTAGGGTTTTTGAAAACGATTTTAAAAATACTTCCTCAAGAGAGGGTTTTTAGGAAAACAGGTTGTTTGGCAACCTTTAGAAAATAATTAAGCCCCTTTTTGAAAATAAACTCCATTTTGGTCTTTCGAAAACAGTGATCTAAATTCAGAGGTTGGTTACGTGTAGGGAAGACGCACTAAGCCATCAGCCTACCCTGCCCTTGCGGTACCTACATGTCTATTTACCCTAAATTCACCTATGAGAGTCTTCAACTAATAAAAGTCCAATCCTATCCACTTTAGAAAAAGAATGTTTAAAAAGACATGATGCATGATATGCAAATGCAAGAAAAGAGAGCTGAAAAATAGATTTGGAAAGAAATAGATTTGATTTTAGAAGAAATTTGAAATTGGAAAGTTCTAGAAATTGAAAATAGAAATTTGGAATAGATCATGGAATTGGGAGCTTGGAAGTGATTAGGAAATTGAAAACTTGAAGAAGATTATAGAATTGGAGATTTGAAAGAAGTTGTAACCGCACCCATGAAAATTGCCTACGTATCCTTTTTGAGGAAGAGGTCAGTCGTAGTTCGGACAAAAGTTTGATAGAAAATAGAAGATATGATTGGAAGAAAGAGATTTTGATTAGAAGATTTGAAAAGATTTGATTTGGAAAGATTGGTTTTAGAAAACATAGACATAGGAAAGAAAGGTTTTAGGATGGACTTGAGATTCAGAAAGATTCGACTCAAATATTGGACTTGGAAGATTATGAAAGTTGAAATTAGGAAAGGCTCGAATTAGAAAAGTTTCATTTTAGGAAAGTTTCATTTTAGAAAAGTTTCATTTTAGGAAAGTTTTGAATTAGGAAAGTTTCGAATTAGGAAAGCGTCATTTTAGAAAAGTTTCATTTTAGGAAAGTGTTGGAATTGGAAAGTTTTGATTTAAGAAAGATTTGAAAGTTAGAAAGTCTAGAACTTAGAAAGTTTCAACTTAAGAAAGTTTTGAATTTGGAAAAATTTGAAATTTAGAAAGATTGGAATTTAGAAAGATTGGAAGTTTAGAAATATTTGAAAAGTTAGATTTGGAAAGGTATGGAATTAGGAAAGGATTTGAATTAGGAAAGATTTAAAGATTTAGATTGGAAACCTAAGGTTTAAGAAGGTATGAGATTAGGAAAGGTTTATACTAGGAAGGATTGAGATTCTTATTTCCTAAAACAAGGGATTGGATTTTGTTTCTAAAAGAGAGGGTTTGATTTTATTTCAAAAAACGGAGGATAGGAATTAGTTTCCTAAATGGAAAGATTGGATTTGGTTTCCTAAAGGAAAATTTGGATTCGGCATGAATTTGGAAAGAGAAGTTTTAGAAACCCTAGATTTGGAAGATTATAGTTTTGACGTAGAAACAAGGTTTTGGAAACTTAGGGTTTAGATGTAAAAAAGGAGATTTTGGAAACCTAGGTTTTAAGGCAAAATTGAAAATCATGTTTTTGGGAAGGAAAATTAGGGTTTCCTAATCGTGGGTTCTAGGGCTTGACTTGGGCTCTAAGGAAGAAGATTTTGGAAAGTGAGTTTTTAGAAAGGAAGATTTTTGGAAAGAAATCCTAGAGAGAAATTTTTAGAAAGTGAACTTGAGAGGAGTTTTAGAAAGAAGATTTCGAAAGAAGCTTTTAGGAAAGAGTTTTTGGAAAAGAGATTTAGGGAGAGAGTTTTCTAAGAAGGAAACCTATGGAGTGTTTTTAGGAAAGGAATTTCAAAGAGAGTGTTTTTGGAAAGGAGTTTGAAAAGAAGTTTTGAAAAATAGATTTTTGGAGGGAGTTTTTGAAAACAATTTTGGAAAGGAATTTAAAGAGAGTTTATGGAAAGCATGTTGGAAAAGAGATTTCTAGAAGGAGATTCTTTAGAAATTATATAAAATATCTCACTTTCCTAAAGTGATTCTAACCATAGGAAGGTTAGAAACACTTTAAGATAGTGGTTTTGAAAACAATAATGTTTTGAAAATATGGATCATATTGGTCACTTTAAATGTAACACTTTCCCAAAGCAACCCTAGCCATGAAAAGTCTAGAATTACCCTAGGATTGTGATTTTGAAAACAAGTTTTGAAAAAGAAGATTTCGATGCAAGTTTTGAAAACAAGTTTGAAAACAAATTTTGGAAGAATGCAAGATCATGATATGCACAATGCAAATTGGGGTCGTGAACATACAACGTTAAGGCTTCACCACATAATCAAGGGGGCCCAACCCACGTGGTCTCTAGTTAGACTAAAAGAAAGCCCCGACACGGTGACTCTCCAATAGCCTAATCCTACACATGGACCGGGAATTTCCTTATTTCAAGCATGCAAGAAAGGGGGCCAAGAAAATAGGGGATTAAAATAGAAGAAAACCGAAGTGGGTTAGGAGAGAGAAGAGAGGGGGAAGATGCGTAAACGTAAATAAGAAGCCTACCTTGTGTCTTCTTTATTTTGCTTAGCTTTGCGCGCTTTGCTTTGCTTGTCTTGCTTCGATCTTCACTTCAGTCTTCAAGAGTTTGTCTTCGATCTTCAAAGCTTTGTAGTTGTAGCAATCCAAGTCTTCAATGGAGGGTTGGAGGCTAGTGTATGAGTATATGAGAGTGTATGAGTGTATAGGAGGCTAAGGTTTGTGTATGGAGGCAAGGGTTTGGAAAACCTAAAGGAGCTAGGGTTTAGAAAGGCTACGAGCTCTATATATCGAAAAGTAGGGTTTTTAGATTGAGTTTGCGGACCACTTTCACGCTGGAGGAGGCTCTGTATTTATAAACAAGGGAATGACCTAGCGCTTGTTGCAGTGGCACCAAGCCAAATATTGGCTTGTAGTGCCGCCAGCCACTTAGGAAAGTTTTAAAGTCAGCAAGCAACGTATCTTGAGAAGATTTGGGCGCCTGTACTAGTGACTACCATGCAATTTTTAGCCTGGCTTCACTAGGAGTGACTCTGGAAGGTTCGGAAAGGATTTAAGGGACCAGGAATGGCTCAGAAGGCTAGAAAAGGGCAGGAACCCTTAGAATAGGGTCCCGGAGGTATTAGCCTTGAAAAAGGATGACAAGAATTGTCGGAAGGGTTGACCGAGCCATTTAGGGGCAAAACGATCAATCAAGCCGGAAAGCTACTGGGATGGACTCAGAATATCCCGAAAGAAGGCTTGAGATTTGGAAACATTATTTAAAATATTCCCAAAGGCTAACTGTTTGATATCTAGAGCCGGTGTGACTAGAAAAAGGCGACCGACCCACTAGGGGCAAAACGGTTATTTTGCATCGGGTTTATCGGAACTGACTCGGAATGATCCACAAAGATAAAGGAAGGCTGAGAATACTATAAAAAGCATTCTCGGGAGGTTACCAGTTTGATACCCAGAGCCAGTGTGGTCCCTGGGGCGTTCAGATACCTAGGGACAAAATGGTCATCTTGACTGAAAAGTCTCGAAATTGGCCCGAAACTGACTAGAAGACACCTAATCATGCCAGATCGTCTCTAAGACGATCTTGAAAGGGTGGACTTATCATTCTGAAGACTTAGGTATTATCTCGAGAAACGTGCCAAAAAATGGCCCTAGAGACAGTTTGGTCATTTTTCACCGAAGTGGACTAGCAGGCACTGGTGTTGACTTGGGTTTTGAGTGTTTCCGCCACTCTGACGATGGTTCCGTGATATAAGGGTTTGTTGGCAATTCCCTATATCGACCTGCTTGCGAGTATTTCCCCTCCTCTAACGATTACGATGTTTCCAAGTACTTCCGCTACTCTAACGGTTCGCGATCATTCCCGAGACTGTCTGATCTCGGAAAGCTGCTAAAGAAACTTAGCACCTGAGAAGTCAACTTTCTCTGAAGGCGTGCTGAAACGAACATTTCTGCATTGGTGGGCTAGCAGGCGCCAAAGGTGGACCGTTCTACCATCTAGAGGACTTGGGGTTTCGTCCCAGTCGACAGGTTTAAAGGGACTTACCGTTCCGAAGAAACTTTTTCCAGAAAATGTGCCGGATTGGATAGACTTACTGTGTCGAGAAATCAGCTTTCTCGAGAGAGGGATTGGAATTGGAATTGGAATTGGAAAAGGGCACTTACCATCTTCGGAAAAATGTGTCTGATAGAATTGGAAAGGGGACTTACCATCTTTGGAAATACGCGTCTATGGGAATAGGAAAGGGGACTTACCGTCTTCAGAAAGATGCGCCTAATTTGGAATTGGACCGACAATGCCCGTAAGGGCATTGTCGTCATTTTACCTGTATTTGGGCCTAGTGGACCCGCAAAGCGATGAATAGACAGGATTAGACTTGAAAAGTTGATTTGACTCAAAATATGTCTGCGTTGACTTAAATACAAGTCTGGACGGACTATAGACTGCCGGACGGTCAAAAATGGGGTGCTTATAGTCATTTCCAAGTTACCTATCAAACAGTCTATGTGGGTATGAGCTAATTATCAACGAGCTCACAATAGATAATCAAACTCATAAAGAATGATAAAAAACACCCATAATGCATATAGGTAGAAATGATTAATATGTATATCATGGATGTCTCAAACAAGTTATAGCACAGAAATTATGCATTAGAACTACCATATGCTAATTTCAATTAAACTCCCAATGTAAAGTTAGAGCTAAAAAATACCAAAATACACTACGTCCTCTAATTTGCCAAAACTGACACAGGCTTCATAATCTGGACATAATTTTGTGAGCTTATACCCAAAAATTCTAAAACTTTAGAAATACAAAATAGACATCTCAAAGAGTATTCAGACCAAAGTTTATATATTTTGAACATGCCTAAGTATTTATTTGGTATTTTTTAAAACAGAGTAGTGCTGCAGAAACTCAAATTTAGCAGCAGATGGTCTATCTTTGATAAATTAGTAACATAAGTAAACGACATATAAATGACTTGAAATTTAGTACAGATTATTATCAACCTTGCTCCTAGATACAGTAAAATTTCATAATTTATAAGCTATTTTAACTTGGTCGAATTCTCTGTCGAACCAGAGGTTACAGATTTGGGCAGATCTGGGCATCAGACTTCTACAGTGGCAGCTTAAGTTTGAAAACTCACCATAATTCAAATATAAAACATTGGCTAAAACCAAAGCCCAAATTTTTCTGATATCTCAAAGTTTAAGTATACAAAAATTCAGCTACAAATCAGATTTTTAAATTGGCCAAACAACCTCCGAAAGTGGCTATTTTTGTAAATTTTTGCAGTAGAAACTCTTCCAACTTTTGACAGAGATTTCTCTCTCAATCCTTAACCAAATCAGATGAATTGTGTCTAAATAGAGTAATTTTCCAAGATCTTTCTACCTATAGCCTTATCTGCAACAAGGGAAGAATTTTTATACCTGAAATCAGCTTCTTCTTGTTTGTGCTAGCTGTGGCAGCTCCTTCTCTCTCTTACTCCCTCTCTATTTCTCTTTGCAACTCTCACTATATCTCTCTCCTTCTCTCTCTATCTCTATCTTTCTTTCTCCCTTTCTCTCTTCCGTCTCTCTTTCTCTCTTTCTTTCTATAACTCTCTCTTTCCTTTTTTTTCTTGCACTATCTCTCTCTCTCTCAACTTGTTAGGTAAAAGGTGTCACCCATTTCTTTACCCCACCAATTCACATTCACAAAGTGACTTACACCTAGGTGTCACCTCCTATTGGTAGGGTAATTTAAGCCAACTAATTACTTAATGTCATTAATTAAACTTATTTTACATAAATGCTAATTTACATACCTCTTAACCATGCAATATATGTTCTTTACTAAATTAAGGGTTTCACACTTACGGCAACCAAGTCTGCCTTCTTGTTCAGTTTGTCAAGAAAATCAAAAACCGTTGACTCAAGGTTGATCCCTATGTTGATTTTGATGATAAGAAAACTATGCAGTTATTATCTAATGATTTTAATTGAATGTGCAGGTTAGATTATAATCATTTGATAACAAGAAAATAATTGAGTTGATCGGTTGAGTATCAAACAAGAAGATTACTTGGGTAATCTTATTCTCGATGAGATTGAAGATGCTTAAGGAGTTCAACAAGTATTGAAAAGAATGATGCAAGTGACTGAAGATCTTATGATGATTCAAGAAGTTATTCAAAGAAGTAAAGCACTCGAGTAAGATTATTTGAAGAGTTTTCACGTTGACATGGAATCAATTCTTGAAGGCTAAAATACAAATAAAAGTGAAAATAAAACAAAGGATTTCAAGTAGACTTAAAGACCAAAGAGCTGGCACCATACAAATATGGTTTACACTTCACTATGAAGACCCTCAATCCTCATGGCCATATCAAGTCCACTAAAGCATCATGTATGTTATGAACTTTTATATTGGTTGATTGTTTCGCTCTAAATCTAGAAAATGCATTGAGGCATAAAGCACAAAAGAAAAGGGGAGCAATAAGTTAAAGCTTGTCAAGTAACAATGAAGAACTTGTCACCTTGAAGATATTGAAGAACTTGTGGTGAGAAGCTTGTCAAGAAACAATGGAGACAATGAGTATGATGAGTTGACACATTCAGCAATCTTATATTTACAACCTTATTTAGATGACTTTTACAAGACATGGAAGCTCACCTTGAAGATTTGAAGATGTCTTGCAAGAATGGAAGAAGAAGAGACTCACTCAAAGACATGGAAGCTTTCTTAGAAGATTTGAAAATGTCTTGAAAGTATTGATAAGAAATCACAGGAGTTGGAAGCTTCATTAAAGATTATGTTAAAGTCTTGAATAAATGGAAGAAGTTATAGAAGAAATCAAGTTGATGAAGATCAAGCAAAGAAATTGAAGAAGTTCAAATAAACATGAAAAATCAGTTGAAGAAAAGAGATCTTAAGTCTTAGAAGCTCTTTTGACGATTTTGAAGAAGACTTGGAATAATGGAAGAAGTAATGTTGATTGAAGAGCTCTAAATGTAATCAAAAGTGAATTGATTTCATCTTGAAGAGTTGAAGGCGTTCTTGAAATCAACATACCTTTAAGAAGTTTTTTCAAGCCTTAGAAACCTTATTTGGATGATCCTTAAAGAGCTCGAAGATATTGAAGAAGATTGAAGAAGTATTGCAAAAGTTAAGGATTTTCCTACAAAGAGTCGATCCTTCAAGCAAAAGAGTCGACTCATTCACACATAGGTTGAAAATTCTGATGGAAATCAAAAGAGTCGACCCCTCACTCTAAAACAGTCGACTCATTCAAACAGAGAGTTGATTTTGCAGTCTCAGACAAAAAGAGTCGACCTCTAGAGCAAAAGAGTCGACTCATTTGGACAGAGCCTTAAAAAAATCTACTGAAACATAAAAAGAGTCGACCCCTACTCTAAATGAGTCGACTTCCGATAGCAACGGCTATATTTTCTGACAAGAGTAATGGTGCGATCTGCCACCAAAACCACTCCCATACTTCTCCAATGGCTAAAATGGATTCAAGGCAATATATACAAGATCCTCAACACATATATGAGCAAGAAGAACATGAGAAGAACACAAGATTAAGTGCTACAAAGTGAGATTTCATCTCCTACATCTTATACTCTGTTTTTATTCATTTGGGGGGTTATTGAGTGAGCTGAAAATTTATTTATCTACTCTTTGAGAGAGAGTTATTCATTGTACAACCTTTATCTATTATTGGATTGGTTTGTAAATTGTGAGTTTAAGTGTTCTTTAGAAAAACACTTGTGAGTTTGGGTGTAGCTTAAGAAAAACACTTGTAAATTTGCGTGAAACTTAGACAAAATCACTTGTAAGTTTAAGTAAAACTTGGGAAAAAATAAGTTTAAGAGAAACTTGGATAAAATCTCTTGGGTTTTGAGAGCTTGGGAAAGAGCGCTTGTAAGAGTGAGCTGGGCACTTGGAGCAAAACTAGCAGCTGTGTAAGGGAAGTTTACATAGTGGAATACCTTCGAGAGGATCGAGGAAGAGAGGACGTAGGCAAGGTTAACCAAACCTCTGTAAATCTGGTATTGTTCATTTCTTGCTTTATTTTTCTTCCTTGCTTACAATACTTGCTTGCATTACATTATATTATTTGTTTGCTTGGGTTATTAGTTTGATTGCTTACTACTACATTGCGTAATTAGTTTTTAGTTACATTGTTTGATATAAATTTTATAAAACCCAATTCACCCCCCTCTTGGGTTGCCTACTTGGACAAACAAAAACCTAAGCCATGAAATCATTCATTTCATCTTCACTTCCTTTAAGTTCTTGATGCAAGTTTCTCGTGGTACTCCTCTGCCTAGAGCTACTCCCAGAGGGAGCCTTTTCCTGTGAGGTACTACCAACACCAGATTTCTTAGGAATCCATTTCCTGTTTTGCAGAGTGTACCCCATTCTTTTGAGAGTCTTTTCATTATATTCATCCCAGTGGGCCTCGTTTTCTCATTGCTCAAGTTAATATTGAAATGCTTGAAAACTTTAGTAAAGAAAATTTCGTAAGGCAAACTGATTCTAGAAATGGTAGCCTTGTGCATATGATCAAAAATAAATAGAGACAAATCAATCCTAGAGTCAGTCAGATATGCCCATAAGAAAAATAATTTTTTCTTAGAAACATATTCATACTTTCCAGTCTTGGGAGTGAAAATTGTGAAGGCGAAGTGATGAACCAGCCTCAATTCAAGAGGCAAATCAGTGGCAAGAGGTTGTAAACATTCATCCACTTTCCTTCCATAAAGAATTTTCAGTTGATCTTTTCTTGAAACATTATCTCTATAAACTTCTCAGCCAAGTCTGATTCCCAGAATGTGCCTTATCACATCTCTGTCCAGAGTAAAAGTGACACCCTTGACACAACATATAATGGAAACTTCTCCATAATCACTTTCAGCATTAGCATAAAAATGGGCAACTAAATCAGGATAAACATCATCCCCTAGTGTAATCATAGATTTCCATCCCAAATTTGTCAATTTTGTACTTAACTCAAATTTGTAATGATCAAAGAAATTACAGTCCACCTATTTACCATTGCACTTTTTTGAGAGAAAAACTTGAATTGTACCTTTCCTGTGCTTTATCCTCACTGAAATAAAGTTCATTCCTTTCCAGGGCTATTGAGGATGCTGGTTCTCCCTTCTTACTTTTTTTCTTCTTTCCTCCATCCTTGCTTGATTCCCCTTTAGATTTTCTCTTCTTGCTTTTAAAAGTATTGGTTGTAGATACAACTAGAGTTTTAGAGATTTTCTTCAGTTTAGGGTTTTTCAGTGCTATGGTGGAATCAATGAGGGTGATGAGAAGATGAGAAGGATTCGATTGGGGTTAAAGAGATTGTTTAGAGGAGAGATTGAGATGAACGGTTGGTGATAATTGGTTGGTGCGAACAGGAAAGCAAAACAGAGAGAGGGGGGGGGGGGGGGGGGGGGGGGAAGTTCAAATGTTTGTACATGAGACTATAAAGTGGGCTGTCATAAAATATATAGGCCCGACTCATGTGTCGACACATAAACTTGATGTGTCGACACATGCATGTCAACAAAACATTTTTGAGTCCACTATCGTCATGTGTCGACACATGCAACCAGATTGGATCATATTGAGTGCAAGTAAATCCAGGAGATGGTTTTTCAATAGAGAGTGAGAATATGTTCTATTATGAGTCATGCAATGAATTATGTGAATAAGCAATATAATTCATACAATCAATCAACATATTTGTTCACGAATAATATGAAGATTACATATAAAACATAAATAATGCAAATATCACTTAATTTTGACCAAAAATCAAGACATGGGATCACTCATTCCCAATTCTCTTCTTATCATGCAAAACCTATCTTCACTTAATGGTTTTGTAAAAATATTAATAATTGCATGTTTGTACTTACAAAATCAAGTTCAATATCACCCTTTTGCACATAATCTTGTATGAAATGATATCAAATTTCAATGTGTTTTGTGCGAGAGTGTTGAATGGGGTTTTTAGCCAAGTTTATAGCACTAGTATTGTCACATTTAATAGAAACATGATCAAACAAGATACCATAATCTTCTAACTGTTGTTTAATCCATAATACTGGAGCACAACAACTACCAGTTGCTACATATTCAGCCTTAGCTGTAGACAGAGCAACTGAATTTCGTTTCTTATTATATCAAGACACAATCATATTGCCTAGGAGTTGGCAAGAGCCATTTATACTCTTCCTATCAACTTTACTCCCCGCATCATCAGCGTCAGTGTAAAGATTCAAATTAAAATATGAACCTTTTAGATACCATAATCCAAGATTAGGTGTGTGCTTGAGATAACGAAAAATTCTTTTTACAGAAATCACATGAGATTCTTTAGGATTTGATTGAAATCGAGCACATAAACAAAAACTAAACATTATATCTGGCCTACTAGCAGTTAGATACAATAAAGAATCTATCATGCTTCTATAAAGCTTAATGTCTACTGACTTACATTTCTCATTGTTATCCAATTTTGTTATAATACTCATTGGAGTACTTATAGCCTTTGCATCTCCCATACCAAATCTATTGATCAAGTCCTTGATATACTTGGCTTGGTTGATAAAGATGCCTTCCTTTGATTGCTTGATTTAAAGACCTAGGAAGTAATTAAGTTCGTCCATCATACTCATTTCGAATTCTCCCTATATACACTTAGCAAATTTCTTGCAAAGCAACTCATTATTAGCACCAAATTTAATATCATCTACATAAATTTGTACCAAAAGCATGTCATTGTTTTTTATCTTGATAAAAAGATTGGTGTCTATCTTTTCTCTTGAAAAACCTTTTTCAATAAAAAAACTTGCTCAATCTTTCATACCAAGCCTTTGGGGCTTGCTTCAAACCATCTAAAACTTTTGTTAATTTGAAAACATGGTTGGAAAACTTTAGATCTTCAAATCCGGAGGGTTGCTCAACATATACTTCTTCGGTAATAAAACCATTCAAAAAAGCGCTTTTAACATCCATTTGATATAATTTAAAATCTTTAAAACATGAGAATGCAAGTAATAATCTAATAGCCTCTAATCTAGCTACCGAAGCATATGTTTCATCAAAATCAATGACTTCCTCTTGGCTATACCCTTGAGTAACAAGTCTTGCCTTGTTCCTTACTATAACTCCAGATTTATCCATTTTATTTCTAAAAACCCATTTCGTTCCAATGACAGGATGATCATTAGGCCTAGGAACGAGGTGTCATACCACATTCCTTTCAAATTGATTCAATTCCTCTTGCATAGCATTAATCTAAAACTCATCATTTTCAACATCATTAAATTACTCAGGTTCTATTTGTGATAAAAAAAAAATGTTAGATGATTACATATATTTCTAAGAGATGATTGAGTTCTTACTCCTTGTGAAGGATCACCTAGAATTTGTTCCGTAGGATGGTTATGCACAAACTTTCATTCCTTAGGTAGAACTTCATTGATCTCTTGTTGGCTTGTAGAGGCTTTTTGCACTTCTTTCTCCTTTTATAATTCTTCATTTGAGCTTGGTTGAATATCCAATCTTTCCATATTTTGCCTTACTTCATCTACATCATCACTTACAATATTTCTAGAAAGAGAGTTAAGTTCATCAAATATGACATGGACTAATTCTTCAACCACTAAAGTCCTTTTATTAAAGACTTTATAAGATTTTCTATATGTTGAATACGAAGAAATACCCTCTCGTCAGATTTTGCATCAAACTTGCCCAGGTTATCTTTATTGTTATTCAATACAAAACACTTGCATCCAAAGACTCTAAAGTTTGAGATATTTGGTTTCTTATCTTTCCAAAGTTCATAAGGGATTTTGTTCAAAAATTTTCTAAATAAAATTCGATTTAAAACATAACAAGCTGTGTTGACAGATTCAGCCCAAAAATATTTTCGTAAACCATTTTCACAAAGCATGGTTCTACCTATTTCTTTCAAAACTCTATTTTTCCTCTCAACAACTCTATTTTGTTGAGGTGTTCTAGGAGCAAAAAAGTTGTGATCAAAACAATTTTCATCGCAAAATAATTCAAAAGGTTTACAATCAAATTCCCCTCCATGATCAATCCTAATAGAAGTGATTGAAAAACCTTCTTCATGTTGAACTTTTTTACAAAATTTTGTGAAGAAAATAATTGTCTTATACTTGTGAGCTAAGAAGAATGTCCATGTAAATCTAGAGTAGTCATCAACAATAACAAGTGCATATTCTTTCCCACCAAGATTTAAAGTCCTAGTTGTATACAATAGTTGTAGTGGTCTAGATGTGGTCAACATATTCAAGGATTTAAAAGAAATGTGAGTTTGCTTTCCCAATTGACAAGCATCACAAACTCTATCTTTGTCAAATTTTAGTTTTGAAAATCCTTTGACCAAATCATTCTTAGAGACTTTTGAAAGTATGCTCATACTAATGTGACCAAGTCTTCTATGTCATAACCAACTTTCATCACTATTCATAGCGGCAAAGCATTCAACTTTGCAAGAAGATAAGTCATTTAAATCAAAAATATATATGTTGCCTTCTCTATTTCCAGTGAGAATAGTCTTGTTACTATTAATCTCAATCACATCACATTTAAAGGATTCAAATACAATCTTGCATCATTTGTCACAAAGTTGACTAATGCTCAAAAGATTGTGTTTGAGTCATTTAACAAGCAAGATATTTTCAATAAAAGTGGAAGTGTTCTTACCAACACTATATATACCGATGATCTTCCCTTTGCTATTATCTCCAAATGTGACAAGCCCTCCATCTTTTGGTGAGAGAGATGTAAATTGTGCCTCATCTCCCGTCATATGTCTTGAGCATCCACTATTCAAGTACCAATGGTCTTTCTTAGATTTAGCTTGAAGACATATCTACAAAAGTATTCATTTTACTTTAGGTACCCAAACCATCTTGGGTCATTGGGGTTTAGTCCTTAATGGCTTTCTAGAGACCCATGCAATGTTAGGGACAATAGATTTTTACATAGCATAACATTTACTAGTAGTGTGTCCTAGTTTATGACAATAAAAATATGAAATCTGTGATTTTTCAATGGGAGAAACAAATCTGCCTTTTGAAAATTTTCTTCTTTTAAAAGGATCAAAACCAAGTCTAGCTTTATCTAGTGAGCACTTTTGTTTTCCTAAGAATGTATCCAATTTTATTTTTCATTTACACATCTAAAAAGTGTTGTTTCCAAATGTTTAACTTTATCATTTAAAATTTGATTTTCCTTTGAAGAATCCTTTTGAAAAGAGTTTTTCTTAATCTTTTATTTCAAAACACAAACTTCATCTTTTAATACTTTATTTTCTTTTTGCAAGTCCTCATTTTTCTTAGTAAGAGGAGAAACCATCTTTTTGAGGAGTCCACTTTTAATTCCCATCTTTTTTAATTCGAAAAGTAAATTATTGAATGCATCTTGCAATTCATCGAAAATATTTTGAGACGAGTTTGATTTTGATACCTCATTGTCTTTCTCATGAGCCATGAAACAAAGATTAGCCACCTTTTAAGGTTCGGCTTCTTCTTCGGAGCCAGATTCTTCATCGTCACTCCATGTCATAGCTGTCATTGCCTTCTTCCCTTGGTTTTTCCTTCCTTTCTTTTCGAGCAGGGGACATTTAGCCTTTATATGGTCAGGCTTCTTACATTCATAGCATATGATGTTTGATTCTTTACTAGAATCTCCTTTGGCCTTATGCTTCTTTCCTCATTTTCATTTCCTCTTCATAAACCTTCTGAATTTTCGTGTGATGAAAGCAATGTCTTCATCATCATTCTCATCATTGGTCGGTTCTCTTCTTGGCCGGTGGACTTGAATGCTACTGTTCTCCTTTTATTTTCTTCACCATCTTGGGCATGTTGCTTTTGAGTTAATTTGCATGTCATGAGAGAGCCCAATGGTTCTTCAAAAGGCAACGTGTTGTGCTTCTTGAATTGCCGTGACCTTAGCTTCCCAAGTCTTTGGCAATGACCTCAAGATTTTTCTTACCTGCTCATTGTTAGGATACACCTTTCCAAGAAATTTCAAACTATTAATAATATCAGTGAACCTTGTAAACATTTCGGTAATAGACTCATCCGGTTTCATTTTAAACAATTCATAACTATGGACTAAGATGTTGATTTTAGATTCCTTAACCTGATTAGTACCTTCATGTGTTACCTCTAATCTATCTCATATTTCCTTAACTGATTCACAAGTTGAAATATGATTGAATTCATTATAATCAAGAGCACAATACAAAATCTTCATAGCTTTAGCATTTGATTGCAAAAGTTTCAAATCATCTTCATCCCATTCAGATTCGAGCTTAGGAACATCAACCCTCTCCACTTTCATTATAGGAATTTTAGGACCATTTAAAATAATTCTCCATAGTTCATAGTCAACATATTGTATATATATTCTTATTCTATTCTTCCAATAATTGTAATTGGTGCCATTAAACATAGATGGTCTATTTGTGGATTGACCTTTACCAAGAGAGCTTCCAAAGATGGTTGCCATGGATCTATTCCTAAGATGTTAAGCCTACAGCAGGAATACTAGCTCTGATACCAATTTTTGGCCCAAAAGGTAACCCAAGAGAGGGGGTGAATTAGGTTTATTAAAAATTAAAGCAATTAAGATCAATTAAAATTAATCTAATTAATGGAACAGTAGTTCAAGATATACGCAATGCAATTTAGACAACAATGGAATGAAAACATAACACAAGAAAGCACACCAAAAATTATCGAGGTTCAACCATAATTCGTGGTCTACGTCCTTACCCCAAGATCCCCTTGAAGTTTCCTTTCACTATGCAATCTCCAATCTCCAATCTCCAATCAGCTCACTTTTATACAAAAACTCCTTCCCAAGTTTTTCTAGCCTCCAAGTGGTTTTGTCCAAGATCCACTTCAATTTACAAGTATTTTTCTTTTACAAGAGAACACTCCAACTCTCATTTACAAGTATATGAAGGATATACAAATGAAATACAAGCTCTCTATGAAGAGTGAATGGGAATTAAATAGCTCACTAACTACTAACTTGAAGAAAAAGAGAATTTTCAAATTTTTTAGCTTAATCAATTAGTGAATGTTGTATCTCTTGTCCATAAATGCATTTAGAGGCTTATATGTAAAGCCCTGAATTAATTTCACCCGTTGGAGGTTGTTGGAGCTTCATTAAATGGGCGCCCACTTCAATATAACGTTTAAAAATATAGTCGTTGGTCTCCAGGTGTCGACACTTGATTCCCATATGTCGACATATCAAGTTTACATTTCTCAGAATTTGTCAGCTGTCTTCATGTGTTGACACATCACCTAGAAACTGTCCTTCATGCTTTTCTCGATCAGTTTATCTTCAAATAATCTGAGGATGTTCGTTAGACACGCTTAAGATCTTCAAGGAGTCTTATCTTTGGGGTATGATGATAGATCAAAGTCTATAATCCTTCAAAGATGTCTTCTATTTACTTTGGGTTGAATTTTTCTTTTGATGATCATATTTTCTTTGTTGCTGAGCTGCCAAATTCCTTTTCATTTATGCCGAGCTTCTCTTCTTTATTGCTGAGCTCTTTCCATTTGCTGCTAATATTCTTTTCATCCGTGTAGAGCTTCCTTTTCATTAATGTCGAGCTTCTTTTCTTCATTACTGAGCTCTTTTTATTTGCTGTTAATGTTCTTTTCATCCGTATAGAACTTCATATACATTATGTCAATTTCTTCTTCTTTAGGATCACTTTAATAGAAGCTTCATGAAGTCTACTCTTGAACACTCTCAACGCATATCAACAATCTTGAATCTTCACATCCCTGATGAAGTCCTCATTTGAATTCTTTTGTAGAGATTTTTGCAGACATGATGAATTCTCTTTTTAAACATCTTCAATCTCTTTGAATTCAAGTCATCTTCATTTAGTCTTTTCATACTTAATGAAGTTTTCTTTTGGGCACCTTCAATCACTTTGAATGCAAATCATCTATTTGAAGTTTGAATGAGTGCAATTGCTTTGTTTTGGTGCAAGGTTTGACTTTTAGTGTATTGATTGAACTTGTAAATGTTGTGCATCCATTTTGATATGAATTAGATTTTAAATCAAACTTTAAGTCTAAATTATAATCCTTATTAATCTACACTCTAATTAAATATATTAGTAAACTAACACAAGGTTTAGTTATCATCAAAATCAAGGCGTAGAGTCAAAAAGTTGGTGGTGGGAAGATGGTATGGCAACAACCATGTTCGACCCATGATTGCATTGTAGGGGGAGGGCACGTTAACTACTAAAAACTCTATTTGGATGGTGATCCCTCCTGTAGTTACCGAGATTGTTACTTTTCCCAATAGCTAGACTAGATCCGGCTGAATCCGATTAATGGGTTTAAAGATGATTGGAGATCAGAATCCTTTAATTGTAGTTTTCTGAAAAAGTCACGATACATGACTTCAAAGGAGCTTCCCTGATCAAGCAGCATCCTTTTGACATCACAATCCCCTAATCGTAGTGTTACCACCAACAGATCATTGTAGGGCAGTTGCAATCCAACCAAGTCATCATTAGTGAAGGTTATGGGGTCAACAATGCTACCGAACTTAGCCTTTTTACTTAGGGTTTCCAACAGCATCACCTCCCTAAGGTGTGTAGCTTTTTGGATCTCTTCCACGTATCATCTACCATTGCCGATTATGCCGACCCATGGAGGACGTTGATTACTTGAGCTGGTTCTATTCTAGTCTCCTTTTGCGGGATGGCTTCCTACCTTGTTTGCTCGGCCTCCCACTTCATCTTTTCCCGATCAATGTACTTATCAAAATGACCAGCCTTCGCAAATTCCTCCAAGTTGTTCTTGAGATTTTGACAATTTTTTGTCTGGTGCCCCTTCTCCCCGTGGTAGGACCAGAATTTCCTCTAATCTTGGGTAGTAGGGTCCCCTCCCAACTTTGGAGGCCACTTGAAAAAAGATTTATCTTGTATCTGAGGCAAAATCTTGTAAATTTGCTCCTTGAAGACTGTTGACCCCTTCTGCTGTGTTTTTTCCCCGATTGTTGTTATTTTCCTCGCGTCTGGGCTTCTTGCTTTCACACCTATCTTTCTTCTCAGTTTTGTCATTAATCTTTTCCTGTACTGGCTGAACAACATCTTCTTCTACCCGTGCGTACTGTTTGATCTTTAGCATCAGGTCTTATATCCGGGTGACTAGTTTCTTCATGAGGGATTGCCTCAGTCGGTGTTTCCTAGGAAGGCTGATCTTCAACTGTGTAACAGCTAGTTGCTCGTTGTAGTCCTCTATTTCATTGTAAGCTTCCCAGTATCGCCTTGCATATACCAGTAATCCCTCATTGTCTTTCTTCTGTAGTGTCAGCAAGTAGTCCACCTCCTTAGGTTACTTGTTATTTACTATGAAACGGTTGGTGAATGGCTCAGCAAATTGTCTCTAGCTTAAAACTGATCTAGACTGCAGTTTATCGAACCATCATAAGGCCACCTCTCCCAGGCTTGGTGGGAAAACTCAGCACATAAGGGACTCATCCTCACTCTATAGTGCTATCATCTGTTTGTAGTGTCAAACATGAGTAATGGGATCTGTCTTCTTATCATAAGGAGTAAACTTTGGTGGGGTGAATTTCCTCAGAGGTTGGCGGGACTCAATTTCTTCTGTAAAGGGTGTGGAAGCATTCTGGTCAAGGGCTCTTTTGGCTATATCCTGGGATGTTCCCCGCTTATGGTGCTTATCCCTGTTATCTAGCCACTCGTTCAGTTACTTTTCCCAATCCTGCTACTCTAGTTTGGCCCTTGCCAAATCTCTTACAGGTGTCCGATTTCTCTAAGACTGTCGATTTTCTCGTTGATCAGTGTAGTGCCTAGTACTAGAAGCATAGCTCCGAGTTAAATGTGTGGTAGGGGGGCTTTTGTTTTTTGAATTCGACCTCCTTCTTTTATGCCGATCTGGGGATCCATTGGGTACTCTTCCATCTCTTCTGGCATTCGCTTCCCTCATAGCTTCAATTGTTAACTTGAGGCAGGCGATCTCTTCATCCCGTTGCTAGAGTTCCCGCTCAACTGCTTGGGGCGATAAATTACTAGGTGCACGTCCACTAGAAGGTAATAGATTTAAGTTCCTTTGATAGTTCCTTCACCGATTAGAATTTCTGACATACTGCGGAGCTTGTCGTAGGCCCTTTTATCCTTCCCGCTGATTGCCTCCAAGGACTCATATCTCTGACCTAATAAAACGTCCTCCCGAAGTTCACAATGAGTCATCATGGTGACTTAACTGGTAAGTGTCGTCCTAACTATGAATGTCATGGCTATTTTTTAACTCTCTGTTAATGGGATCAACTCCTCCTCGGAGATAGCTGGTACTTATTATTGTGTAAACCTTCCCATAAACAGCGCCAATTATAGGTAAAATTTTTAGGAAGGCCTGATTGAACTCTTGAATTGATTTGATAAGCACGAGCAATCTGCAAGAAAAGAAGATAGTGAGAATGACTCAACCCCCTTTGGGCCGAAGGCACTCCAATGATTAAGTTAGCAAGCTTAATTACAATGAATCAAATAAAGTATTGAGAGTTAGAACTCAAGTGAATAAACCTTACACCTTTAGTGCACAAGGGTATTTATAGGCTTCGGAATGCTAAGTTTCCTTTGGGAATTAGAGTTACTTTCCTCCTAGGAATCTTCCTTGTTTGAGTAGGTTTAATGCCTTGGACTTATCCTTTATTTGTCCTAATTCATTTAGGAATAGGATTTATATTCTGGACTTATTTAGTCCTTATATCTTTTGGATTAGAATCCCTGGGCCAGCCTTTTTGGGTCCTAACCTCTGATTGGTGTGGCTAAGTCGACATCCTTTAGCCGACCTGCGCTAGTCTTCTCTCTATCTTGAGCTTGGCTCTTATTAGGCCCATATATGTAATAACAAATAGGAAAATGCTATTCTTACAAAAGATTTATACAAAATTTTCATAAAAAGTGATGTGACAGTGGCAATTTTATAATTAAAAGCCATTATAGTGGGTGTTTGTTTTGGAATAAAAGGCTCTCATTAAGACACATTATTTTGTATAAAACTTTTGTATGAATTTTGTTAACTCTATGCCTTGATTTTGATAATAACAAACCATTATGTTGTTTTTCTAATGAATTTACTTTATGTGCAGAAAGTATTTATTAATTATATTCAAACCTTGATTGAGAATGATTATAATGAAGGATGTGGTTAGAAGATGGTTTTGAAAACTTAATGAATGAGTTTTGATGAATTAGATAATTGGTTGATCTACCTTACAAGAAGATTATTTAATAATCTCATTCTCGAAAAAGCTGAAGGTACTCTAAGTGATTAACAATCATTGAAGAAAATAAACATGCTTTGGATGCATACCACAATGGATTTAAAAACTTGAAGATTGCTAAAGGAGCCTTACAAAGAATTCATTGAATCAACTTCATCTCAAAGAAATTGAAGGTGCTTTACTTGTCCAAATTTATTTGAAGAAGAAGTTGTGAAGACTCGATGACTTGAAGACCTTATTGGATAAATTGAAGAAGCTTTTGATGTTTTTGATGCTAGTTGTTTAAGTTTCAAAGATGGTTGAAAAAGCAAGGCACGAACTGACACCTGTTAACACCTTCTAGACAATTGACCTTGTAAAACTAAACTTGAAGCAGCAAGTGTCGACACCCTATCTGAGAGTCGACACCTATTGCTCAAGAGAGCTCAAGTCAGAAAAATGAAGTAGCAAGTGTCGACACCCTATATAAGAGTTGACACCTATGATTTCAGAGAGCTCGGGTAAGAAAAATATAGCAGCAAGTGTCGACACCTAATACTAGAGTCGACATTTGAACGACAAATTGAAGAGAACTGAAGAAGCAAGTGTCGACACCCAATATGAGAGTCAACACCTGAAGATAATTTGGGCAGTAATGGTAATATTTTTAAACGTTATGCAGCACTTATTTCACATTAAATGGTCTCCCAGTCACCTCCAACGGTTGAATATGATACAAGACTATAAATACAAAGTCTCTAAAGCATTTAAAGGAGTAGATATAAGATCATAAATGCCATACACTAGATTTGCCAACATTCTCTATTTTTCTCTGCTATATTCTTATATTCCTCTGTTGAAAAGTCATTGATTGAGTTGTAACAGATGCATTTACTTCTTGAGAGTGTACCAATTGTATTAAACTTTTCTTTATTGTTGGGGTAAGGTATAACTTGTAAATTTTGAGTGATTCTTGGACAAAAACACTTGGGCATTAAGAGTTTGTGTAAACTCTTGTAAAAAGTGAGCTAGCACTTGAAGAAATAGCAGCTGTGTAAAAAAAAAATTTTGCATAATAGAAGATCCCCTTGAAGGAATCGAAGAAGAGAAGACGTAAGCAAAGAATCGTTGAACCTCTTTAAAAATCCCAGTGTCTTCTTGCTCTGGTTTACTCATTGCACTGTTATATTTTGATTGCATTATCGTAATATCTTGATTGCACTTTTATATCGCATAAGATTATTGTTCCATTGATTTTATATAAGGTGCATATTGGTTTAAATTGCTTATATTTTTATAAAACTCAATTCACCCCCCTCCCCTCCCCCTTCCTTGGGTTAATTCTTCGAGCCAACAAATTTTTTTGTTTGTATGACATTACCATAACAAATATTGTCAAGTCACTCTTCTTTTTCCTTCACATTGCAACGAGTTCACTTACTAGATGAGTTTTGAACACAGCTACTGGATCTATCTCAGAACCTACCTAACTAGGAGATGACTCACTGCATTACGAGAGGAGTAAGGATCTTATAATCCATCCAACAATGAGATAACTCATTGCACAATGAGAGGAATAAGAGTGATGTGATGCTCTAGAAGTAATAAATAATCACTTCATCCAAACACTCAGAAACATAAACCAAATAATCAAAATTAGCCCAAAAAGAATAGAATAATCTTAAACAGTCCAAAAAATAAACCAAGACGAAATAGAAGTAGACTATGAAGCATGGATATTCCGTTGGAGGAGCCGTACCTATGTCCAACACGTGTCGAACATCGACAGTCATTGGACACTCGCAGACACATGTCGGATACTCCGTTTTACATGTCTAATTTTTTATTTATTTATTTTTATATCAGACACTCCACAGATAAGGCTCGGATATGCGTGTCCCATTTTGGATGCTTTAGGGACACAGTAGGGGTTCAACTATAAATTTTAAAACTAATTGTTGGATCAAAGAAAAAAAAACAATGAAGAAGAAGAAAACAAGTATGCTACTTGCATTGGTGGTTAATTTGTTTTTTAATGTTCTTCATGATTTTTGTATTAAATGATGATGGATAGTTGATGAAGTGTAATGACATTTTAATGGTTTCAGTTGTTTATGACTTCATCGTATTATGTATTATTAGAACAATATTTTTATTGTTAATGTATTTGTTTACTTTATAATTTTTAATAAAATATAATTAATTAATTGTGAATGGTTTGTTCCCGATTAAGTAGTGAAATATGTTATTTTATTTATTTTAATTTGTGTTGTCTTTTATATTTTTTACTTTTTTTATAAGTACTTATATATATGACATATAGAAAATATAAAAATATATTCTTTTGCCGTGTCTTTACAGTGTCGTATCCTGCACTTTTTGAAAATTATAGTGCTAGCGTGTCTGACACTCGTGTCCGTATCTGTACTTCTTAAGAAGCAGATTTGTCCAAAAAAAATGTTTCGGACAATATCAGCTGGTAGATTAATAATAGATTCAATGTTTTTCTTTTTTCATTTTTTCGGAGGGGGTTCGGGGACTCGCGATGTTTTGGGCTTGAAATGTTGCATCCCCCCCCCCCCCCCCCCCCCCCCCCCCCCCCCCCCCCCCCCCCCCCCCCCCCCCCCTCCCCCCCCCCCCCCCCCCCGGCCGGCGATGCGGGCTCTCATAATAGTTGGGCCTCACAAACCCAACAAAGTTCAAAAAGTTCGACGCAATTTCTTGAAGTCATCAGACAAGACCCACAAAAAAATATCACATATTAAAAGAAAAAAAACTTTCTCCTATTGCACCTGAGATATTAATTTCTTGTCTTATTTTTAGCTACACTGCAATTTGATTATACTTTTAGCTAGGGGTGGAATCAAAATTTTGTAATGAGGGGTGCCAAAACTTGAAATACAAATTTTTACCTATTGATATAATTATTATATTTTAAATTTTATTTGCATATATCTTTAAATTAAATCATGAGAAATATATTAGGGTCCAATATAAAATTTGTATTTGAAAACTAAAACCAGTTTTTATTCAAAATCAATGAAGTATTAAAAGAACAGAACAAATTAATTGTTTCTTAGACGAAAAAATAAGTACCATAAAAAAATTTTGGTATTCTATTGAGTCAAGAGCTTAAGAAGGGTATTATAAATTATGGGGGTGTCAATAAATAAACTTTTGTTAGGGTATTATACATATATATACTATATACATGATGGTCACACAAAAAGTGGGGGTGCCATAGCATCCCTTACATAGAGCTCAGTTCCTCCCCTGCTTTTAGATTTACTTGATTTCGCATTTGGACAAATAACAACATAAATTTCTGAAAATTTAAAACTATGTGCTTGTATCCCCCGAAAGTATGCTAATTCATTAATATGTTTTATTTTTTCATTTCAGTCCTACTATTGTCAGCCCAAGAACAATGTACATAAATGAAATTCAGGCAAATTAGTGGCCCAAGCCTTGCCAAGTAACCAGACATCTCAGATGTGACATGGTCCATAGACCAAATGCTATTGCATATGGTTGCATTAATCAGCCGAGCTGTATTATAAAAGCCTACCTAAAAGAGTTCATAAAAATTATAAACATGAAGAAAGTGGAAACCATGAGAAATGTTCAATATAGATCAATGATTTCAACATTCATACTTTTACACTATAATTGGATCATGAATTTGTGGAGAAAAAAGAAAAGACAAAACATAAGAAAGGGTAATACTATACAAATAGAAAAGTTTATACATAATTTATCACCAGAATGATGTGATTGAATAAGAGCTATTCACTTTAAAACAAAACATTCATTATGATAGCTCTTAATTTTCAATAATGTCACTGTCAAATCATTGTGATAGAGATTTCTATACAGATTTTTTAGCAGAATGGCATTTTCCTATAAGAAAATAAAATAAGGTATAAAATACTAAATTCTTTTCTTTTGTTTGGTTTGGGTAGAAATGAGAAGAAAACCAATAAGTATTTGTCAGAAAAAATCTATTTCCTTGTTTTGGTTGCACTAAAAATATGAATATGTACAAGTAATTTCGATTTTCTATTTTTTTTTTTTTCTTTCCTGACAATTCAACACTCAAACATAGCATTAAAGTTTGCACTAAAAGGTATCAACAGACTCAGGTCACTTTCATGGCCTGATTATGGGCCGTTAGTGGATAGCCCTTGCTGTTGCCCAAAGTTGCGGCTACACGAATCTGAATTCGGAAGTTTTTTTTTTTTGGCTACATGCTATTCAAGTCTTCGACCGATTACTTTATTAAGCGATATCAAAACCTTCAACCAACTTCTTCTTAGAGCTTGTGCAAAGCTACTATCCACACAAACCATGTAAAGTTCATGCATTATATGAATGATAGTTGGTCACAAAGGTCGTGAGAATGCATCTAACTTGAGACCTTATGCTCAGCATGGCCACCATTGTAGTTTTGAGATTCTGAAAGTTTTTTTTATATTCTTTGTTACATTGGAGGGTCAAAGCCCTAGAAGAGAGGGAGAGTGAGTTGAACTCATGCCCTCACAGCATGGATGGAGGCGTCACTACCACTGGGTTAATCTCTTTGCTATGAGATTCTAAAGTTGAACTGAGTTTGTTTATGTACTCTCACCCAGCGAAAATCAAGTTCATACACTCCAGAATCCAAACTTGAATGTAACAGGGGTTTGGTGACTGTTAATGAAGTTTGGAGAATTTTTATAACAAACTCTGTGTTAAGTATAGATGATGTATCATAATTTAAATCTAACAAAATTAGCATTCGGTGACCGTTAATTTCAGAGCATAAAAAAATAAAAAATGGAAATGGAACTGCAAGAAGATTACATACCAACCAAACTACTTTTACAGTAATGGAGTATGGATGGAACTGCAAGAAGATTACATACCAACCAAACCCAAGCTATTTTTATACGACATAGAGGTATATAAACTTCATTTAACCCAAGGGTTTATTCCTCTTGGTCCCAATGCAATCTCAAGATTTTAGCTATATGTCTTCAGACCTAGAAGTCACTGCTACTTTGACATAGATTGAAGTTAGTCATCGTAGTCGTGCAAAATTTCAGACAATTGCAAATTGTGACGCGTTTTAACATTTTTAAAAATATAATATAATTTTTAACAAATCAAATAATGTCATGTGTTAAAAAGTCTCAAATCAATATTACAGGAATGACTAAATTACAAGTCAAAATAATATTTAACTTTTTAAAAATAAATAAAAGGATAATTATCACAATTTTTATCTTGTTAGAATAATTGAATAAAAAGCTAACTATCAAAAAACTCTTGAAAAATATTCATTCTATTTCTTTAAAAATAAAAATAATAAAGAGATAAGAATCAAGCAGCCAAAGTCCTATGACATTTCTCCTTCACCCACAACTATAAATAGGAGTGGTTTTTACTAAATTAAAAGGACAATTCTATACACATAATTCAAGCAAGGCAAAAAAACTCTATAGGTTCGAAGAACTTTTCGCCTCAACCTGAAGGCAATTGTTAGTGACGAAACTTGATAAATCTCTATAGCTCAGAGATTCAAATCAATGAATTTATGAAAAAGTCCTAAAATTTAATATTTGTACCAAATTAAAAAAGATATTTTAAGTTGATTTAAGAATAAACTGTCAAGTTTTCAAGTCAACATAACACAAATTCTTCATCTTCCTTGTGCACATTAAAGAAGATCTCGCTATTTGATTTGAGAACAAGCTATTAAGCTCTCGAGTCAACATTCCTAGAGAGAAAAATTGAATGATCATTCTTTTATTCAAAATTTTTCAAATATTGTATTCACTTAATTATAAATTAATAAATTTTAATTTGTCTCTTTTTTTGTCTATTTGTTTTTTAGACAAAAATATTTTTTGGTACACTCACAAAACATGAAAAGCACAACAAAAGTACTAACAACTAATTGTGACATGTAAGAGCACCCCATGCCATTTGTGATATGCATGAGAAGTACTTGCATGACGTATCCAGATGATGACTCCTCACCTCTCTTGTAGCTAGCCATCATTTATTTAATGTATAAAGTTTATATGATTTGTGTAAATGGTGGTTCTTTAAAAGCTCGAAGAAGTTGTCAATCAAAGCCCTAGACTTCCTATAGCAAAAAAAAAAAAAAAGATGCATGAACAGTAAACTTGTGCATTCATGAATAGTAAATTTGGGGGATTTTTGGTGTCATTTGCCAATGAACTTGTGATATGCATGGCTATGTTTAATTAAAAGGATGGAATAAGGAAAGATACAATCTCTCAAGAGAGGGTATCTCAAGAGATTGTATTCCAGGACTTTATGTACTACGTCACACGTTAGGTAGTATATGTGATAAATTGATCGAATATGTGTTCTGCATTCAGAAGGACAAGAGATAAGTTAGTTAGAATAAGAATAACTACTTAAATTAACAAATTTGTCTTTGGGTCATCAATATGACTTTTTTTGGCCATAGGTCCAAAAGGGTTGAAATTGAAATCGATATCATTTAATATAATATTATCAATGTTCTCCATATAATATTATAGGGTTAATATACTTTAACAATATTACATCATAATGTTAATATAACATTAATATATAAACTTTATTGATATAATGGTAATATTAATACAATGCTATTGTATATTAACATTAACATAGATGATATATAATATTATAACATTATAGTATTAGTATAATGTAATAATATTACGTTATGATCTTAATATAAAATTAATATATAAGTTCTATTGATGTAATGGTAATATTAATATAATGTTATTATATTTATATTAACATATATGATATAAAATATATTTATATCACATTAGTGTAAAGTAAGTATATTATATCACTATAACATATTAATATAAGGTTAATATAATGTTATTATACATATTTACATAATATATTTATATTATATTAATATACTAATATATAATTAGAAGGGTATATAAGGTATTTTCATACAATTATGCCACATATGAGGGGTTTTTGTAAAAGTGTCATTATCCAACTAAGAATCTCGAGGTGCGGCGTTCCACCCCTCCACATGATAAATTAGTCTCATATATATAGGATGGAAAATCCCATCGGGATAAGTTATCATGTACTACTTTGCTGCACCAAATATAGAATAAGTGGGTCTAAAGAAAACTTATCTAATCCCACTCTTTTATTCGATAAATCAGATATGGCCTCACAACAATAGTACACAAGCAAAGCCAGTTCCCCCTACCCTTAGTCTTTAGCCAATGGTCAGGCTTCAATTCCTCACTTATCATCTAGGATTCTAGAGCTGGTCCTCCCTTCCCTTAGGCTTTAACCAGTGGTCGGGCTTCTATCCCCTCACTCATCATTTAAGATTCAATAGCCAGTCCCCCCTTCCCTAGGCTTTGGCCATGGTTCAAACTTCTGTCCCTTACTCGTCATCCAGGGTTGGAGAGCTAGTCCCCCCTTCCCTTAGGCTTCAACAAGTGGTTATTATGGATGGCAATGGACAGAGAAAAAAGAGAGATCCAATCGCATCTGCCCCGTTTGGGGTGAGGATGGAGGATATGAAACAAGAATGGAGACAAGGTAGAGGTTAAAATGAGAATCCATATAGGTATGGAGGCGAGGATGGACCAAGTTTTCTTCCCGCCCCGTCGTGCCCTAACCCGCTTTCCTGCTTTTATATATTTTTTATTTTTTTATATAGGCTGGTTTTTATATGCCTTTACTCTTTTGGCTCAGATTGAATGACTCGCTCAGGGTTCCTGCACACCTCTACTTCCAGTTCTAGACCAAGTTCGTTCTCTCTCTCTCTCTCTCTCCATACAAAATTCAAAGCGTCTTCTCTTTCTTTTCTTAAAATTTAGGGCTAGGGTTTGCGTTAAATTGAATGACTCACAACTCACTTAGGGTTCTTGCGCTCGTGCCTCCACTTGTAGTTCCAAACCAGGTTCATTCTCTATATATATATATAATTCAAAGCATCTTCTCTTCCTTTCCTCAAAATTTAAGGCTAGGGTCTGTAACTTACTTGCAAAAGTGATTGCAGAATTTTGGCCCTTTTTCTGAACTTGGTCGAAGAACTTAGATTTGAGGTTAGGGCTAACCATCCAAGCCTCCAGCTCTAGCGGATTAGTGCCTCCACTTTTAAGGACCATATTCTCTCTCTCTCTCTCTCTCTCTCTCTCTCTCTCTCTCTCTCTCTCTCTCTCTCTCTCTCTCTGTGTTTTTACCCTATTTTTCTTTTCTTCATTTTTTGCCATTGGGTTGATGAAAAGATATGTTTCTTGGACATTATGTTCCTTCTCTCTCTCTCTCTCTCTCTCTCTCTCTCTCTCTCTCTCTCTCTCTCTCTCTCTCTCTCTCTCTCTCTCTCTCTCTCTCTCATGTTTTCTGCACAATGGGTACCTACAAAACATCTAACAAGTCATATAACAAGCTCGGATTGTTAAACAACTACTACAAACATCATGGTGAATTTTTATTGTGTATATTAGTTATTTAACAAGCTTTGATTGTTTAAGAATTGTTATTTGTGTAGAATAATTTGCTTACTTTTAAGAATTTTAAGCTTCTTAGGATGAAATAATGAAAATGAACAGTAAAATAAACTTACCTCTTTGCTTTTGCTTCACTGGGAACTCATAAAGGTAGCAATTTAAAGTCACCAAATGTAATGAAGCAAGTAAAATATAGATATACAATCAATATGGAGCCCACTTACTAAATTGTAATATTGGTCTATACAAATTATTTTGTTACTTGAAACAATTCATTATGATGTTTCAATTGATAATGAACATCTACTTTGCCTCTAAAGCAGTTGATCAACCAAACTTCAGTGAAAAAGGAATTTCAATTGTCAAGTGTCAAGTGCATTCTTGTTTACAGATGGATCTAAGACATTTGATGCCACATAAATAACTAATATGTAGTTACCAACTTTTGTATGAATGCAAGATTTTAATCTATTTTTTTAAACTGAGTCATATGAATTGGTAGGCATGTTTGAAGTTTGGTTGATCACTTGATCCTTTATTAACAAATCATTTATTTATTAACTATTTTTATCGGCAATACTTTACATTTTAGGAGCATATGAATTTTGTAGCAGTATGGTGTTAAGGTGAAACTCATCCAATATCTGGATGATATCATTGCTAGTAGAACCATATTGTTGTTCTTTGAATTCTAGGTTCCCCAACTTAATGTGAGTTGTGTAGCTTGAAATTTTTTAACATTTCGAACTTGAAAACTAAAAAGTGGTGTCTTTTCATCGCCTTTTGTGCCTTTTCATTGCCTTTTGTGTTAATGACATTATCATGATTGTTACACTAGGTCATGTCTCCGTATCATTTATTAATTGTTGCACTTGAAACAACTAATGATTTAGAATAGATGTATAACTTTTTAAACTTAGCAGAGTGTAAATAAATTGAATTTTGAAAAAAGCTTAAACTTGGGCTTAGGCTTGAGCTTGAGTTTGGGCTTGGGCTTGGGCTTGGGCTTGAGCTAGAGGCGAAGGCGGCAGTGAGAATGGAGACAGACTTATACCTGTGGAGATAGAAATGTATGTCAAAATTAATCTACATGCAGAGATGAAAGTAAATTTTCAAGTGAAGGCGGGAATGGAGATCCAAATCTCCGCCCCGCCTTTGTCCATGGCCATCCCTAGTGTCATAGCCAACACTACGTACAAAAGAATGGAGTCAATTAACCCTTCACATTAAAAATATTATTTTTATTTTTAAAATTTGGTTAAAAATAATTTATCTAAAATTTTGCACTCATTGTTTCAAACATTGATTCCATGTGAGAAAAAGAACTTGCAGGTTAAAAAAAAAAAAGTCAATAAAAATCTCCTACTCTTTAAGAATAAGAGACACTAGCGTTGTGAACCGGACAAGATATATATAAAGTATGTATATTGTGGTCATTCAAAGTTTAAATGTGTGGACATTCTAATTCAAGTATAAGAAAAATATTTAATTTGTTATAATAATTAAAACTTATATTGAACAATAATGGCGTGCATTGGTATAACATTTATAGTGTAAGATGGAATTTTTGGGTTAAATAAAATTGTTAAAATACAATACTTTTTCATTCTCTGTAAAAATACTCATTTATTGTGAAATTAGCATTAATTTTACTAGTCATGATGGAAAGAGTTCTTTCAATAATAAAATTAATAAATAATTACTTATTGATAATTAATCAAGTTATTATCGTGAAACCCAATTGTAAAACAAAATATATTTGCTTATTTTTGTCAAAAATAATAGCATTAATTCCTCCCATATTTCTTTAATTTATGATTTGAAAATTACCGTTTAAATTTTTGTATAACCCATTAATAAAAATTCCTAAAGCCACCATCGCACAATCAAACTTATGTCCCCGCTATACAATATATAAAATTTATATTATTTGTATGAACGATGAATTTGCACAAATTAACAAATATAGTTAGCCAAATTCTTGAGAACTCGATATAGCCAAAAAAAAAAAAGGGAGAAGTTGATATAGCCAAGAAAAAGAAAAACAGAAAGAAAAGTCGATATTGCATGATCGATTGACTACCTCTTGGAGATTTCTTGAAAGGTTTTCAAAGGATGTTGTGATATGCATTACACCGTTGAATACCCTTTACCGCCAATGAACATGATTCACAATTTTAGTTAGGTTCAGTACCGTTACCTGTGGCCCAGATTTTTGTCAGACGTTGTTAGCTTTAGGAAATGTGTGGTTCACGTACTCCAAGTCCAAACAAAGAGGTACTCAAAGCATAGGAAACGTGTGGTTCAAGTACTCCAAGTCCAAACAATGAGGTACTCAAAGCATCAAGGATCACACGTTTATGTACTGTATCCGAATGTTACCAACAACAAGAAACAACGTCAAAAGGTTCACATGCTAGGACACGAACTGTCTACTTATGCACATACATATATATATATGTATACACAGACAAGCCTATGTGCGGGCACACTATGAGGCAATAAAGAGATGGCATGTCAATTTGCTTTCCGATTGGATGACTTATTTTTTGGGTCGTGTTTTACTAAAATTTGTATATAAAAAATTGTACTAAAATAATGTGATGATGAATTTTTGTAATTATACACTATTTTTATGTTTTTTTTTTGTTTTATTGTGCTTTGTTTCATAGTAAAATATTATGTATATAAATCTATGAATAATTTTCTATTTATATATTAATTTAGTATTGAAAGTTGTAACAATTTTTCATTTAAATCTTTAATTGACTAAAATAACTATTCTCCTTTGGTAAGTTCATCCATGTTCTTGTTTGAAGATGTTAAATGTCATAACTGAACATGCACTAGGATTTAGGTTTTTTTTTTTTTTTTTTTCTTTTATAAGGTATTGAATAAGTTGTGTTAACACAGTTATTGAATGTTGTTATGAAAAAACAAAAATTATAATTTTGTTTAATTTTGATTAGTGGCTAATATGCAAATTTTATTATTGTCTGTATGAAAAAAAGACTCATATTAAAACTTGCATTTCAGTTAAAACTAATGTGTCTTATTTATTAATTATTTTATTTTCTCACTACTATGGTTGTCCTAACAGCATATTCTGTTAGATAATACTAGTATACATATGAAGTTAGAATATCAATACAGACACGAATAATCAAGGGGAGCATGCATGTATGTACCAATTTGGAAAAAAAAAAACCTATATTAAAGATTTATCAAAAGATTTGAGATTCAATTCTTCGTCTTTTTTCTCACAAAATGCAATATCTCATACGGTGTGAGTCACATTTTACTTGATTAAATATAAATTAATTTTTTAAATCATTTACTTAAAAATATTTTAAAACAATCACAAATATAAATTATAAATTATTAAATAAGTTATATTTAAATAAATCATAAGCCTTTCATATACATCATATAAACGTTATCAGTTTGAAAAGGTTTTTGATAAAACAAAATCAATCGAGGAAAGTCGAATTACTATAAAACTCGTAACGACATGCAGCACCATTCAAAGCCATCACTTCAAGAACGTAGGAGGAGGCACGGATGTTTCACGAGTTGGCCCTGGTCAATCATCTAGTGAAAAATCTCTCTCTTCCGTATGAAAAGGGCGGTCACGTGATTGACTCGAGTGGCTGCTCTGTGATGAGAGAGAGCCATCGATTTTCTAACTTTCTTTTCAAAAGACCTCTCCTTTTTGTCTTAAATTTTGTGTCTACCCACAGTTGCTTCTGTCGGACTCCAACGGTAAGGTTGATGGAGGCTTAACTACAAATTCCAACCAACAAAAAATATAAAATATTGGCTCTACCTTGCACATAATGGACCACTTATCTCTTCAAACCCCTTTTTCAAAAAGAAAAGACTGAATTTTATTTAGCAGGTAGAAGTGAAAAAATTATTTAATAATGTTAGAGCAACATGTTATTTTAAATTTTATACCAGACCAGACCGAAGTAGAAATATTTAGTTTTCATATAGTGATAGGTCTCCCTATTAGTTGGATAAAATATCCCACTTGCTCTAATTTAACAGGTGAAGGAGAGTGGGGGATGTAAAATTTTTGTTGAGAGGGTAGGAAGAAAATTTTTTAATTTTGTAGAGGTTAAGGTAGAATTTTTTAATTTTAAAGAGGGGTAATACATTGCATTTTAATGTAAATTCCTAAAAAATATTGCGAATTTTAAGAGTTTAAGAAAGCCGGCCCTGTCGACCCTACCTATGTTTGCCACTAGTGAAGAGTCCACCCATTTATGAAGAAAAATAAGGAGGTCCATCAACACATTGAATAATTTTTCGTTGGAGTGGTAAATAAAAATTTTGAAGGTGGGACCAAACATGCACTTCTCCCTCTTTTCTTTCAGTCTTTCCAAGCACCTACCATGAACTTCACTAGCTAGGGCACTTTCTTCCAATCTTTAGATATTCTCTCTTTCTTTTTTTCTACCTGATCTTTAGTGTCTTGTTTCGTAACAAGATAATAAGAAATTATTATCTAACTATTGGAGTGTATGTCTTGACTCTTGATGGTTACTGATGAAAGGAAGTTTTAGTGTAGACTATGGAAAGACTACCGAAATTGGATGACATAAGTAATGCAGTTGGAATTGTTACTTTTTCAAATGGTGCAAGCTATCATGAAGACCAAAAGGAGTAAATAGAGACTTGATGGGAATTTCGCTATGGACTCGGTCCATTTTCCACATCTGCTTTCGTCAAGTTGCAATTTAGTTTCTTGACGATCAATTTTTTCTGGAGAATTTACCTTTTTAATTAATAGGGTTAGGCCAATTGACTTTGGTCATGAACTATTCATCATATTATTTAACCTAAAAGCTTAACCTCTTAGCTAAGAATTTAAATTATGTACGTAGAGATGTAACATACAAAGATAGATAGAAACATAATGTAATCGAAGAACAAATGTATGTAGAGAGACTTAAACTTAAAATCTCTTTTCAAAAATAACTTTGATACCATTTTAAGTCACCACTTGACTTAAAAACTTAATATGTTAAGTAAAAGACTCAGAAAACACATATCAAGCTCTTCAATAGATGCACAAAGAAATATGTTTTCTAAGATGAGTTTTAGCGATGATTTTGTCTACTCTTATGCATGAGTCATGAGTCATGACTACTCATGCAAAACTTTCATCTTAATACCCTGTTTGAAATTTGAAAAAAGGAAGGAAAAGAAGAGAGAAATTATAGAAAAATTATTTTTTTTCAATTTCTTTTTAATTGTGCAAAGAGAATGAAAGAAAAAAGTGACAGAAAAATTCTATCTTATTTGAAATTTAAAGAGGAGAGCTTTCCTCATCAAACAAGAGAAGAAACAAACTCATTTTATGGGGATATCTCTGACGCCTAGTAAAACTTCCAAACATATAAAATTTATTCCTTTCTTGTTGGAAAGTTAAAAGTCTAGTCAATAAAGATATTTTTTTTAAATACAGCGATAGAATTGACAATCCCACCTTAACCTGATGTTTTGAACCTAAAGGGCAACGGGATACAGCCACCTAACAGGTCATTTCATGCTACTAAAATCTTTAAAATTAAAAAAAGTTACGAAAGGTAATTAAATAGTTAAGCGTGAAAAAAGAAATTCGTCTTTCTTTGGGAACAGCCAATAAAAACTATGCAGACAAAAAAAAAAAAAAGGATTACCACAACTACTGTCTAGGATTGACATACACCCGAAATGGAGAGCCATCGTCAATTTGTCGAAGCATATATATATATATATATATATACACATGCATTATCTTCAAGAAACAATCACGCAAATGCTAACTACTCGAATTGTGTCAAAATCAATCTTCTCAACCAAGTAATAATGTCCACCAATTGATGTACATGTTTGCAGGATGTGCTTGTCCATTTCTGATTTGTTGGGTTAACTACTATGTAGAGACAAACACAAGAAAACAAAATGAAGAAGAAAACAAAAGCTTGAGAAATTATCAAAAAGTGTTAATTTTCTAAAACAAGAATATAATTATTGTTCTCGTTATTGTTATCACTAGCCCCATTATGCCCGGTGTATTGGGATATGAAAAAAGATTAAGTTATCCCTCCCTTTGGCTACTTACATTTTTAAATAAGTTAGTGGTTAACACTTAATGAATGAAATTTTTAACTTTGAAAAACCCTTTTTCTTTAAAAAGTGGTAAAGAAATGTGAGAAAACTTATGAAAACTATAATAAAAAATTTTGCGAATGAATTTTTTTCTATTTATGTCATGTTCCTTTCCCTCACCAATTTCAAAAATTACATGTAGATTTATGCTATATTTAGATTATGAATTTGTGAAGGAAAAGAAACAAAAGCAAAAAAAAAAAAAAAGAAAGAAAATATAGTGAAAGAAGCTAAATACTTTTTCTTTTGTTTGGTTAGGTTAGAAATTGAGAAGAAGTGAATATGTATTTGTCAAAATTATTATTTATGTTTGGTTACTCATCAAAAATGAATATATATATATATATATATATATGAATAATTTATTTCTCTTTTATTTTTGTTTTTCTTGGCAAATGCGAAATCCAAATCCCTATAGCATTTTATTAAGTATACAGGAAAAGAGATAAGAAGAAGGCATGCAAGTCCCTCCAAATAATATTGGAAGATGTTTAGAATAGGTAAATTCTTTAACTATTAATTTAGTACTTTAGCCGACAGGAATCAAATAAAACAACTCGTTTGCACAAAATCTGATTTAAAATAGTTTGTTTCAGCATTTTATAAGTTTTGGTTCATTAAAAATTAAAAACTCCTTTAAAATGGTATCTGAAATTCCGTATTACACGAATTTTAACATAAATCTTTACCTATGTGATGAATGTATGCAATGCAAAGTAATAAAGTAGAGACATAGAAATTTATTGTAGAAACCCAAACCGGAAAAAAATCACGTCCAGCAAGCCAAATTCTATATTGAACAGTTTACACACGCGCAAACTTACCGTCCTAGTAATTGAACTCCACAATTACGGTTCGAATTCGCACGAACCCCGACTTAAGACTGCGTGCTCGACTCATCGAGTTTCTGCTCCCATGCTTCAACTTTAACACCGAATCACCTCGATATTCTTTGCCTTTAGAATCCTTTAAAGACCATATCCTAGTCGTTCTTCAAGTTGTAAAATCAACTGGTGAAAATACTCGTTCTTGTGATCTCAAAACATCAACTCTTCACCCTCTTTACTATCTTCATCAATTCTGAATACCAGGCCTGAGAGAAAAATATCAAGAGCCGTTTCTCTCAATCACCTTCTTTGTTCATATAGGTCTCTTCAAAACTATCAGAATAATCCACTAGAACTCTCCCCTGATTGGTTTAGAAGTTTAGAGCCAAAGAGTCCTTCCCGAAAACAAACACAAACTGAATGCTGACGAACCACTCGAGCAGTAATCTAATGGCTCGAGCGATAATCTGCTCGAGCAATCCCAGAACGGAGTTCGAGTGGTAGCCACTGGAGTTTGCCCTCTTTTAGTCCGCTCGAGCGAACATATAGCGATTGTTCGAGCGGTAGGTACTAGATTTTCAGCCTACGCAGCATCCGCTCGAGCGATACTCCATCCGCTCGAGCGGTCATCCTGATTCTGGACTCCGATCCCTTGGGTTGAGTGAGTTGCTTCTATTCTAAACTTTTACACAAAAAGAATATACAAAAACAAACAAACACAATCACCACTCAAATTCCTAACAATCTCCCCCTTGGTGATTTTGTGTCAAAACATATGCATTGTAAAAAAAACATTTTCCTATAAACACTACATTTTTAACTCAGCAGAGCAACCAACTCAACTCGATTGACTTTAGAACAACTAACTCAACTCAATTCAATTCTCATGGAACCTGCAATCATCAACACACTAGAGAATACCCAGTGAAAAGCAATGTGTGATTTGCAAACATATATGCTGTATATACCAACAAGATTCAACACCCATAATCATAAACACCAAGAATCATATAAATATAACCAACATCATAACCATATCCATAAACATCACCAAACTACTCCCCCTTGGTCTGACAACAAAATACCAAGAAATACATGAAAGACACACAATGAGACATCTAAGGCAGAGGCGAAGGACGACTAGCAAGACTGCCTCGGATTGCAGCCATGTCGCCAGACAGGGCAGTGAAAGAGAGCTCCATGCATCCCATGCGAGTGCTTAAATCATCAAGCTGCTCAGAAAAAACATGACGCATATCATGGACGTTCGCGTGCAACTCAAATAAACAATCCTCCATTGACATCTCCTCCTCAGCATCAGCATCACCACCGCCCTCTATATCCATGGGAGCAGCAGCAACCGCACCCCGAACTGGTCCATGTGAAACACTTTTGGAAATTGTTTTGGCATTGATGGGACCCTCGGATATTTTCTTATCATCAGACGAGCGCATAGGCACATTGTGGCTTAACAGAAAATTCGTAACAAACACACCATAGGGGAGGCCACCGCGAATCTGATTTGTTTCTCCAGCCTGGACAATAGTATCAAAAATGTATTGGGGAAGGTCAATGGGCACACCATGACCAATGGCATGAATTAGATGAAGTCTAGGAATGGTAAGTTCAGACCGATGACTATTTGGATCTAAATTCCAGGCACAGATCAAATTAAGCAACCGATAGTTCACAGTCAAATACTTGTGCTCCATAGAGGGAGACTGAGGAGGCCAACCCAACCCATCCCCACGAACAGCGACACCCAAGTCACAGACAGGTAAACCAAAATACGACACTGAAAATGGAGATGCAGAACGGGGAATGCCTAGAAAATCAGAGATGATATCGGGAGTGACAATAAATGCAATCCCACGAGTGTAAGAAGTGAAACGATTCGCGTGATTCACATCAGTGCGTATGTGCGCATAAAATTCTCGTACAGGCTGTACTCGGGCAGTCCCTTTCCAAGCAAACACGGGATACCAACCCCAATTTTGGAACCAACCCGGTATAGGCATATCTAGAAAATGGTCAACCTGGACCGATCGCTCTACCAAAACAACTTTTTTCTTAAAATACGCATTGAAGCGAGTTTCATCTGCCCCGATGTCAAATACCCGATATTCGGGAACCCGAGAAAGATTTCGACGAGACATAATCACTAGATACGAAAAATGTCAAAATCGAATAAACCAAATCGGAAGAATTGATGAAAGACTTACCTAGAATCAATGGACCGGAGCATAATCGGCAAAGAGTCACCAAATATGCTAGAAATCGAGCCCTAGGAGGTTGAAATCGATAGACCGGAGCCGTGCCCTGAAAAAATCAAAAGAGAAAATGAGGAGTTGTAGCGTTTTAAAACAGATCCGCCGACATCGATCAAGCGGTTTTTTTATTCGCTCGAGCGGTAATAGCTCGAGCGGTTAGATTATCGCTCGAGCGATATTAGGGTTTTTAAGAAAATTGCACTGCAGACCCTAAATTTTTTATTAACTCTTAGTATCAGATATTACCGATATAAAAATAAAGATACGGAAACAATGGTCTATCAAGTTGCATAATAGATTGTCACTTATTCATGATGACACATTTACGACTTGACACAAGATGAGAAATTTCATGAAAATGTAGTGGTATAAATTTGAATAACAACCGTTATGAATCTACCATTCAAATCCTTTTTGTGATCTATAAAATTTCACCACATTTGTGAGATAAAGCAATACATAATCTAGAGAGCACATATGTTGTAGCATATAATTAGGTTGACTTTGAGCTATACTCCCCCTCAGTATATGACTACCTTTGAAGCTTACTACTTTTCTAGTAATCACGTGGCGGCTTTCACACTATTTGAATATGGTAGTCCTTACTATTGACTTGACACAACTTGCATCATTCAAACCTGTCAGATAGCGACTTTCACACATATTCATAGGTAGCCATTTCCATCATGCACAAGCTTCACATTATTTTATTTTATTTTTTTTATTTTTATTTTTATAAGAGAAGGGACCAACACATATTCAAGCATACCGCATATGTTCAAACTAGAAAATGATTTACCTTAACTACAAGAAAGGCACATAGAAATGTTTGATCACTCATACGGCCAAACAACCAATTTCAACCATGTTGGTATGTGAAAAATTGTACATTAACTCATGAGAAGCCTCACTTGAACTAGTCGGGTAATGAACCATGCATGATCATAAGTGAAAAAAAAAAAAAAATTTGAGCAACCAAGACAAATATTGATCATGAATCTCAACCTTCTACCAGGAAACTCTTTCAACCAAGAAACAAACACAAAAAAAAACTTTTTGTTTTATTTATTTTTATTAATATATGTATATATATTTTTTTATTTTTAAAATTTAGTCAATGAAGCACATCCCTATTGAATTTCTAAGGAACTCAAACCTAAGAACATCTAGAGGTTTTGTGAAAATATCAGCACGTTGAAGTTCAGTTGAAATATGTTCTAAGGCAATGATTTGTTCCTCAACCAGTTCACGAATGAAGTGGTGTCGAATGTTTATATGTTTAGTGCATGAGTGCTGAACAGGATTTTTGGAGATATTAATCGCACTAGTGTTGTCACAATACAAGGTAAATTGTACCTTGTTCAAACCCATAGTCAGACAGCATTTGCTTTATCCATAGAAGCTGAGTATAGCCACTTCCCACAGCAATGTACTCTGTTTCGGCCGTGGACAGGGAAATGGCATTTTGTTTCTTACTGTGCCAAGCTACTAGATTATTCCCAACATAGAAACAACCTCCAGAGGTACTCTTCCTATCATCTGCACACCCCACCCAATCAGCATCTGTAAACCCAACTATGTCTACATTTGTGTCCATAGTGAACCAAATACCAAGATTAACAATCGCATTCACATATCAAATTATGCGTTTAACAGCAAGAAGATGCGATTCTTTATGACAGGCTTGATATCTAGCACAAATACCGACATTAAAGGCAATATCTGGACGACTTGTTGTGAGGTATAACAAAGTTCCTATCACGCAGCGATAAGTTGTTTGATCAACCTCTTTCCCAGTTGGATCCTTTCCCAATTTGATGCTAGTGCTCATGGGGGTTCGAGCATGTTTAGCAGCATGAAGATGAAATCTATTTACTAAGTTTTGGCATACTTGGATTGTGAGATAAACATCCTATCATTCATTTGTTTAACTTGTAGACCTAGAAAGTAAGAGAGTTCACCTACCATACTCATCTCAAATTCAGTTTTCATGGCATTAGCAAATTCATTGGTAAATAAATCAGATGTGGAGCCAAAAACTATATCATCAACATAGATTTGTGGAATAAGAATGTGAGATTTATCATGTTTGATAAACAAAGTTTTGTCGACACTCCCTCGAGAGAACTCATTCTCTAGAAGGAAAGTTGTAAGCCTCTCATATCAAGCTCTTGGAGCTTGTTTAAGATCATAGAGAGCCTTTTTCAACCTATAAACATGATTCCGAAAATTCGGGTTTTCAAACCCTTTAGGCTACTCTACATAGACTTCTTCATTTAGGACTCCATTTACATCTTGAGCTAGCTTGAGTGCAATTCCTTTATTTTTCTTAGGTGGACGGATATTCAATTCAAAGGTCTATAAAGAGCCAACAAGTTCTTCTACTCATATTGAGTCGACATCCTTGCTCTCTTCAATGGCTGTCACTTTAGCCTGAAATCTCTCAGGCAATGACCTCAACATCTTCCTGACTATTTTACTTTCCGGGATTCTCTCACCCAGATTAAAGCTAGCATTAACCACATCACTTAGTTTGGCATAGAATTCATTGAAAGTTTTAGACTCTTCCATTCTAAGTGTTTCAAAAGTTGTGGTCAGTCTTTGGAGTTTAGAGAGCTTCACTCCAGAGGTACCTTCATGAGTAATTTCCAAAGTGTCCCAAGCAGTCTTTGCAATCTCACAATTAGAGACTCTCCTAAATTCTTTAGGTGTGAGGGCACTATAAATAGCATTTAGGGCCTTACTATTCCAGTTTGAATTAGCATAATCAATAGCATCCCATTGTTCATATGTCTTAGGTGCAGTCACGTTTGCAACCGTTGTAGTGGGTGCTGTATAACCGTGTAACACAGCTAGGCTGGCTCTTTCATCAATAGATTTGATGAATGCTCTTATGCGAGCCTTCCAATATGGATAATTTGAACCATCTAACAGGGGTGGTCTAACTGTAGACAATCCTTCCTTAGGCAAATCAATGTAAAAGGAAGTCAGGATCACTCACTCAGAAATTTAGAGTAACCCGCTCTGATACCAATTGAAATTCCGTATTACACGAATTTTAATCTAAATCTTTACCTATGTGATGAATATATGCAATGCAAAGCAATAAAGTAAAGACACAGAAATTTATCGTGAAAACCCAAATCGAAAAAAAACCACTTCCAGCAAGCCAAGCAATTTATTGAATAGTTTACACACGCACAAACTTACAGCCCTACTAATTGAACTCCACAATTATTGTTCAAATCCGCATGAACCCCGGCTTAAGACCGCGTGCTCGACTCCTCGAGTTTCTGCTCCCATGCTTCAGCTTTAACACCGAATCCCCTTGATGTTCTTCGCCTTTAGAATCCTCTAAAGACCGTCTCCTAGTCGTTCTTCAAGTTACAAAATCAACTAGTGAAAATACTAGTTCTTGTGATCTCAAAACATCAACTCTTCACCTTCTTTACTATCTTCATCAATTCTGAATACCAGGCTTGAGAGAAAAATATCAAAAGCTGTTTCTCTCAATCACCTTCTTTGTTCATATAGGTCTCTTCAAAACTATCAGAATAATCCACTAGAACTCTCCCCTGATTGGTTTGGAAGTTTAGAGCCAAAGAGTCCTTCCCGAAGACAAACACAAACTGAATGCCGATGAACCGCTCGAGCAGTAATCTAATGGCTCATGCAATAATCCGCTCGAGCGATCCTAGAATGGAGTTCGAGTGGTAGCCACTGGAGTTTACCCTCTCCTCGTCCGCTCGAGCGAACATATAGCGGTTGTTCAAGCGGTAGGTATTGGATTTTCAGCCTACGCAGCATCCACTCGAACGATACTCCAACCGCTCGAGCGGTCATCCTGATTTTGGACTCCGATCCCTTGGGTTGAGTGAGTTGCTTCTATTCTAAACTTTTACAGGAAAAGAATATACAAAAACAAACAAACACAATCACCACTCAAATTCCTAACAGTTTCCTTATTAAATTTTTATCATTATCATTTCAAAGTTTGTCCAAAATGAAATTAAACATGAAATTCGGTTTCTCGAAACAATATGCGAGCGATTAGATTCCAATATTTAGGCTCAACGTACTATCTTCAAGTGTATATGAAGTTCAAACAGAATATTTCTTTCTTTTTTTAATGTTACTAGCACAAAAAAAAAAAGAAAGGAAAAAGTATTAACTAGTCACAACTTCAGAAACCAGATCCATCTTAAAATTGGAAAGAAAAAAAAAATGTATAGATTTCTACTATCCCATTTTTCCTAGAAAAGTAGTAGTGCCCAGGAAAGCTTCTATATAATTAGGAACAAATGAAGTAAAATAACATCAATACTGCATGGGATAAATATGAACCCTAAGAATCTCCTCTTTGATTCACTACTGACTTCTCACCATCAAATTAAGAAAATAACCTTAATTAGGTGACCTAGATTCTTGAATTATCTCCTCAAGGGCTTAAATAAAGAGATGAAAAAAAAAAAAAAAAAGACAAGGTACAAACAACCAATCCTAATGTAAAAATTCCATTTTTCGTAAAGTTCTCTAACATAATCATCGAAGAGTTCTTGTTCTTGGCCAGTACTAGCACCACACCGGTGTAAGGATTATTGTTCATTGCAGAACACCGTCTCTCGTCAGGGCTATCCATCTTGAGCTTCACCAGTTTGTATTTATTATGATAACTTAGAAGGGTGTTGAGAGATTAGTAAGAATGGATGAGTTCTCAGCTTAAAGTATGCGAAATGCTGAATCTATAGCCTGACTGATTGTATCCTCTAACTCTTCCTCTCATATTAAGTATCACAATGACGGGAAAACAAGAAAGAAAGAAAGAATGCTAATTAATTAGGAGCAAACATAATGAGCATAAAATTTAACAATAACTTAAATTGTTTGGTTTTACTAGTTTAAAATTTTATACGTTGTCTTCAAATGAGGTCAGTGGTAAAGATGTCCTTACTTGTCAAACATCTCACTTGATTCATGTGATATATCAATAGAGATGGTTGCTTAAATGAATTGTCACGCACAGGCACAAGTAAATTAAACATGCAAGTGGCTATATATATATATATAGATATTTATAAACAACTCAATTAGGGGTAGCTGTCAAGTTCAATAAACATTTTTTGGGATTTCTCATTGCCTGTGGATGAATATTATAGTTTCGTAGACTAAGGAATGCAAGGACCGATTGCCACCTACCATAAATAATAATGCATGTTAGAACGGGTGTGAACATAGATTCAAGTGAACAAAAAAAAAAAGTCTAAGAAGCATTTGCTTGAGATTCATGCATTGAATGTGGACCATGGTACATACTAAGATTGAACATACAAGGTGGACAAAATCACAACTTGGATCCTGAATCTTGACCATTGAAAACATATGTTGGACTAAATCACAATGTCCCAAATGGTTCAATACGTACGTTTGTGTCAGACCTTGACGATGATTCTTGGTTTTGATCATCACGATTCATGCATTAAATGAGGATCATATTTGTTAAGGTTTCGTTTCCAAACGCGATCTACTAATTTGACCATCACGATTCACGTATTAAATGAGGATCATATTTGACAAGGTTTCGTGTCCTAACGCGATATACTAATTTGACCATCACGATTCATGCATCAAATGAGGATCATATTTGATAAGGTTTCGTTTCCAAACGCGATATACTAATATGAGGAAGAATCTGTCTATCAGTCCACAAGTCTTTCAAGTACCTTCTCTTGATCCAACCAATTCATGCCGCTAAAAGCACTTCGGTGGGGACTCCGTAAGTCTTAAAATTAATTGAGTTGTGTACAAATTAGTCCGAACACTTAATCATCAATAAAAAAAAATAAAAAATCAAAAAAACAAAGAAAGCTGCATTATTTACCTGTGTTACACAACACCATGGCAAAATCAGCTAAAAATGCCCTTAGGTATTCCTCCTGGCAAGATTACTTACCCATTTACCATCCCAAAAAAAAACAAAAAACAGTAGTTGCCACCTTGTGTTTATTTATCCATAGTATGAAAGCAACCTTATAAATCGATAGATAGCTTTGTTATTGCGCTCAATAGTTATTTGACAAACAGACAGACCCTATGAAAGAAAATATTTTAATTGAAATGGTTTCAAGGCCGGCTAGACCATAAAGGGAGTAAAGCCCTGGCTTTAGGCCCTAATTTTTTAATACTTCAAATTTTAAAAAATTATATATACTATATCCAAGCCCTGTACAATTTTAAAATGTTTATTCTTAAAAAATGTCCCAGTCCAAATTAAAATAAAAAAGGCCTATAGGAAAAAGAAAAAAAAAATTTCAGTCTAAATGAAAAAAATCTCATAAGAATAATAAAAAAAAAGCCCAGTCTAGATCAGAAAAATGACTCCTAAGAAAATAATAGAAAAAGCCTCAATTTAGTGAGAAATGGCCCCATAACAAAAGAAGAAAAAAAAAAGACTCAAATCAACTACAACGGTTAACTTGAAAAAGAAAAAAAAAATCACCTACAACTCTCTCTCTCTCTCTCTCTCATGCAAACACAAATTTTTAAAATTAAAAACAAATTGATAAATCTTACAAATGATATTATCAAATGACTTATTGACGTAAATCTTTTATTTTTTTTATATGGATTGATCTTTGTTTGGTTTCTATCTTGTCAAATTGTGTTCAATCTCTATTTGATTTTGTGAGTTACCTTTATATGTACGACATATTATTTCATTTATTAAAGGAATAAATTGAATAAAGTGTATTTTTTTTTTATGGTTGGTGGGTTATCTATGAGTAACAGTTAAGGCAAAAACTAAAACTAATTTTTTATTATATTAATTGGATCAATGTTGATTCAATAAATTCGATGAAATATTTGTATATAATTTGCATATATTACTTAGGTCGGACGTGGTATATGGTATACTAAAAAGTAAAAAAAAACTTGCTACCTAAACTTTAATATATTAATTAATAATTTTTCATCCCAAAAGACTAAAAAAAAATTTTAAATAAAAATTTTAGACTAGTATTAAAAATGTGAAAATTCATAAACTTCTTTTTAAAAAACACCTCATTTAAAATATTATTTTAGGTCTCAAATTACCCTTAACCAGCCCTGAGTTTAACCATCCCAGACAAATTCGTTTTGGAGCTCGCAAATTTGGCGTTTTGGAGCTTGCAAATTTGGTACGTCAAAACACAACGGACATGACTTTACATTGACAGTGACAGACGATGCTCCGTTACACTTGCCCTTCTAAGTCAATCCACTTCATGAAGTCTAGAAATTCCTAGTTCTTTCATTCTTTGTTTCTTCTTATCTAGGGGTCAACAAAAAATTTATTACCTACTGAGATTTCTCTTGTTTTGTTTGGTAAGTGGGAATGGCATTCTGGAGATGGGTCATGGAGGGTGTTTACATCAACTTCAGAGCCTCTGGTTAAAGATTTCGTTCATGTATCACGTTATGACATCGCCGGAACATTCAAAGAAAATATATTAGATGTGGATTCAAGTCGAGTTAAATAATTATCCTGTTATTATTTAAATTGTTTGAACTCGTACGACTATGATCTTTTTTTATAAGCAATGCTTTTATGCTTTTGTTTTTTTGTTTTTTATTTTTCTAAAGCTAATACTAAGCTAACTGGGGGAGGTTTTGGAATGGAGTCCTGCTAATAAAGATGGAGGGTACTTGAAAAAAAAATAGAAAGAGCATAAGTTGTGTGTCAAATTTTTTATTCTTTAAGCAATGCGTGATGACGCTAATTTTTCTTCTCTTTTTTTCCCCCTCAATACAAGGCTTTACAAATTGGTGAAATAAAAACTGACAGAAAATTAACAACTTTGGTTTTGTAAAACGACAATTATTCCTGCTCACGGACAACCATTATCTGGTGAATCTAGATGCTCTAAAAATTTTGCTGTTTTGTGTAACCTAAGCTACAAGCTTGAGCAATATCACTATAATCAAATTATCTCAACATATAATACATTCAATATACCAAATGTAGACTACCAAAAACTTATACCTTTTTTTTTCTTAATTAAATGGATATGGAAATAAGCTATTTTACATATTTGTCACAAAGTATTGCTTTTCAGTATCATACATTGATTTACGTGTAATCCCACCACATTTACGTCAAGGCCAAAGTTTAGGTCCTATTATGTACTCTGGACACTAAAGAATATGTTTAGTCTTACTGAGCGGTTATGGAAACTAGAATCTAAGCACTGAGCTAGGAATACCAAAAAATTCATACCAAATGTAAGGAAAAATTATAATTTTCAAGAGTATATATGATCAGAATCTCATCCATAATCTTGGGTTATGAGCAAAAATTTCAGTTTAACAAGTTTCCATCACCATCAACATTTTGTTGCGTCCTAATGCTATGATCAGTCACGAGTTATAAATAACACTAACATGAGCTAGCAAAATAAAATAAAATAAATGCACTCGCATGGGGGTACGAGCTTGTTCAGCACATGTGTTAGCAAAATAAATAAAATGGCCAATTTGGCCAATCCAGTGGCTCCCAAGACAGTTGATGGATATGCCCCTTATTTATGAAATTCGTTTTAGGTTTGAACACATTGACTACAAGCATAAGTTCTCACTTACCCTCCACATCTCCCTCCTATTAAAATGTGGTCTTCAACATTTGAGAATCATCCATTTGAAACAGTTGACTCTCTCATGTAAATCCAAAAATGGACGGTTCAATCTCGAGCACAAGCACCCAAAGTATAGATTCTAAGAGCCCCCATTTCCTTCTTTTGGGAAAATAAGGACTTAGGTAATGGTGCTGCAGTAGGGTATTGTATATATTTATATGTAAGGGTTAATTTTACTTTCTACCTTTATAATTTATCTTTAGTCTCACTTTATTCTTTTTATTTTAAAATGTAACAGTCAACCTTTTAAAGTTTTGCTCAAGTCTTAGTTTGACCCTTTCATAACCTACCGTTATGTTACTTAACAAAAAATGATCATGTAAGCCTCACATGTAAAAATTTTAAAAGTAATATAAAAATTTTACACATTGTGTTTGAAAATAAAAAAAATGATTGAGAAATAAAATTGTATATGTCATCTTTAGAATTAATTATTAACACACTCTCTGAATTATGAATCAATATATAATTAATCAGTATAATCTTAAAAATAAAGTATAATTAGTAAGACAAAAATTAAATTTTTAAAAATAACTAATTTTACTAAAAAAAAATAACTAACACACACATTTAAGTTATTTTTTTTAAAAAATTTAATTTTTATCTTACTAATTATACTTCGTTTTTAAGATTATATTAATTCATACTGATTAATTGATACTGATTCATAATTTAAAGAATGTGTTAATAATTAATTCTAAATATGATATATACAATTTTATTTCTTAATTATTTTTTTATTTTCAAACACAATATACGAAATTCTTATATTGCTCTTAAAATTTTTACATGTAAGGCGTACATAATTATTTTTTGTTAAGTAATATAATGATAGATTACAAAAGGGCCAAAGTAAAACTTGATTAAAATTTCAAACAGGTGACCATTACATTAAAAATGAAGAAATTAAAGTAAAACTGAAGATAAAGTGCCAGGGGTTTAAAGTAAAATTAATCCGTACATATATTTGGTGAAACACGACACTCTGGCCCACAATCCTTTTCTTCTTTGATTGGGTGGAAAGCTAGCTTTACCCACGCGAAGGCGGCCTCCACTGTCGGTGCTAAAATAATAGAAGTTGGGATTATGTTCGACATTACTTTTGTGAGAAATATTATCATGAAATGGTTATTTCTGCCTTTTGATCCACTCCGTCATTGTTATTGAAACCATTTAAATGTCATGAATTTTTAGAAAATGAAGGGAGAAATTCTAAATTCTTACATGTATACTTTTTGTGATCTTTTATTCACCACTTTATTTTACAATCAAATATAAGATATAAAAAAAAAATTTTCTTGACAAATACGGAATTTAGCATTGTAAGACTTGATCTCATGTGTTCTATTAGCTCCCAAACCATTTGAACGTGGTCAGTTAATGTTTGTAACACTTGATCTCATAATAGAAGTGATTAACCTGAATAGATTGAGAGGATTTCAAAGGGAAAAAAAAAAAAAAGAGAAAGAAAAAAAAAATTACAAGCTATTGCTAAACTGAAACCTGCGAATTAAGTTAAGAGCAATTTCAGTGCCCTGCCAAGAGCACTGGAGGTTGTGTTGTTTAGTTCTTAGAGCTCTTCTATTTTATTGGTTCTGAAAATTAATAAATATTTGTTAAAAAATAATTTTTTTTTAATTCGGTAACCTATAAAAAATTTAATAGTTATAAGTAATTTGAACCACAAGAGATAAAACAGTAATCAGTTGATCTTCATGTTAAGCATAATGTCTGAAGTTTGTTTCCTCCTCACACCTTTTGTAATCCGCCATCACTCATATCATGTATAAAGTTTATATGCTTTGTGTGAATGGTGGTTGAACTCGAAGGAGTAGTCAATAAAAAACCTGAACACCTTGTAGCATAAAAAATAAATAAATAAATAAAATTTAATTTTTCTTTCTCTTGATGAATTTAAGATCCAAAAATAGTATTAATGTATCATTTTTCTTTTGCTTGTTCTTTAATTTTTCAAGAAGAAACTTCAGACAAAGTGCTCGGAAATTACACCTGCGAGTCTGCTTTCTTCAACCTTTCCACATGGACTAAGACTTGTCCTACGCAATTGAATGAAATTGGTGAACAATAATGTCTTCGAAATTCCTCAGCTTGCTCTTCCTTTTTCTTGACCACAAATAAAGACTCGAGAATTAAAATCAGACTTCATATGGCCTTTCGACCGTTACCAAACAAGGCACAATAACATATAGAGTCAAGCCGGCTGCTACTATTAGGCCTTGTTATGCTTATTTAGCCGGACTAGCTATCTAGATTCTAGTTACCTTATCTAACTTGCAGTCTATTTTCATTTTTTCGTGTGGGAATTTAATATAATCCAAGACTTCAAAAAATTTTCTAGTTCGTATTTTTCTGAGGACGGTGGGAATCCAAGCAGAGGCCCTACAGGTCTGTTTTTCATTTACTTAGAGGCATGCACATATAACTACCCTATATTTGTTTGGAATCCCTTCACAAAAAGAGGTGGAGATATGACTATAACTACCCAATTCTTGTTTGGAATCCCTCACAAAGAAGAGGTGGAAATTAAATGAAACGAAAGTGGTGAAGTCAAGCAGCCCAACATAATGTGAAAGCCCATAAGACTACTGGTTTTTTTTTTCTAGTCAATAGTCTTTATTCAAACTCAGAACAACCCAATGTGGTGTAGTATCAAAGCATCTTCCCTACTAACTTCCACCCAAGAATCCCTTCCACTAAAATAACGTGGCACTGGCCCCATTGCCTTCCCCCAAGCACGCTTATGTTTCCTTCCTCTATATATATCTCCCCTCTCCATGATCCTCACGTCAATCATACAACCCTCCACCCACCACTCTCTCTCTCTCTCTCTCTCTCTCTCTCTCTCTCTCTCTCTCTCTCTCTCTACAGCACATCCTCTTAGCAGCTCTTAAGAGCAAATTAAAGCAACCCACAAAAGAAACAAGGAAGCATCCTTCAATGGAGAGGCTACCCAAATGTGAAGCAAATTATGTGCCTCTCACTCCTCTCACTTTCTTGAAGAGAGCCTCGTCGGTTTACGCCAACCGGGCCTCTGTCATATATGCCAGAACCCGTTTCACGTGGAAGCAGACCTATGAGCGTTGCCGTCGCCTCGCGTCCTCTCTCCGGTCCCTAAACATTGTCAAGAACAATGTTGTAAGTTTTCATTCTCTCAAAATTCCCACATGCATGCGTATGTATAGATATACACAATTTATGTACAGACATACATAAACATAATACGTTGGTTCTGTTATACAGGTATCGGTGCTGGCTCCTAATGTTCCAGCAATGTACGAGATGCATTTTGCAGTCCCCATGGCTGGGGCAATACTCAATGCCATTAACACAAGGCTAGACGCTAAGACCATAGCCACCATTCTCAGGCACTCCGAAGCCAAGATCTTCTTCGTGGACTACGAGTACGTCCCGGTGGGGCGAGAGGCCCTCCGTCTGCTAATGGCCGACTTGCAAAGTCCCACGGCGGCCGAATCGTCCATGCCGCTCGTCATTGTCATCGATGACATAGACTCGCCCACCGGCGTCCGGCTCGGCGAGCTAGAATACGAGCAGCTAGTGTACAGCGGCAACCCAAGGTTCGTCCCGGACGAGATCAACGACGAGTGGGACCCGATAGCTCTGAATTACACGTCCGGGACGACGTCGACTCCGAAGGGAGTCGTTTACAGCCACAGAGGTGCCTACCTGAGTACTCTGAGCCTGATTCTGGGCTGGGAAATGGGGAGCGAGCCTGTTTATCTATGGTCGCTCCCAATGTTTCATTGCAATGGATGGACCTTCACGTGGGGAGTGGCGGCAAGAGGTGGAACCAACGTGTGCATACGCAACACGACGGCTCAGGACATGTATTTGAATATAGCATTACACAAAGTCACGCATATGTGCTGTGCGCCCATAGTCTTTAACATTCTCCTGGAGGCCAAGCCGCACGAGCGCCGGGAAATCACTACCCGGGTCCAGATACTCACCGGAGGGGCCCCGCCGCCGGCTCCGCTTCTCGAGAAGATCGAGCAGCTCGGATTCCATGTTGTTCACGCTTATGGCCTGACCGAAGCCACAGGGCCCGCTCTCGTTTGCGAGTGGCAGGCCAAGTGGAACAATCTTCCCCGACACGATCAGGCGAAATTGAAGGCCCGGCAGGGCATTAGCATACTGACGCTAGCCGACGTCGACGTGAAGGACTTGAAGACCATGCAGAGTATGCCGCATGACGGCAAAACGATGGGCGAAATTGTCCTCCGCGGCAGCAGCATCATGAAAGGCTACTTCAAGGACGAAAGCGAAACCTCGAAAGCCTTCCACAAGGGGTGGTTCGTCACCGGCGACGTCGGGGTTATCCACCCAGATGGGTACCTAGAAATCAAGGACAGGTCCAAGGACGTCATCATTTCAGGGGGAGAAAACATCAGCAGCGTGGAATTGGAATCAGTACTTTACAGGCATCCCAGCGTGCTTGAAGCCGCCGTGGTGGCAATGCCACATCCGAGGTGGGGGGAGAGCCCCTGCGCCTTCGTAGCACTAAAAAAGAATTCATCCGGCAAGGCCGACGAGGCGACAGAGGCCGCTATTATCGCTTATTGCCGGAAAAACCTGGCCGGATTCATGATGCCTAAGAAGGTGCAGTTCATGGAGGAGCTGCCCAAGACTGCAACAGGCAAAATTCAGAAATTCCAGTTAAGGGCTTTGGCAAAGACGCTAGTGGTTCCAGAGACCAGCAACAAGAAGTCCAACCAAGTCAAGAGAGAACAACCAGCTCGGTACAAGGATCAACCTCTCGAACAGATTCTCACTTTGTCTCGCCTTTGAAATTAATAGTTAATTACTATAATGCTAGTTTCGATTTTATAAAAGTAAGTTATATGTACAGAGCTTATTATATATGTTAATGTCAGGTGCTGCTACCTAAGGTAAAGGATTATCATCCTTTATTTCTAAGGTTTTTTAGGTTGTCAACAGATCGAATACATCAATAACATTGGTTTTGTTTAAATCATGATTTCCACTATATTTTTTCTATTCTGCATCGGTTTTGCTTGATTAAGAACAGGAAAGTAAGCATGGCTAATAAGGGTTGTACTTAATATATACATATATACATATATACATATTATTTGTCCTAGTTCTAATCTGGTATCTACTCCATGATTTTCAAGTTCCATAGTTCGATTCATCCCAGACTCACTTGTGACTAGTCATTATATATGTAATTTATATGATTCGTATGGATGGTGACCGGCTTTGCATAAATTTGAAAAAATAGTTAGTTAATGACCTGAACATCTTATTGTGAACCCAAAAAAAGAAAGAAAAATCAGGCAGTGGATGGTCACGCTATTTATGTCACTTTTATAATATACCAGTGGTACTTTTTATAACTAAAAACTATCATGATAAGTGTTTTATTTTTAAAGTGCATGACTCTCATTCAACGATATCATTCTAGTGATAAATTATGTATATATTTATGGTTGTATAGCATTATTCTTGAAATAAAATATATATTATGATGGCTCCTAATTATAAAAATATCACTATTACATCATTTTGATAAATTTTTTGCACAAATATATTTAAAAAATGCATTTTTTGAAGTTCAATCATCACTTTTTCATATTTTCTCTTTTGATAGTACTGTTCAATACCCCATCATAATTCCCCCCAAAAAAAATCTTTCACATAAACAACATATTTTCTTATAAATTTATCAAACATCTAAGTGATTAGTTTAATGGGTGAGAACTCAGATTTCTTTGCTTAATACATAGATCTAAGTCTCTATAGCTATTTAATAGGGCTAAATCTACTCTTTAACACTCAAAGCAAGTGATGGCCCCTACGTTACTGCGGTGGGGTCTTTCATGGATGACCGTGTGATGGTGTGATGGTGAGGGATCTCAAACAAATGTGTAAAATAGCCTCTCTACATATCCGTTTGAAGAAAGTGGAACGGCCTTACTTTTTCTTTTTGTTTATTATTTATGAATAATGATATACAAACAGAAAAATTTATATAAAATTTATTACCAAAATAATGTGGTTAGATAAGAGTCAATCACTTCAAAACAACATACTCATCATAATGGCTTCTAATGACAATAATGTCATTACCACATTATTCTGATAGGTTTTCTGTAAAACAATTTCAGGAAGAATAACATTTTTCATTATTTATTTGTAATCAACAAACGTTAAAGAACTGGATAGTGTCATGTCTTCTCATATAGATGGTTGAGTGTTTACATTTACATGTTGCATCTTCTGAATATTTTCATTTGGTATCAGGGGCGAGATAATTCGTCGTACAAAGATGGTAAGGAGAGTTGAGCTTCAAAAGAAATAACATCAATCTCTTACTAGTCGCAGTACTCTGGCCAGTAAGAGAAGAGCAAAGAGACTAAATAGGTGTCATCATTGTGTCAAACACACGTGTGTGGATAAAAATTACAAAGGGAGTAACTGACTAATGTTAGAGAATCAAATGATTTACTTAGATATTATTAAAAGGCGAGTAAATGCTGAGGCATTAAAACGCTTTGGAATCACCAAAACTGTAGACTATATTGATTTTGATATCAAAAGTCTGGCTCGACTTTGTAATGATTATTCTTCTTAGGGTGTGTTGTGTTTAAGTGTTTTATTTGTGTGTTTATCTTTATTTGTAAATATGACTAACATTTATTTTGCAGATGTTTTGTATTTTTCAATTAAAAAAAAACAAAACAAAAATATGCGTAAGGCCGATAAGTGTACAATTTGAATGCATTTGAGATCTACAAAAGAGGTTTGCGTAATTTTTTACAATTTTATGTAAAATGCAAATTTAAATTTTGGAGATTTGTTGAAATATATTTTCATTCACCTTAACATAATTTTTGTTTTATTCTTTCTTTTCAATACAATTGCAATATTTTATCTTAAACATAGAAAGAGATTATTTTATATCACTTATTATCATATCATGATAAGTTTAGTATTTTTACATATTATACAATCATCTTTACAAAAGTGGAGATTATTTACCAATTGAACTTTAAGGCCAATCACACCTTTCAGAGTGTTTACATTTACTTTTAATGAATTTCTTCCACATCACCATTTCAATAGCACCATTATATTTGTATTTGACTTCATAGTTTAAATTGCTTAGGTAATTGAATATGTTGAATTCTTAGAAATTTAAGCTGTTATGCACTTTCAAAAATGAATCGAAACCATCTTTGAGCCACAAATTTCTTTATTAACATCATTCTTTTGGAACCATCTTTAAGCCTATATCTTGCTACATATATTATTGCTAAAGTTTTATTCCTAAATATGAAAACACAAATATCTTCACTTGTACAAGTTGAATTGAGAAAGTAAGTGATCTATTTGCAATATGAAAAAACAATTAGCAACGAATGAAAGAAAAGAAAAAGAAAAATACGAAAAAGAAAAAGCAAAAAAAATGAATAAAAGGTTGGTTGTTGAAAAAAACACTATCTAATCAAATGAAATAGGAAAACTGAAGGTATGAATTCATTGATCAATTCATAATCACACATGTTTTGAATATTTTATCCTTTCTTTCTCCCTACCTTATATCTCATGACCAAGTTACAACCTGAACAAAGTTCTCAAAGATTTGACGTGTACATTATTTGTTCATTCACTTCGTAGAGAATTCACTTATCAGTAGCTTGTGTAATTTTAACATTGAGTATTCTTTCATAGAGTTATACCAAGTCGTCTCTCACTATATCTATTCACATCATTTTCTTTGTGGTTGTCTATTTTTATTTTCATTACATTTACTCTATTACAAGGACAACCGGTGTGCGATACTTATATTTTTTCTTTCAGATAAATTATCCAATGAGATTGAATCAAAACTTAAAGGATATATATATGATTTTATGTTGTAATATTTTTCTTATCATGTAATGATTACACACACACCAAAAGTTATCATATGTTGTTTTAAGACATTATCTTATTGGTGTATTAACGAGTAGGATATAAAAAATATACTTATGTTGTGATACATGTAACAATTTTTTCTCATTATCCTCACTTGTAGACCACATTTTGATGTTTGTGGATACTATCACTGGAAACCCTTACAAGACACCACTCGTCCATTAGGGATAACCTAAAGGTTTAAAGACTTAGTGTATATACTAAATACGCTCGTGATCCCTATGAAAGTAGAGCCTATCTTTTTAAATGTATTTATTATTTTGCTCTGGACTAGTAAAAGTTTAGTTGGGGGGTGTGATTGTACTCTAAAAAGTACAATTAGAGTCCCTAATTATAGGCTAATATTAGTTATTATTTATGTGTATTTATTATTTTATATAAATTTAGTATTTTTCACATTTTACACGCCTTGAACAGATTTAAAGATAAAACTAAGCAAAATGAAGCAAGATGACGTACATTATATTTTCTCTTTTACTTTAGATATATTATATTATATCTTTACTATATATATTATACTTTATCTATTATAATATATATCATTTGTAAGTGGTAGAGCAGTCGAGCCTAAAGAAAAAGAAGAAATAAGAAAGAAAACAAAGTAAAATGATTAAAAGATTTTAGCATTAAGTGGATAGAAGAGATAAAGGAAGAGCTGACACAATTCAAATGAATTGAAAAAGTTTTGCAATCGAGGAGATAAGAAGGAAGGAAAAAAAAAAAAAAAAAAGAAATCTTCCTATCTTCAGCTATAAAAGGAGTATTCGGGCAGAGCTGAAAGTGGAGAGAGAGCTTCAAAGGTAAAGACCAGTAAAGAGCTCCATTGTTTTATTTTTCCATTTTTATTTTTAGGTGTAGATTTTTAATTAGTTTGTTAGTATTTTTTAGTTAATTAATTTTTCATTTCAGTCTTTTTTTTATCGTTATTCTGCTGTAAGAATCTTTTTATTTATAAAGTCATTTTCTTTTTCATGGCATATCTTTTTTTTTTAATACTATGAGTAACTATTTTTATTCTTAGAGCCAATTGTGAAGATTATCTGAGGATATTGGAATATCAACAGCGGTAATTGAGTCTTCATTGTATTATCTTTAAAATCTTTTAATTCTTGGTAATTCAATTCTAGAACTTTGAGAAAACTTAGATTCTTGACTAAGTTTGGTAATTTCTATGCACAAATCATAGTTTGATATAGTTATTGCACAAATCAATGATATGAATATATGGATGTAATTTTATTATTCTAGATTTAATTATTATTAAATTTTTATTTTAATAGCTTAATCTTTTAAATTAAAAGACTCAAGATAAAGCCAATGATTTGAGTTACAAAACCTCTATTAGAATTTCGAATGAATTAGGTGATCGGATCAATTGGATGCAAGACTATTTTATTAAGTTTAATTTAAAATATAGTTCAATAATCATTAAACCTCCTAGCCAAATTATTTTATTTTAGTTACTATTTGATTTGTTTTTACACCAACTGTCCAAATCTAATTAGTACTGTTCATTGTGAAATTCAAATAGGTTAGCTTAGGTTCCAACTGAAACCATTGCAATGCTACGGTATTTAGCATGGCTTAGTCGGTATCTAAATTTTTATCGTGGGTAAATTCTAGTGCCAACTTTGCATATTTGAATAATAATTCCTTGTGGTTCGACTCTGGTTTTACCGAATTTTATTTACTGCTTCGCCGCACTTACACTTGGGTGCTAATAGATTACTATATCTTGGGTGTAATCAAACTCTCAAATCGGGAATCTCGCCACTGTTTCGTCAGTTCCCACACGTCACTCGTACTTACACCATATTACGTACCAAGTTTAGGACCGTTTTGATTTTGTTTGAAATTTTTGAACCGTAAATTTTTTAAACTTAAATAATTTAAAGTTTAATGTGTTCTAAAATGGAGAAAAAATATTCTTCCAATCATTAGTGCAGCCTGATTGAACTGAATGAATGTCAACAAGTCAAGAGTAAGTCTTAAATGGCCCAGGCACTCTTCCAATGTTCCGCATTTGAAACCAAGGAACTAAATGAATGTCGCCAATTCATTTGTTTAATTTCTCCCTAACTTTGCAACTTGTTTTTTTTTTTTCCTTTTTTTTTAATCATTACTCTCACTTCTAGATTGTCGCCAATTCATTTGTTTAATTTCTCCTTAACTTTGCAATTTTTTTTTTAATCATTACTCTCACTTCTAGATTGCTTCAGGTGGAGCCTGGCATTGCTGCAAGGTAATATAGGGGCATCCAGTTTTGAAGCTTACTTGTCTTAAGCTGAACTTGCATTTTCATGTCACTATCATTGTTGTAGTTCTTTGAATTAAAACCTAATGACATGCATTGATGCATTCACAACCACACTTATTATAAATAGCACTACTATATGTTATGAAAATGTCTAAAAGTAACAACACTTTGTTTTAAACTACAAATGTCATTTCTAAGAAAATCATAAAATGCACAAATATAAATCTTAAAAAAATGATCTTGTTGGCTAAAAAGGCAACCCAAGAGGGGTGAATTGGGTTTTTCGAAAATTAATGGCAATTAAGATTAATTAAAATTAATCTAATTAATAGAACAGTAATCAAGAGATATATATATATATATATAATGCAATGTAATCAAAAGATAAATGAAAACAAAGCAATAGAAAGCACACTAAGAATGGATGCTAATTACCAAGTGCACAGCTCACTTTTATACAAGAACTTCTTCTTAAGTTCTTCCAGCTACCAAATGGTTTTATCCAAGATCTAGTCAAACTTACAAGAGTTTTTCTTCTATAAGAGAACTCTCAGACTCTCACTCACAAGTGTATGAAGTTGTACAAACGAGATACAAACTCTCTATCAATAGTGGATAGACAAATAAAAGCTCACTTAATAAAGACAAGAAGAATATTCAAATTTTTCAGTTTGATCAGTCAGTGGTGCTGGTCCAAAAGGCAACCTAAGAGGGGGTGAATTGGGTTTTTCGAAGATTTATATCAATTATGATTAATTAAAATTAATTTAAGCAATGTAATAGTGATCCAACTATATGTGATGCAATGCAATCAATAGAAATAAAGAAAACAGAGCAATAAAAGGGAGACACAGATTTACCGAGATTCAACCACAAACCGTGGTCTACGTCCTCACCCCAAGACCTCCTTGAAGTCTTCTTCCACCTATTACAAGATGGGCTACTAATTGATAAAGTGCTCAGCTCACTATAAAAGAACTCCTTACCGAGCTCTCTAATCTCTAAGTGGTTTTGTCCAAGCTCTACTCAAACTTACAAGAGTTTTGCTTTCACAAGAAAACTCTCAAACTCTCAATTACAAGTGTATAAAGAGGTACAAGAAACAAACACACTCTCTAACAAGAGTTGATTTTACATTCAAAGCTCACAAGAATAAAACAGGAAGAATGTTCCAGGAATATCAAGTTGATCAGTGATTCTTGTCTCTAGTTGTTTCTTCCTCTTGATTCTTGGTTATAAATGCAGGTGGAGGCTTATATATATACCCCTATATTGATTCCATCCGTTAGTGGTTGTTGGGGATCATTAATGCACGTCTAGTCCGTTATAACGTTAAGAAAAATACTCGTTATATCAGAGGAGTCGGCTCCAAATTTGTGGAGTCGACACTTTCTGCTTCTGCATTTACCAGATGTAGTTCACTGACTTCATGAGTCCGCTCTTCATATCAATGAGCGCGACTCCTTGTTCATTCTGTCTTTATATATTTGGCTTCTGCTGTCATAAGGCGACACTTCATCTTCATGTGTCCGCTCATTGATCATTTCATCTTCAAGCCTTTTACTTCTGCTACCAAGAGGCGACTTTTCGTCTTCATGTGTCCGCTTATTGATCATATCATCTTCAAGCCTTTGTGTCTGTCTCCATAAGGCGACTCTTCATTTTCAATGAGTCCACTCTTTGTCTATATGGTTTCCAAACTTTTTGCTTCTGTGTTCAAGAGGCGACTCCTCATTTCCATAAGTCCCCTCATTATCCAATTTGTCTTCAGGCCTTTTTGCTTCTGTAACCATGAGGCGACTCCTCATTTCAATGAGTCTGCTCATTGCCCAGATATCTGTATTCTATCTTTCAATGATTCAGATCATTTTAGCATATGTATAAGATCTTCAAGGAGCATGTCTTTGGGGTATGATGATCAATCAAATCTTCTTAACTCATCAGAGTTAACTTCTATTCAATTCGGATTGAATTAATCATTGGATATTGATCTTCTTCTTGAATCTCAAACTGTCAAAGCTTCATTTGATCAATGTTCAGCGTTTATTCTTTATTTGCAAAGCTTTCTTCTTTCATTGTAGGACATCTTCTTCAATGCCAAGCTTTATCAATTACGTAGAGCTTCACAATACTTGATTTCTGATTTCCTCTCTTTGCTAGCAATTCTTCATTTTTCATTAAAATCACTTTACTGAGACCATTACAAACTTGATGAAATCTCTTTATACATCTAGTCTTCATTGATCTTTTATATTGTAGAAGAATTCTTCACTTGGATTCCAAGTAGAGATCAGACAATCATTTTGAGCCATCTTCTCAGCAACTTCAATCGCATTGTCTTTAATTGGTCTTTGCATACTAGATGAAATCATCTTTTGAGCATTTTCAAACTCTTCAACAAACAATTCATCTTCAACTGAGTATTGCACCTCCTTAACTGATCTTTGCATATTCTGATGAAGCCTTCAGTCTAATACAAATCAATCTTTATTGAAACTATGCATACTTGATGAAAGCTTCATTTGAACACCTTCAATCTCTTCAAATGTAAAACATTTGCTTGAAGTAGAGATATGCGACAATCCTCTGTTTGGTTCATTGCATAGCTCTTAGAATTCATTGTTTGATCTTGAATTTGTTGTGCATTCTCTTTGACACGCATTAGACTTAAGATTGAGCTTTAAGTCTAAATTGTGAACTTTGTTAATCTGCACACTAAATAGATTCATTAGTAAAATAATACAATGTTTAGTTATCATCAAAATCATCATGAGAATTAACCTTAAGTCAACAAGGGTCAACTTTAAGTCAACAAGTGGTACTTGTGTTTCTTGTATCTCTTCTTTATAAATACAGTTGGAAGCTTATATATAAACCTATATATTGATTTCGTCTGTTGGAGATTGTTGGGGTTAATTTAATGCAAGTCAAATCTGTTACAACGTTAGAAAAACTAGTCGTTATCTCCCAGAAGTCAACACTTGGTTTCATGTGTCGACACATCTGGTTTGCATTTTTCAGATGTTGTCCACTGTCTCCATGTATCGACACATTAACTCCATATATCGACATTTGATCATTCTGTCTTCAGATTTTTGGCTTCTATCTTCATGTGTCAACTCTTTATTTTCATGTGTTGACACATTGACCAGAAATCTTCATTCTCTCTTCCAATAATCAAGTTTAGCTTCAACAATACTATAAGATCTTCAAAGAGTCTTCTCTTTAGGGCATGATAATCAATCAAAGTCTTCAATTCATCAAAGTTGTCATTTATTCAATTTGGATTGAATCTATCATTTGATAATCATCTTTTCTTGATTTCCAAATGGTCAGTGTCGCGCCCAGATTTTTCGCACTCGAGGAATACACACACAAGTGGAAAAAATGATGTACTCTCTCGTTAGAACTCACCCTCCTAGAAGAATGAGTGCGACTAGGTTTGAATTGAAAATTGGTTTGAATAAAGGGCTTTTGAAAAAGATTTTGGAGTCGCCACCTAACTTGATTAAGGTGAGTTAGGTCACCTAAAAACTAAGCATAATCCAAAAACTACACTTAGGGTTTTTGAAAAACAATTTTGAAAACATCTCCTCAAGAGAGGGTTTTTAAAAAAACAGGTTGTTTGGCAACCTTTGGAAAACATTTAGCCCTTTTTGAAAAATGACTCCTTTTGGTCTTTGAAATCAGTGATTCTAAGTTCGGAGGTTGGTTACGTGTAGGGAAGACGTACTAAGCTATCACCCTACCCCGCCCTTTCGGTACCTACATGTCAATCTACCCTAGATTCACCTATGAAAGTCTTTAACTAATCATAGTTCAACCCTATTCACTTTAGAAAACAATGTTTATAAACTAACATGATGCATGATATGCAAGTGCAAAATAAGAGAAAATTGAAAAACAGATTTGGAAATAAGGTTGAAAAGAAATTGATTTGAAAATAGATTTGAAGAGATAGAATTTGAAATTGGAAAGTTCAAAAATTTGGAAATAGGGATTTGAAAATAAAATAAAAAAAAAAAAGTTGAAATTGGAATTTTAGATTTGAAAAGATTTTGAAAACCACACCCATGAGGGTGGAATTGAAAGTTTGAAAAGTGTTGTGACCGCACCTATGAAGGTTGCCTACGTATCCCTTTGGGGGAATCAGGTCAGTCGTAGTTCGGACCGGAGTCCGATTGAAAATGGATTGATTTGAAGAGAGAGATTGGATTGGAAGATTAAGAGATTGAATTCAAAATTGAGTTTGATTTGAAATTGGAAGAGGAGATTGAAAATTGAAATTGAGAAGATTGGATTTTGATTTGAAAAGATAGATTTGGACTTGTTTTAGAAAGATGAAGGTTTAGGAAACCTAGACTTAGGAAAGAGAAGAGACTTAGGAAAGATTTGATTTGACTTGGAAGGTTTAGGAGATTAGGAAAGATTGGATTTAGGAAATGTTTGAATTAGGAAAGGTTCGATTTAGGAAAGTTTCGAATTAGAAAAGTTTCATTTTTAGAAAGTTTTGAAATTAGGAAAGTTTGGAATTTAGAAAAGTTTTAGGTTTAGGAAAGTTTTGAAATTGGAAAGTTTCGAGTTTAGAAAGTTTTCAAAAAATGAAAGGTTTTCAGATTAGGAAAGTTCCCAAATTAGGAAAGTTTTGAAAATCGGAAAGTTTTGAAAATTGGAAAAGTTTGAAAAAAGGAAATTTTTTAGTTTAGGAAATGTTTGAATTAAGAAAGTTTCAACTTAAGAAAGTCTTAAATTAAGAAAGTTTTTGAATTTAGAAAAGTCTTAGATTTGGAAAGATTTGAAGTTTAAGAGAGTTTAGAATTTAGAAAGTTTTAGGTTTAGAAAGATTTAACTTAAGAAGGTTTCAAATTTGGAAAGTTTTGAATTTGGAAAGATTTGAAATTTAGAAAGTTTAAGATTTAGAAAGTTTTTAGAGTTTTAGAAAATCTTGAGATTAGGAAAGGTTTGAAAGCTTGGATTTGAAAAAGATGTTTGAAAGGGGTAGAATTAGGAAAGGGTTGAACTAGGAAAGATTTGAAAGTTGAGTTTTAAAGTTTAGGAAAGATTTATATGTTCAAGTTTTTAGAAACTTAAGGTTTAAGAAAGTGGAAGTTTAGGAAAGATTTGAATTAGGAAAGAGTTAGATTTTGAAACTTAAGGAAAGGTTTAAAGTTTAGGTTTAGGAAACTTATGGTTTAGGAAGGAATTGAATTAGGAAAGGTTTGGATTGGATTTGGTTTCTAAAAGAGAAAGGTTTGATTTTTGTTTCCAAAAATGGAGGATAGGATCTAGTTTCCTAAACGGAGAGATTTGATTTGATTTCCTAAAAGGAAGATAGGATTTGGAAAGGGAGATTCTAGAAACCCTAGATTTGGAAAATTGTTGTTTTGACGTAGAAAAGAGGTTTTGAAAACATGTATAGTTTTGATATAGAAAACAAAAGATTTTGGAAACCTAGGTTTGGGGCAAAGTTTGAAAATCATGTTTTTGAAAAGAAAATTAGGGTTTCCTAATTGTGGGTTCTAGGGTTTGACTTGGGCTCTACGGAAAGAGTTTTTAGAAAGTGCGTTTTTAGAAACGAAGGTTTTTTATAAAGGGAATCCTAGGGAGGAATTTTCGAAAAGTGAATTTGAAGAGGGAGTTTTTGGAAAAAGATTTTAAAGAGGAGTTTTGGAAAGTGTGTTTTTGGAAACGTAGATTTTGAAAGGTAGATCCTAGGGGGGAATTTCTAGAAGGGAGATTTTGGAAAAGAGAGTTTTTGGAAAGATTTTTAGAGAGCGTTTTTAGAAAGTGGATTTTGGGGAGAGGATTTTGGAAAGGAGTTGAAAAATGGAGTTTGAAAAATTAGATTCTGGAAGGAGTTTTTGAAAACAATTTTGAAGAGGAAAGTTTTAGGAAAGATTTTTGAAAAAGAGATTTTTAGGAAGAGATTTTTAAAGAGAGGGAGAGTTTAGAAGGATTAAAAACATCTCACTTTCCTAAAGCAATCCTAGCCATAAGAGGACTAGAACCACTTTAGGAAAGTGGTTTTGAAAACAAGGTTTGAAAATATAGACCAAAAGGTCACTTTTTATATAAAACTTTCCTAAAGCAACCCCAACCAGGGAAAGGCTAGAATCACCCTAGGATTGTGATTTTGAAAACATGTTTTTGAAAAAGAGCTTTTGATGCAATTTTGAAAACAAGTTTGAAAACGATTTTTGAAAACAACTTTTTGAAAACGAATTTTGGAAGATGCAAGACTATGATATGCACAATGCAATTTAGGGTCGTGAACATACAAGGTTAAGGCTTCACCACATAATCAAGGGGGGCCGGACCCACGTGGTCTCTGGTTAGACTAGAAGAAAGCCCCCGACATGGTGACTCTCCCATAGTCCAATCCTACACATGGACCGGGAATCCCCTTATTTCAAGCATGCAAAGAAAGGGGGGAAAAAGATGGGGGATTAAAATAGAGATTACCCAAGTGGGTTGGAGAGAGAAGAGAGAGGGGGGAAGTGCAGAAAATTAAAGAGAAAGCCTACCTTGTTTCTTGTTTATTTTGCGCGCCGTGCAGTCTTCGGTCTTCGGTCTTTGGTCTTGATCTTCACCTTCAGTCTTCAAGGATTGTCTTCAAGCTTTGAATGGCTGTTCTTCAAGTCTTCAGAGAGTGGTTGAAGGCTAGTGTATGAGTGTATGGGGGAGTGTATGAGTGTATAGGAGGCTAGGGTTTGTGTATAGTGGCTAGGGTTTGGGAAAACCTAGGGAGGCTAGGGTTTTGGAGATGCTCGAGCTCTATATATCGAAATATAGGATTTTTAGGTTAAGTTTGCAGCCCCCTTTCACGTTGAACGAGGCTCTGTATTTATAGAGGGAGGACAAGCCTGGCGCCTGTTGCAGTGGCGCTAGGGCAAAATTTATACTGGCGCCACTAAAAGTGGCTCCAGGTCATTTTTTGGCTTGGCGCCACTACTAGTGGCACCAGCCATTTAGGAAACAATTAAGATCGGCAAGCAACGTATCTTTGACTAGATTTGGGCGCCTGTACTAGTGACTATCATGTAAACTTTGGCCTAGCTTCACTAGGAGTGACTCCGGAAAGTCCGGGAATGATTTGAAAGAGCCGGGAATGACCCGGGAGGCCAGAAAGGAGCAGGAACACTTAAAATAGTATCCTGGAGGTATTTGACTTGAAAAGTGAGGATAAGATGTGTCGGAAAGGTTGACCGAGCCTTTAGGGGCAAAACAGTCAACCGGACCGGAAAACTGCCGGGACAGACTCAAACTGTCCCAGAAGAAGACTTGGGATCTGGAAACATTATTTAGAATGTTCCCAGAGGTTTCCAGTTGGATTCCCAGAGCCGGCGTGGTCGGAAAAGGAGACCGGCCCACTAGGGGCAAAACGGTCATTTTACACCGGGTTTGCCGGAACTGACTCGGAATGGTCCGGAAAGGTAAATGAAGGTTGAGAACACTATAAAAAGTATTCCCGGGTCATTACCGGTTTGATACCCAGAGCCGGTGTGGTTGAAAAAGGAAGACCGGCCCACTAGGGGCAAAATGATCATTTTGTACCGGGTTGGCCGGAACTGACTCGGAATGATCCGGAAAGGTAAAGGAAGATTGAGAATACTATAAAAAGTATTCTCGGGTCATTACCAGTTTGATAACCAGAGCCGGTGTGGTTCCCGAGGCGTTCGGATGCCTAGGGGCAAAATGGTCATCTTAACCGGAAAGTCTCGCAAAAGGTCCTAAGGGTAGTTTGGTCCTTTTCCTCCGAAGTGGGCTAACAGCCACTGGAGTGTTTTGAGTGTTTTCGCCACTCAAACGGTATGAGTATTTTCGCTACTCGGACGGGGTTGATGATTTGTGAGTATTTCCGCTACTCGGACGGGGTTAATGATTTGTGAGTATTTCCGCTACTCGGACGGGGTTGATGATTTGTGAGTATTTCCGCTACTCGGACGGGGTTAATGATTTGTGAGTATTTCTGCTACTCGGACAATTCTGTGAGTATTTTCGCTACTCTAACGGTTCTGTGAGTATTTCCGCTACTCTAACGGCTTTGTGAGTATTTCCGCTACTTTAACGGTTTTGTGAGTATTTCCGCTACTCTAACGGTTTGGTGAGTACTTCCGCTACTCTAACGGCTTTGTGAGTAGTTTTGCTACTCGGACCGTCTCGAGGAATAAACTATCTCGAGAGAGGGATTGGAAAGGGGTTTTATCGTCTCCGAAGAGACGTGCCTGGATTGGAACCGTCTCGAGGAATAAACTGTCTCGAGAGAGGGATTGGAAAGGGGTCTTACTGTCTCCGAAGAGACGTGCCTGGGTTTTGAGTGTTTCTGCCACTCTAACGGTTCTGTGAGTGTTTCTGCCACCCTAACGGTTTGGTGAGTGTTTCCGCCACTCTGACGGTTTTGTGAGTGTTTCCGCCACTCTGACGGTTTTGTGAGTAGTTTTGCTACTCGGACCGTCTCGAGGAATAAACTGTCTCGAGAGAGGGATTGGAATTGGAATAAGAAAGGACAATGCCCCTAAGGGCATTTTGGTCATTTTGCCTCTATTTGGGCCTAACGGGCCCGCGAAGCGATGGAGAGACGGAATTTGGACTAGAGGATTGGTTTCGATTGGAACATGTCCATAATGACTTGAAAACAAGTCTGGACGGAGTGTAGACTGCCGAGCGGTCAAAAATGGGGTGCTTACAGTCAAAACTTCATTCTATCAATGTTGAGCTCTTCTTCTTTCTTGTCGAGCTTTCTCTTTTATTGTCGAGCTCTTTCTTTCATTGCCAAGTTCTTTTTTTCATGTAAAGCTTCAAGATGCTTCATTACCGATCTCTTCTCTTAACTACTAATTCTTCTTTCTTCTTTAGAATCACTTCAATGAGACTTTTATAAGTTCAATGAAGTCTGCTCTTGAACACTTTCATTTTCTCTGAGTACATATCATCTTCATTGACTCTTTACATCCCAAATGAAGTCTTCACTTAGATTCTTTGTAGAGATTATACAATTATGATGAACTCTCTTCTCAAACATCTTCAATCTCTTTAAATGCAAGCCAACTTCATTGAGTCTATGCACACTTGATGAAATCTTTATTTGAACACCTTCAATCTCTTCGAATGCAAATCATTTGTTTGAAGTTAGAATAGGTGTCATTGCTCAATTTGGTACATTGCATGACTCTTAGAGTGCATTGCTTGATCTTAGCTTGTTGTACATCCACTCTGACATGTATTAGACTTTAAGTTGAACTTTAAGTTTAAATTATAAACTTGATTAATCTGCACACTAAGCAAATGCATTAGTAAAATTACACAAGATTTAGTTATCATCAAAATCAATATGGGGATTAACCTTGAATCAACATATCTTACATTAGTAGTTCGATCTGATATCCCATCTACATCAATGAAAAGGGCACCGGGAATGTAAGCAACCTGTTCAAACACAACCACACGCCCAATTAAAAAAAAAAGGCAAAATAATCAAAACTTGTTAAACAAATGAATTTGAGTAGAACCTAAAACTGTTGGAGACATAAACACTTACATGAGAAATTTAAATTCTATACCAAAGAAAACAAATGCTTAGAATATGAACAGACAGTATAATTATCTAGTTGGAGTTGCATGTAACAACAAATCAGTATGAAATAGTTCAAGAGTATAATCACAGTCAATACTTGGTATTTTAGAAGTGGATTCCTCTGTTCATCTAGCATGTACCAAGAAGCATCCAATACCTAAAAAAGTAAATAATGAAATAGTGTGATAATGACCATCATGTAAAAAAAAATGCATTCAAACTCAACAAATCTTCAAGGGTACTTTAAACTATAATAGATGTTCTGAGTAAGAATAAATACCACAGACAAATCAATGAGTTTTTTTTTTTTTTTTTTTTTTTTGCCTAACTAACACTATTTTTAAAAATTATTTCCAATCTAACACTATTTTGAAAATGATTCCTATTATAACACTCTCTTGCCATGTCATCCCTACTGTATCCCAAAAGCTTCTTTCTTTATCTGAACCTTTTAACCTAAAACTAAATTCAAATCATAAATTACATTTACATACAAACCTGTGGGCCTTTGGCTTCTCAACCCTTTTTGATTGTTTGTTTTTCTGTCTACTTTAACACGATTAGAAAATTGAGTTAGCTTCATAATCAGAAGAATGGAGGATATGGATACAACATGATTTGTGAAAAAATTTAATGGTTTGATCAAAAACTCTTCGAATTGAGAAGAGCCTTAAACCATGGTCTTTAATTACTTAAAGTTTTCTGCTACGCTATCTAAGTGAGAAATATGCTCCACTTATAGAGGAATTTCAAGCACAAAAAGTTCTTACTTGATCATGAAATTCAAGTAAAGATCACGGACTTAGGATGGTTTCTCTAATAAGAAATCTAAATACACACAACATATATATACCCAAAACACACCTAACATAGTATATATATATGTATATATATATATATATATGTATACATATGTACATATATATCTAGATATGTGCATAGATTTTTTTTTTCCTTTTCCGAATTTGAATTTGCAATGGCACCAACATGCATTATTTATGAAAAAATATGCTAATTAATGAAATTGAATAACCCCTTCCATGGTTTGTGTATTATCTTTTTATTGTAATGACCATTCAAAGTATAAAATCTTCATATTAGGCTGCTGGCCAATCTGCTTATGGTATTGAAGACAATGGCAAAGTCCATCAAGACGGTTTTGTGAGAATTGAAAACATGGCTGATTTGTAGCAGTTGTTGAAGGATCTCAATTTGATCAAAATCTAAACAAAGAAATAGTGTTTCCTTAGTGCAAACATGAAGAAAATCAATAAACTATCTATGGCGAGAAAAAAGGGAGAAAGAAATAACATGTGAGGTTGGTGGAGGGCGGCAGTGGGGGTGCTGGTGGAGGACGGCAACAGCAGCGCTAGTGGAGGGCGACGGCAGCAGCACTAGAGAAGGCTAGGGTTTTCAGCTTCCAACTTAAAAGAGGGGATCGACGACGACGGCAACAACCCTGGTGGACGGTGAAGGCAAAGGTGGCAGTGGTATTGGGTCCGCGTGAGACAGACAGACAGACAAAGTAGAGGGCGAGAGAGAGAACCTGTCCTAGGGTTTTTTAGGAGAGGAAGAAAAGAGAGGGAAAAGGAAACTTAACTCCCACCAAATGAAACTTTAGACATATAACAGAGCAACTCACCTCCATTTAACATTTGTGATGGCAGACTGCCGTCACAAAAAGGCCCTCGCAAAAGGCGCCTATTTGTGACGGGAGCTTAGCCGTTGCAAAAACGATGTCGCAAAAATGAGTTTTTGTGACAGTATTTGTGATGGCCATTTTTCCATCGCAAAAGCTAATATTTGCGATGGGAAAGCAACTGTCACAAATACTCCCGTCACAAAAATTCTAATTTTTAGTAGTGAAGGGCGATCTAGAATTTTGTTCAATGGGACGAATTTTACATTTGTACACACAATTGTTTCTTAATTGAAAAAATTCATTTTTCTTAATAATAAAGAAAAAATTATAGTAAATTCCTCAAAAAAGGAAGCTCCGCCTCCACACAAAAGCACCACTAGGGGGAAGCCCTTTAGCTTCCAACTCTACCAGCAAGGCCAAGGACATGACGAAGGGGGCACATCGCCAATGATGAACCTAGGATTTCTATTTGGGAGGGGCGAATGAATTTTTTTTTTTTTATTGAAAGGAGGGTCAAGCGAAAAAATATTGAGTTTGGGGACTAATAAGCTTTATTGTATTCTAAATATTTACAAATTTGCAAAGGTGAAGGAAAATTTAAAAAAAATTGGGGACTAATACACTATATTGTATTCTAAATATTTAAAAATCTATTAGTATAGAGTAAAATTTCAAAACATTGGAAGGCCATGGCCCCGCTCGCCCCTCACTGTCCACCCCCGATCATCGTGCGTTGTCGGAAAAACCTGCCAGGCTTCATGGTGCCAAAGATGGTGCTCCTGTATGAGCTGCCCTAGACTTCAATGGGCAAAATTCTAAAATTCTAAATTATAGGTGCTTTAACAGAATCTTAACACAGTTCAACAAGAACTCCACCCAAGTCAACAGGGAACAATCAATTAAGCTCTATCAACCTCATGAACCATTCTTTAATTCGTCTCGTCTTTGAAGTCACAATTTAATTTTTTTTTACCACATTGTACTAACAATAAAGTCTCTGAGAAAATTCAACAATCACAAATCTATATTAAACCCAACAATCCTACTACATAAACTTCAATATAATCCACCACCAGAGGGAGTCGAACACAAAACTACCATGAGATTAACAAAATAAATACAATTTGCTTGAAGGTAACTGGCTGAAGAGGTTCAGACCTAGAAACCCTAAAAATTTTATGTTGTCTTACGATTTATTCAAGACATGAGGGCACGTTGGTTGTAAAGACTAATGCTACAACATTGTTTAACCATATTGTTATGCTATAGATACTATAATCTTTCACCTTACTTTCTCACTTATAAGCACAATAAAGTGAGGCTCACAAACAGAAGAAAAATATGGTGAAAAGTGAGATTATGTATAACATTTTCTGTAACTGTAATGCTGTACCACAAAATAATGCTATACAACAAAATATTATTTAAAATTTTCATGTAGAATGATGTGATTATTTATAATCCTTTAACTTCAAATAAAAAAATCTACTATTTTATTTCATAAATTTAAAAATAACACTGTCCCATTATTTTGGCAGAGGTACTTTTATTATAAATAAAAAGTTAGGTAGCACTAGAATTTTCTTTCCCCGATCATAACTGATACAATCAGTTACAATGCAACTGGTTGGTTCTGAATCTGGTACAATAATTTTAGGTACCATGTTGCAATAAATTCAAAAGGGTAAATTACAAAATGCCTCACAACATAGAAGCTTAAAAAGGGGGCTTGGTTAGCAACCCTCATGTTATGTTTGGATGGCAGGAAACCAGAGAGTGAAGGCGATTTTCATTTCAAAGGTGAGCTAGGTGGGTTCCCTTAGGGTCTGTTTTGATACGTGTGAAAGGAGAAGCGAAAGAAATAAAAAGAAAATGAGAAGAAAGTGATTTTCTTTCCTTTGTCTTACTGTAAAAAAAAAAAAAAAAAAAAAAAAAAAAAAAAAAAAAAAAAGAGAAAAATGAAAGAAAAATTACTTTTTTTTTTTAAATTAAAATAAAAGAGGGAGAAAAATAATATAATATTTATTAAAAAAGAAAAAGAAAGAAAAATAAAAGAAAAGTGAGAAGACAATAATTTTATATTTTCTTTTCTTTCCTCTTTTCTTCTCTTCTCTCCTATATTAGAAATCATACAAATAAAATAAATTTTCTCTTTTCTTCGTTTTTTTTTTTTTTTTTGTCAAGTATCAAACAGATCTGGTCTATTGGACATGTTCAGACCAGGCAAAGTATTATGTTTGTCAGAGATATACTAAGGATAATTCGATTCAAGGACATTCAATAATTTCTCAAAATTCATCGAAACGCCATAATAATTACAAGGAGCAGTCTTGTCAATGTTCCCACATATATGTGTATACATAGCCCTTATATAGTGATGATAATTGAGTTTGTTTCTACCGAGAGGGTGTGGCCAAAATCAATAAGGTGTTGAATCCTTAATCTCCTGTGGACCCCAATAAATCCAACATATGTGGTTCATCATTAACCACTGTCCTTGAATAATGTAAGAATGTATGAGAAAATATTAAGTTACAACGGCCACTATTATAATGAGTTACTGATAAGAATTATCGATCTATTATAACGAGCTAATGATGAGAAGTCATATGATTAGGTTAAATTCTAATCGTAATGATATAATCTATGGGTTATGTGGCTTCAATTTATTAATGTGTTATACCACATTAATATGATTATATATTACAACAGTTACACTCAGGGCCGACTTTAGTATTAGACAACTAAGGCGATCGAATTTTTTAAGGCCCTGAATTTTTTAAAGCCTCAAATTTTTAAAAAATTTGCAGGTTATTGTAAAATCCGAAATAATTTTTACATTTTTTTTCTTAAAAAAGACCCTAATCTTGGTGAGGGAAAAAAAGGCTCGCTGAAAAAGAAAAAAAAAACCCACAAATCAAATGTACTAGTAAACTTAAAGAAGCAAACAACAGTTTCACCAACAAATAAATTGTACAAATAAACAAATTTTTTAAATAAAAACACTACATGCTATACTGAAGACCTTATACAAATTCTACAATACCTTTCTCTTTTTTTTGAAAAAAAAACCTATGAAAATGGTAAGTTAGTACTAATTACTGCATCTAACATCAAAGCATTATAGTGTATGATCTACCACTACATGGTGAGTAAAATATCACAATAGAAGTAGTACTTAAAAGCATGAATACTACCTACCTACTAGACTTTTTTCTTCTTTTTTCCACGCCCAAAATCACCAACACCAGTTAACTTAAAAAAATATATTTAACTCAAAAAAATAAAGTGTACAAAAGATATTTGAAAGCCTTAAATCTTTTAAAACCTTATATGCTATAATTAAAACATTTTTTAAAGAAAGCAAGTGGTCCAAATTAAAAAAAAAAAAAAAAAGTTAAAAAAAGGAAGAACAAAAATTTTTACATTAAATAAAAGATATAAAAAACCTCGTTTAAAGTTATCGCCTTAGGCCTCAAATTGTCTCGAGCCGGTTCTGGCTACACTCCATGTTTACTCCGAACTTTCTAAATAATCCCTACTTGCAAATTGTAAATTGAAGTCATAAATGATTATCTTAAGTAACATGTTAAAAATGTTCGTGAGGCCGAGGGAGGGGACTTTCTAAGTAGCCCCTACTTGAAAATTGTGAATTAAACTTATAAATCATTACCTTAAGCACGTGATAAACGTGCACACGAGACAGAGGGAGGGGTATTTCTAAATAGCCCTAATTGCAAATTGTAAATTCAAGCTATAAATCCTTAGTTTAAGCAAATGTTAAACATGGACACGGGGCAGAGGGAGGGGTCTATCTAAGTTAACACATCTTAAGCGTGGGTGGAGGGAGGGGGTTCATTTAATCTCAAATTCTGAATAATCCTAAATAGTTGCAACCCTTGTTATTTTATGGAATTTAAAGCAAAAAAACTCATTTTGATAGTGTCTTTCTTCAAATATAACATGTATAAGTCAAACTCTTTTAATCCTAAAGAGTTAAAGCTCTTTTTTAAAACCAAACCAAGGAGTTGCAGCAGTGGAAGAACTGGTTCTTTCTCAAGCAATTCCAATAGACCTGCAAGACTTATTGCTAACAGATATGGCGGAAGTTAACTTAGAGGGAGTTATCTAGTTTTGTTGTTTTCTTCCTTAGAACAAAATAAATAAAAAAATTTCCTAGCTAATGCAAAGTTTGGAAATACATGTCCCTTGCCTATCCAATTAATTAGGAATATCTATCTATTAATACACATTTTTAGGTTTACTTGTATAACCAATGGAGAAGAAAGCAAACAAAGAAAATGAGGCCGGGGGGGGGGGGGGGGGGGGGGGGGGGGGGGGGGGGGGGCGCGGCAGTGCAAATGTATGAATTATTAAGCTATAACAAGTCACCACAACCAATAGCACTAATGGGCATATTAAAGTATTCTTGTAGGTTTTCAACAATCTCATTTATAATTAAAATGTATGGTAGTAAAGATTTGATGGCCTATTTGTTCGAATTATTATAATACCTATAAGCATATATACTTGACTTGTTTCTCTTTACTAATTTATTTCTAAATTAAAATTATTTGCTAGTTTTACAATCTGCAGTTGATATAACCAATTATATTGATCTTTTCACACATTTTGATAATGAAAGTTAACAATAGTGTAGTCTAGTCAATTATTGAAATATTAGAATAATTAGTGATCCTTGTGCTTACACTTGATTACTATTTTGTGCTTTGTATTAACCATTTAATTTGCCCCCTCCAGTGAAATCCTACCTCCCATAATCTTACGCTAAATTTGAATCTTGAATTGAGAACAAAAAGAAAATGAATTAATATTTGTAAAAAAAAAAAAAGTAATTTTTTTTATCTGTTATCCATATAAAATAAGTAAGCAAGAGTAAATTTCTCTTTTCGTCGTCATCCAAATAACGTGTCAACTGGTCTAACTTTGTTACAAAGACAATATGGCTTACATGAATATATGATAAGAGATGGATGTTCAAACGACAAATTTTGATGCTTGAAATACAAAGTTCTACCGTACAAAATAAGAAAAAGGTCAAAAAATATAAAATAAATTTGTGGCCGTGTGAATCACAAGGACGTGGAAGGGCCCATCTCCTAGTGCAAAGGATGCTATAATTGGTTTTTCAAAAACTGCATGGACCTCAGGAAGATACTTGGTTGTTCACGGGTCCTGTCCCTTCCAAATTTGCAGCAACGAATGTGAATAATTGTCCTATATGGACAAACAATTTTTTTCTTTTTTTTTTTTTTTGGTGCAAAGGATTATATAGACAAACATTGATTTGGAGTGTAATGCAAAATGGCTCCAAATTGGTTGGAGGCTGATTATATGCATAGAACGTAAAACAAATACAGAAATGTAATTCAGACATACCTTCTTAGAGTAAAATCTAAAAAATAACCTGAGATCATAAACTAAAAATACGCGTGCTTGTAGATTGTACTCTCCTAATCTCTACTCGCGATAAAATATAATCAGGTCTTTGTGAAGTCAACTATAGCGTCATAGTTCACAACTCAAAGAACAATCGAAAAAGAAAAAATGAAAGACCAAAATAGAGAGTTATCCGCGTTATAAAATTAAAAAAATATGAAACAAATAAAATAATTAAGCATAGTATATAATAAAATTAATTTTTTTTAAACTGTCAAATAATAGTTAGATAGTTTTTCTAAAACTAATAGAGATAGATCTTTTTGATCATCTAAGAGGGATAAATCTTCTTGATCATCTAAGACTTTATTTCTATCATAGAACAAAATATAAAATATAACTTGAATTTAAATATTTTACCTACACTCTTTGTCTACTTCTCTCTTCTCTATTCTCTCTTTGCTTTTTTCTCTCTCTTTTCGTCTTTCTCTCTCTTTCTTCTTGTTCTTTTTTTTTTTTTTTTTGCTCTTTTTCTCTTTCTCCAGTTCTATATATAGACAAAGAAAATGCACAGTAATAGAAGAAAAACACCAGTGTTTACGTTATGACTTGTAAAAATATCTATGAATAGTGTTTTCACTGTTTTCATAACACTCCCCCTGAATAACTTTTATACAAAAATATACCTCATTAAAACCTTGTTAGGAAAAACCCAATAGGAAAAAATCTTAGCTAAAGAAAAAGAGTGCAATATTCTTGTGCAATATAATAACGTATGGGGTGCGTTAAAACTGCATCGTTAAAACCTTGTCAAGAAAAACCCTATAAAAAAAATTGTTAGCAAAGGAAAAAGAGTACAGTATGTCACTCCCCCTTATTCATAAATCTAGTATGAAGTTGATAATTCACTTGTTTAGAATGAAAGATCTTTGAAACGACCCATGCCAATGTTGTATACTAATTTCTCAAATGTTGCAATTTAGAGTGTTTTAGTAAATAAGTCTGTCAAGTGTCACTTGAACGTATCTGTAGGATATCAATATCACCGTTTTTCTAGAGTTCATGTGCATAAAAGAACTTTGGCGATATATATTTGGTTATATCACCTTTCATGTAGCCTCCCTTAATTTGTGCAATACATGTTGTATTATCTTCATACAATATCGTTGAGGTATCTTTGATCGTGGATAATCCGCAACCTTTTTAAATATGTTGGATCATAAATTTTAACCAAATGCACTCTCGACTTACATCATCAATTATGATGATCTTAGAATGATTTGAATAAGTTACAGTTAGTGTCTGCTTTATAGATTGCCAAGATATAGCAGTGTTACCATAGGTAAATAAATTCTCGATTTGTAACTGTACTTTATGTGGATGATAGAGGTAACCAGCATCTGTATAGCCAACTAACTCTGATTCTAGTCCCTTTGAATAGAATAAACTCATAGTTGTTGTTCCTCGAAGGTAACGAAATATGTGTTTCAATCCTTTTCAATGTCTTTAAATTGGTACTGAACTATATTTTGCCAGTAAATTAATAGAAAATACAATATCGGGTCTTGTGCAATTCACAAGATACATAAGAGCCCCAATAGCACTGAGATATGATACTTCAGGACCAAGAATTTCTTCACTATCTTCTTGAGGACGAAAATTATCCTTTTGTACATCTAGTAATCGAACAATCATAGAAGAACTCAATAGATGAGCTTTATCCATATAAAATCTATTCATAACATTTTCTATATATGTAGACTGATGAATGTGAATTCGATTTGATAAGTGCTCAATTTGTAATCCAAGACAGAATTTTATTTTTTCAAGATCTTTCATTTCAAACTCTTTCTTTAAATAATTAGCAGTTGTTTTAATCTATTCAGAAGTTCCAACAATATTCAGATCATCAACATAAACTGCAATAATAACAAATTTAGATTCTGATTTCTTAATAAAAATACATGGACAAATTGTATTATTCACATATCCAATTTTCAATATATATTCACTGAGACGATTGTACCACATACGTCCAGATTGTTTTAACCCATATAAAGATCTTTGAAGCTTGATAGAATATAAGTTTCGAGGTTTTAAAATATTTGCATTAAGTATTTTAAATCTTTTAGGAATTATATATATATATATATTATTATCTAATTCACCATATAAGTAGGCTATTACTGCGTCCATCAGACGCATATCCAATCCTTCTAAGACTATCAAACTAATCAAGAATTTGAACGTAATTACATCCATTACAGGAGAGCATGTCTCGTCATAATCAATACCAGGTCTCTATGAGAAACCTTGTGCTGTTAATCGCGCTTTATATCTCGCGATTTTATTTTTCTCATTTCGTTTTCACACGAATACCCACTTATATCCAACCAGTTTTACATATTCTGGTATTTGGACTAGGGTCCAAATACTTTGCGTTATGCTAATGAGTTTAATTTTGTCTCAATCGCTTCTTTTCATTTTGGGCAATCATTTCTGCATCAACATTCGTCAATTGTCTATGGTTCAATCTCCTCATTACTTCTTGTAGTTTCGAGAGCCACTTAAAATGAAAATATGTTGTCGACAACAATTCTATTTCTATTCCATCTTTCTCTTGTATTCAAATAGCTTATTGAGATCTCATTATTTTCAGGTTCTATTTCCTCTACAGAGAATATCTCTTTAGAAGGTTTTTCTTATGGGAATTCTTTTACAAGAGCCCCTTCCTTTGGAGGTTTAGATATTGTGATTTTTTCTGGAATACTGACTTATGTATTTGTACCTTCCTCTTTCTAAGAACTGTGTCTTTTGCACTGACAAGTCTCTCACGCTTCATGCATGCTTTAGATTTATTTGTTACTATATTAGTAGATTGTCTTACATGGACATCAATACATGCTAGGGTATTAGTAGCTGATATATATGATTTTGTTATCTTCTTTGTGTCGGTAAACACATCAAGTAATTGATTTGTAATTGTTTGTAAATAAATAATCCTGTGAATTTCTTATTCATATTGTTTTGTTTTAGGATCAAGATCAGATATCGTGGAAGCAATCAAGTAATCTCATACTACTTTTCTAGTTGCGTCTTATCTCCCCCTAATGGTAGAAAAAGTGTCTCATCAAAATAACAATCCACAAAACATGTAGTGAATATATTCCCTATTAAAGGTTCAAGATATCTAATAATAGACGGAGAATCAAAACCAATATAAATCTCAAGTCGACGTTAGGAACCCATTTTTGTATGTTGTGGTGGCGCAATTGGTACTATACAGTACAACCAAAAACCTTTAAATATGAAATATTTAGTTGTTAATAAAAAAAATAAGTTGTAATGGTGAATATTCATGATAAGCAGTAGGTCTAACATGGACTGATGATCCAGCATGCAATATGGCATGTCCTAAGCAAAGACAGATAATTTTATTCTAATAAGTAAAGGTCGAGCTATCAGCTGAAGGAGTTTGATAAAAAATTCAGCTAGACCATTTTGTGTGTGAGTGTATGTGCAATAGGATGTTCAACATAAATTCCTATAAACATGCAATAATCATCAAAAGCTTGAGATGTAAACTCACTAGCATTATCCAATCATATTGACGTAATCGGATAATCTGAAAACTATGCTCATAATATGATAATTTGAATAAGAAGCCTAAATACAACGTTACGAGCTAAAAATAAATAAATATGTGACCATCAAGTTGATACATCTATTAAAATCATAAAATAACGAAATAGTCCACATGGTGACTGTGTCGGCCCACATACATCCCTCTAAATTCTTTCTAAAAAGATTAGGGATTCAACTACTACTTTTGAAGGGGATGATCTTGCAATTAATTTTTCTTGTGAACAAGCGGAACATCTATAATCACTTGACAAAAGAATCTTCTAATTCTTTAGAGGATGCCCATGAGAGTTCTCAATTATTCGACGCATCATCATTGATCCTAGATGACCAAGACCATCATGCCAAAGTATAGAATTCTTTAAGTTAAAACACTTCTGGTGCATCACTTCATGTAATCCCATAATTCTTATAGTCGTATAATATAATTCAGAAGAAAAGGTAGAAAGTTTTTCTAATATATGCTTCTGGCATGAACAATAGAAGTAATGTAAAGATATTTATTATTATCTTCATTTGTTGTCTCTATATAATACCTATTATTGCGTATATCTTTAAAATTGAGTAAATTCCTTATACCTTTAGTTGAATATATAACATCATTAATATAGAGTTTTGTTCCTTTTGACAATAATATATTGGCTCTTTCAGAACCTTCAATTAATTTTGTAGTGCCAGATATTGTCTTAACATTATTTTTAGCTAATGTTAAGTTTATAAAATATTTTTTCTCTAGAAGAATTGTATGAGTTGTTGCACTGTCTACCAGATATATATCTCCATCATTCATCTTGGAAGTAATTAATGTATTGGTACGTTCTATGCTTCTATACACAAAATATAAAAATTCTTTATAAAAATGAAACATACTAGAAAAACATTACTTTATTAAAAGGAAATATACTAGAAAACAGACATGATAAAGATAACAAACTATAAGAGACAAGAAAATAAAACTAGTTGGTGCGAGCATTTCCATCACCAATTAAGTTATCTATTTTTCCAATAGGATCTGCAAAGAAATTTGAAACATCAAAGTGAGTGACATCTACTGAGCCATCAAAGTCTGTAAAAATTATTTCTTCCTTTTTTCCTTTATCTTTTGTTAATACTCAGTAAAAATCTACTAATGGTTTGGGCGTACGACAGGTATGTGACCAGTGTATTTTCATATCATACTTGTAACAAACATCTTCATAATTTTTAGGAGGTTTATTCTGTAAACTTTTTTCATTTTCTTCTTTTGTTTTAGATTGGTTCCACTGTTGGTGATATGGTGTGGTATTATTCATTCGAGAACTTAAAGAATTATAATTGTCACTTCCACGATAAACCCCATGATAACGAAAATTATTTCTACCACATCCACAGTCACGTCCACAACCACGTCCATAAAATGAGACCGCATTTACTTCAAAGAATGGTGTAAAGTTGGTTGAGCAAGACTGGTGGCTTTTCATCATAAACTCATTATTTTGTTCAACTAGAAGAAAACATAATATCAATTCTGGATATTTCTTAAACCTCACTCTCGATATTACTGCTACAAGAGCACATTCAAAACATAAAATGTGAAGTATGTTTTTTCTAACATATCTTCATTAGTAATATTTTGCCCACATAATTTCAATTATGAGCTGATTTTAAGTAATCCAGAATTGTACTCACTAAAAGTTTTAAAATTTTGCAACTTCAGGTGCATCTAATCATAGCAAGCTCTGAGGAGAAACATAGTATTCTAGTGCTCATATCTCTCTTTTAAATTTTGTCATAGTATCAATGGGTCTTTTACCGTAAGATATTCATCTTTCAATTCTTCGTGAATATGATGACAAAGAAAAATAATTATTTTTGTACGATCCTGATGGGATTCTTCATTTTCTTTTTTATAGTATTTTTAAAAGCTTTTGTACACAAATGGATCTCAGCATCAACTACCCAAAATAAATAATTCATGCCTGAAATGTCAAGAGAGGTAAATTTTAGCTTTGCGAGATTTGATATTTTCAGAATTTTACACTCACGAGATAACAAAATTTAGAATCTAAATCATGATAATAAAAAGTATAATTATATATGATTACTATTCATCAATAATAAAATTACTATTCATAACTAGTAGTTATCAATGATAAATAGTAAGAGTACTATTAATGCATAGTATTCATTACTATACAATTCATCGGTATATATATATAACATTATTGTTTTTGTCTGAATTAAAACTTTTAATTTAAACATCAAAATATAGTCAAGGTACATGTTTATGAACAGGTATTGAAATAAGAATTCCAGATCTATATTATATGCCAAAAATTTAATATCTATGAGAAATAAACTAACAGAGTTTTGAAATAAACGACTATTTATCACTATTTATCAACTATTCAACCTTCAAGAGAAATATAAATTATTCGATTAATTGAAAAGTAAACATAAAAGAACTCAAAACAAAGATAAATTAACTGAAATATTAATTACATATAAAATGAAGTATCTTCACATATATAATAAAGTACCTTCCTGATATAAAAAAGAACACGGTTATATTTTTCACTAGCACTTAGAACTTTGTGCTAATAACGTGTTATAAAACTAAAGGAATATAAAGCAAGTAAAATAACTAAACATAGTATATAATGTCAAATAATAGTTAGATAGTTCTTCTAGAACTATTAGGAATAGATCTTCTTAATCACCCAAGAGGGATAGATATTCTTGATCACTTAAGACTTTATTTCTATCATAGAACAAAATATAAAATACAACTTGAACTTAAATATTTTACCCACACTCTTTGCTTTATTCTCGCTTCTCTATTCTCTCTCTTTTTCTTTCTCACTCTTTTCTTCCTTCTCTCTTTCTCCTTGTTTTTTTTTTTTCGCTCTTTTTCTCTTTCTCCAGTTCTATATATAGACGAAGAAAACACACAATATAGGAGAAAAACGTCAATGCTTACATTATGACTTACAAAAATCATTCATGAATAGTATTTTCACTATTTTCATGACAATTCGTTTGTACAAGAAGTATAATATATGTACAAAATATGGACCTTCTGCCATAGTGTGAATAATGAGTAATTGTTATAACTACAACTCACGCCATAGTGTGAATAATGAGTGATTGCTATAGCTACAACTCACAAGTCATGGTTCGGGCCCATGGATTAAATATTATATTGTCCTTGGATTAAATTAACTCTTTGTCTTATTAGACAAAAAAAAAATAATATTTAATACAAAAGTCACCTAATTCCTCGATTTCTCTATATCAAATTCCATTGTTTTTTTTCTAGGTTGTTTCAACTACCATTCAATATAATGAGATAATATTGAGACCTCTTCAGACATCAGATTGGTACTAGTTTATTTTTCATGTGTGATTGAGATTGGTCTTCTAAAGTAATGTAACTATATATTCTATTTTCTTTCCAACAATAGGGAAACAACACCACCAAGAGAAATTAAAAAGCTATATATCTTGTAATTCTCAACTAGTTGGTAGTAGCTTGTCATGGCCTTGGACTTCCACCAACGCAACCGTGCCAGCACTTAGCTTGAACACCCTCTTAGCAAAGCTAAGTTAGTCTCCAACTTGAGTTAAACAAAGGTTTAGACAAAGAAATGCTAGAAGAGAGTTTGGGAGAATGTTACTTTTGGATTACACTAAAGAATGCTACAACTCACTTGGATGGTTTGGCCAAATGAGACCTCCCCTTTATATAGTTTTCCACCTCCTCAATGGACGGTGGAGATTGATTTAATTCTACGGTGGGGAGCGATCTTTTAGAATCTTCCCACCTCCTTTCCTATAAAATATCTAAGATATTTACATAGAACATTCTAGAGATATTCTAGAATATATACAAGTCTAAACTACTCTAGAATATTATAGAAAACTATAAACTACAAAAGAGCCTTCTAGAAAATTCTAGAGGAACCCAAAAATCTCTCCATAATTCTAGAAGCTTCTAGAGCCTTCTAGAACATTCTAGAGCTTTTTAGAACCTTATAGAGATCTCTTCACTAGTCTGGAATTTTTTAGGTCTTCTGCATGTAAGGAATTTGGCGTTCCCATGCTGCGCGTAACACTTTCCCCCTCCTATTTCAGCGACGTCCTCATCACTTGATCATCTCTGTATTGCCATAGGTGGTCTTCAAATTGCAAAACGTCTTCTTATGATTGCCAACTAGCCTCGTTCTCTGGCAATCCCTTCCATTTGATCAAGAATTCAGTACTTAGTGGTACTCCTCTCCGTTACACTACTCAATTGGCTAGCTCCTCCTTAACCTCTCTATCAAATGACTTGATCATAATTGGAGGTGCCCTCCTTGGGACGTTCTTGTTTGGGTCATCCTCGTTTTCATGGTAAGGATTCAATACGCTTGCATGAAAGACAAGATGAATCTTCAAGCTAAGAGTTAAGTCAAGTTTATAGGAAAACCTGCCTACCTTACTAATTACCCTGAAAGGGCCTTCATACTTGTATATCAATCCCTTGTACACGTTTCTAAAAGCCTTGATCTACTAAAGAAGATGCTTCACCATTAACATATCTCCCACACGATACTATGGTGGTCGCCTCTTCCGATCTGTCCATTTATTCATCCTCTTAGTAGCTTTGACAAGGTAAGATTGGGTCATATCAACATGCTCCTGCCAAGTCTTAGCTATATGATTTGTTCCCGAGCTTTTCTCTTTATAGGAAGTAACCAGTGCATATGGGGTGAGCAGTCGTTTCCTGGTTGATATTTCGAAGTGATTCTTTCCAATAGACTCACTCCTCTATAAGTTATAGGAAAACTGTGCCACATTTAGCCCAATCCCTCTAGTTAGCACTTACAAAGTGCCTCAGATAACACTCCTACAAGGCATTCAGCTATTCAGTCTACCCATCTGTTTGTGGGTGAAAGCTTGTGGAGAAGTGGAGTTCTGTCCCAAGAAGCTTGATGGTGTACAAAAGATCATCCTCCATTCAAGACCTCTTGATCTTGGCTTTTCTATCCATCTCCAGAAGTTGCTTGGCAATCGGATCAAGTTTGAGCCCTTTTTTAATTCGTGAAATTATGTCCCCGTTGACTTGGTTTATTACTGCCAACTCCACTTTACACCTAAAAGCATTTGCCACCACGTTGGCCTTGCTGGGTTTGTACTCGACACATAGTCAAACTCAGCCAAGAAGTCTTGCTATCTTTCTTGCTTCTGAAATAATTCAGGTGCCCTATAAGGCATCTTTAATGGCTTGATCTTTCCTGTATCAAATTCTTTTAATTGTCTCTTGAGCTCTTCCGACTCTAGCAGTGCCATCTTATATGGTGCCATGGCAGGCCGCTTCACTTTTGGTTCTAACTTTATCTTATAGTTCACCTCACACTTGGGTGGTAACCAACTTGGTTGCTCGGGTGCCATCACGTCTTTGTACTCATTAAGGACATCCTTGATGGCTTGGGAAAGGTCTTCATCAAACTCCTCCATAAGATGAACTGCCTTTAAAGCCACAAGGTAAGTGACTCCCCCTTTCTTCAAGCCTTTCTTAACCTGCATAGATGACAAGGTCTTTGTGGCCTAGGGTCCAAGTGACGCTGGTACCAAGCAAAGAGAGCCTTTCTCCAAGATGTATATAGAATCATAATATGGCATGGGAAACATGTTCACCCTCTGTAGGAACTCCATGCCAATAATAATCTTAAAGTCATCCATAGATGCCACCGAGAAATCTACCATTCCTTTCCAAGTGCCAACACATAACTCAACCCCACGAGCTACGCTGTTGAAGGGTTTAGCTATAGTGTATTTGAAGCCATCCCCCACCATTAGAAACCCTTAGGCCAATCCTCTTGGCCTCATCTAGAGTGATGAAATTATAAGTTGCACCGATGTCCACCATTACTTAGGCAGGCTTCCCATTCAGCAGTACCTCCATGTACATAAGCCCTTGGCTTTCATTTGCTTGAGGCAAAGGTTTAGCTTTCAAAGCATTGAGAAGCCATATTAATCCCACATGTGTCATATCTTGGTCTTGGCTAGTCTGAGCTTTCTGCTCTTCCACCATGGCAGCTAATGACCCAAGCTTGGGGCATTCCCTCATCCGGTGTGGCCCCTTACACACAAAATAACTAATTTAGAAGGAATATGTCTTATTATTGTCTTCATACTCCTTCCTTAAGGAAGGTTTGCCATCACCTCCCTTAATGGTACCCTTGCCCTTATCTCCCCCACCTTTAGCAGAATTAATCTTGAGATGCTTAGGTTTGGAGGACTCACCTTTATCACTTATTTGATATTCCGTGAGGGACTCGACCACTACAATAGCTTCGTCCACGTTTTTCACTCCACAACGTTGCAACTCTTGTTTTGCCCAATTTTTTAGTCTATCAACGAAATAAAATAGAATATTATCAGTAGCCATGTTAGGAATCTGCAACATAAGAGTTGTGAATTCCCTTACATAGTCACCAATAGTGGTCTTATGTTTGAGTTCCCGTAGTTTCTTCCTTGCCTTATAGACCACATTCTCCATAAAGAATTGCCTTTTTAATTCCTTCTTAAAATCCTCCCACGTAGCTATGGTGCAAAGACCCTTTTCTATATCGGCATGCTTCCTTTGCCACTATAACATAGCATTATCGGTGAGGAACAGCATAGTAGCATGTACCTTGGTTTGTTCCTCCTTGAGTCTCAAGCCTTCAAAATATCGTTCCATCTGCCATAAAAAGTTCTCTACCTCTTTGCCATCTCTCACGCCCTTAAACTCTTTAGGTTTGGGCATGTCCAACCTTGGCATGTCCCAAGCCCCGCTAAGGCTTGCCACCATTGGGGCTCGTCCTTGGTTCGCCTTTAAGGAAGCCTTGAGAGAGCTGAGTTGGGCTTGCATGGCAGTGATAGCATCCATAACCTTCGTCTCCAACACTTACATGCCCATAGCTCGCTCCGCTTTAACATTATGGCAGGATTCCACATCCTCCTTGAGTTGATCAAGTTAGCCTAATGTATGAGACTCAAGGGTCTCAAAGTTATGCTCAACCTTCTCAAGTCGTTGCTCCATCACTTACAACACATTCTCTATAGCAGCAACTTTACCCTCTAGGGTGGATAGGTCCTCACCTCTTGACTTACTCGTGCCATGAGCTTTCTTCCCTCCCTGAAGAGGTTGAGGTCCCCTACCCCTTACATCTTCCTTAACGGAAATCACCACTTCCTTAGTCTCCCCTGACATGATGCCTACTTGAAGATCACGAGCTCTCATGAACCTGGCTCTGATACCACGTTGTCACAGCCTTCGACTTTCACCAATGCAACCGTGCCGACACTTAGCTTGAACACCCTCTTAGCAAAGCTAAGTCAGCCTCCAACTTGAGTTAGGCAAAGGTTTAGACAAAGGAAGGCCAGAAGAGAGTTTGGGAGAATGTTGCTTTTGGATTACACTAGAGAACGTTACCACTCACTTTGATGGTTTGGCCAAATAAGGCCTCCATTTTATATAGTTTTTCACCTCCTCAATGGACGGTGGAGATTGATTTAATCCTACGGTGGGAATGATCTTCTAGAATCTTCTCACCTCTTTTCTTATAAAATATCTAAGATATTTACATAGAACATTCTAGAGATATTCTAGAATATGTACAAGTCTAGACTACTCTAGAATATTCTAGAAAACTCTAAACTACACAAGAGCCTTCTAGAAAATTCTAGAGAAACCCAGAAATCTCCCCATAATTCTAGAAGCTTCTAGAGCCTTCTAGAACATTCCAGAACCTTCTAGAACCTTCTAGAGATTTCTTCACTGTTCTGGAATTTTTTAGGTCTTCTGTGCACAAGGAATTCGGCGTTCCCATGGGACGCGTAACAAGCTGCCACTAATTCTTATCATTCTCAACTTGTTTATATTGTTTGTATTGGCTTTTTACTTGCTTTTAATTAGCTAGTTTTCATTTTAATTAAGTTTTCATTTTAGTTTATGCTGCTTGTTTTTTACCAATAACCAAAACTAAATGTAGTAAAGAGAAGAATAACAATAACCAAAACTAAAATGTAATAAAGAGAAGAACTGTTGACTCTACTCCTTGATTTTGATGATAACTAAACATTGTGTTAGTTCACTAATACATTTAATTAGCGTGCAGATTAATAAGGATTATAATTTAGACTTAAAGTTTGACTTAAAATCTAATTCATATCAAAATGGATGCAAAACATTTACAAGTTCAAGTAATGCGCCAAAAGTCAAGTCTTGCACCAAAACAGAGCAATAGCATCCATTCAAATTTCAAATAGATGAGTTGCATTCGAAGAGATTGAAGGCGCTCAAAGAAAGACTTTATTAAGTATGAAAAGACTAAATGAAGATGACTTGAATTCAAAGAGATTAAAAATGTTCAAAAAGAGAATTCATCACGTCTACAAAAATCTCTACAAAAGAATTCAAATGAGGGCTTCATCAAGGATGTGAAGATTCAAGATTGTTGATATACATTAAGAGTGTTTAAGAGTATACTTCATCAAGTTTATAATAAAGTGATCCTAAAGAAGAATAAATCGGCGTAATGTATATGAAGCTCTACACGGATGAAAAGACCATTAGCAGCAAATGGAAAGAGCTCGGCAATGAAGAAGAGAAGCTAGGCATTAATGAAAATGAATTTGGCAACTCGGCAACAAAGAAAATATGATCATCAAAAGAAAAATTCAATCCAAAGTAAATGGAAGATATCTTTGAAGAATTGAAGACTTTGATCTATCATCATACCCCAAAGAGAAGACTCCTTGAAGATTTTAAGTGTGTTTGAAGGACATCCCCAGAGTACTTGAAGCTAAACTGGTCAAGAAAAGCATGAAGGACAGTTTTTGGGTGATGTGTCGACACATAAAGGCAATGGACAAATTTTGAAAAATACAGACTTGATGTATCGATACATGAGAATCAAGTGTCAACACTTGGGGACCAACGACTATATTTTTAAACGTTATATTGAAGTGAGCGCACATTTAATGAAGCTCTAACAACCTCCAACGGATGAAATTAATTTAGGGCTTTATATATAAGCCTCCAAATGCATTTATGGACAAGATATACAACATTCACTGATTGATTGAGTTGAAAAATCTAAAAATTCTTTTTATTTTCAAGTTGATAGTTAGTGAGCTATTCAATTCTCATTCACTCTTCATAGAAAGCTTGTATTTCATTTCTATATTCTTCATATACTTGTAAGTAAGAGTTAGAGTGTTCTCTTGTAAAATAAAAACACTTGTAAGTTGAAGTGGATCTTGGACAAAACCACTTAGAGGCTGGAAGAACTTGGGAAGGAGTTCTTGTGTAAAAGTGAGCTAAGCACTTTGTAAATCAACATCTACTTTGTAATTGAAGATTGCATAATGGAAAGAGACTTCAAGGGGATCTTGAGGTGTGGACGTAGACCACGAATTGTGGTTGAACCTCGTGTAATTCTTAGTGTGCTTTCTTGTGCTATGTTTTCATTCCAATGTTATCTACATTGCATTGCATTGCATATATCTTGAACTACTGTTTTATTGATTAGATTAGTTTTAATTGATCTTAATTACTTTAATTTTTAATAAATCCAATTCACCACCCCCTCTTAGATTGCCTTTTAGGCCAACAATTGGTATCAAAACTAGTATTCCTGCTGTAGGCTTAACATCCTAGGAATAGATCCATAACAACCAACTTTGGAAGCACTCTTGGTAAGAGTCAATCCACAAAGAGATCACCTATGTTTAATGGCACCAATTACAATTATTGGAAGAATAGAATGAGAATATACATACAATCAGTCGACTATGAATTATGGAGAATTATTTTAAACGGTCCCAAAATTCCTATAATGAAAGTGGAGAGGGTTGATGTTCCTAAGCCCGAATCTGAATGGGATAAAGATGATTTGAAACTTTTGCAATCAAATACTAAAGCCATGAACATTTTGTATTATGCTCTTGATCCTAATGAATTCAATCGTATTTGTATTTGTAAATCAGCTAAGGAAATATGAGATATACTAGAGATAACACATGAAGGTACTAATCAAATTAAAGAATCTAAAATCAACATCTTAGTCCACAATTATGAATTGTTTAAAATGAAACTGGATGAGTATATTACCGAAATGTTCACAAGGTTCACCGATATTATTAATGGTTTGAAATCTCTTGGAAAGGTGCATCCTAACAATGAGCAGGTAAGAAAAATCTTAAGATCATTGCTAAAGACTTGGGAAGCTAAAGTCACAGCAATTCAAAAAGTAAAGGATCTCAACACATTGCCTCTTGAAGAACTATTGGGCTTTCTCATGACATATGAATTAACTCAAAAGCAACATGCCGAAGATGATAAAGAAAAGAAAAGGAGAACAATAGTATTCAAGTCCACCAGCCAAGAAGAGGAACTGACCAGTGATGAGAATGATGATGAAAACATTGCTCTCATCCCACAAAAATTCAGAAGGTTTATGAAGAGGAAATGGAAAGGAGGAAAGAAGCATGAGGCCAAAGGAGATTCTAGCAAAGAATCAAACATCATATGCTATGAATTTAAGAAGCCTAGCCATATAAAGGCTAAATATCCCCTGCTTAAAAAGCAAGGAAGGAAAAACCAAAGGAAGAGGGCAATGGCAGCTATGACATGAAGTGAAGATGAAGAATCTGGCTCCAAAAAAGAAGCCGAACCTCAAGAGGTGGCTAATCTTTGTCTCATGGCTCATGAGGAAGACAATGAGGTATCAAACTCAAACTCCTCTCAATTTACTTTCAATTCATTACAAGATACATTCGATGATTTACTTTTCAAATTCAAAAAGATGAGAATTAAAAATGGACTCCTCAAAAAGATGGTTTCTACTCTTACCAAGAAAAATGAGGACTTGCAAAAAGAAAATGAAGTATTGAAAAATGAAGTTTGCGTTTTGAAATAAAAGATTAAGAAAAACTCTTTTCAAAAGAATTCTTCAAAGGAAAATCAAATTTTAAATGATAAAGTTAAACATTTGGAAACAACAGTTTTTATACGTGTAAATGGAAAGAAAAATTGGATGCAATCTTAGGAAAACAAAAGTGCTCACTAGATAAAGCTGGGCTTGGTTTGGTCCTCTTAAAAGAAGAAAATTTTTAAAAGGTAGATTTGTTTCTCCCACTAGAAAATCACAGATTTCATGTGTTAGTAAAAACACTTCCACTTCTATTGAAAATGTCTTGCTTGTTAAAGGACTCAAACACAATCTTTTGAGCATTAGTCAATTTTGTGACAAAGGATGCAAGGTTATATTTGAATCCTCTAAATGTGATGAGATTGACATCAATAATAACAAGATTCTCACTGGACATAAACAAAGCAACATATACATTTTTAATCTAAATGACTTATTTTCATGCAAAGTTGAATGCCTTGCTGCTATGAATAGTGATGAAAGTTAGTTGTGATATAGAAGACTTGGTCACATTAGCATGAGCATACTTTCAAAAGTGTCCAAAAATAATTTGGTCAAAGGACTTCAAAAAATAAAAT